>CM032393.1:21148-621148 GCA_019049475.1 Eueides isabella
GAGTTCCGCCGCTCAACACAGTGCCTCAAATTCTGTGGAAAGTGGGGAACGTAAGTGGAACGGAGTGTCTTAACACTAGGTTTCCAAGTTCCCTCTGCTTATCTCGCCGCGTGTTCATACAGCGTAAAGCTGAGTGAGTTTATTTAAAAATTTTGGTATATTAAAAAACAAACAAATGTATCGTGGCCACTTTAAATATATATATTTTTTTATTTATCTTTTTGTAAACCTGAAATATAATAATCAAAAATGTGAAAAAAAACTATACTTATAATAAATTTGTAACTGATCACTGTCTGTACATGGAAGATATATTAAAAAAATCTTATAGAGGTCGTACATTAATGTAAAAGCATTTTAAATTATTTTTAAAATGTTTGTCTGTTTGTCTGTGCCTCAAGTCTCAGAAACGGCTTTTTAGATTTGAACGCAATTTTCACTATTATGTTTTGGCAACATCTACTTAACAATTAGTGATGGTTTCATCTAACTAGGCCGTGGTATGGATATAGCTAGCTAACTAATCTAAAATCAAGTCTAAGCCTCGTCGACCGTATTGTAAACAATTGTATTCTTCAAAGCTAAAAAGATAATTTATTTAATTATGTATAATCCAAAATGTTTTTTTCACTTACTTACTTTGTTGCTTCACGCTGTATCCCGCACATGGCAGGGTAGGCAGTGGGAACTTAGGAACCTAGTGTTAAAACACTCCGTTCCAATGCCGTTCCCCACTTTCCACCGAATTTGAGGCACGCAGTGTTGAGTGGCGGAGCTCAACGCCGCGTTCGCCTTATACCAGAGCGAAGAAATGAAAACATTAAATATTTAAATTGAAAATATTAAATATTTCATTTCCTCTGGTGGGGATCGAACCCGCGACCTGTCGGTTACAGTCACACGCTTGTGCCGCTGCGCCACGAAAGGCCTCAATATTTTTTCTGTTATATTATTTTTTAAATATTATTTTTCAGGTATGGCATACGGCCGCATGCCATCTATGCCAGAATAGAGCAGCGGAAAGTGAACATAAAGCGCCATCGTTATTTTTACAACATATCAAAGATTTGGTGGCGTTTCTTAAAGAAATCAAACCGGGTCTAGTGATACTCATGTGGGATGATATGTTGAGGTCGATCAGTCTCAATACGTTACAGCGTAAGAGTTTATTAATTTCTTTTTTTTTATATATAGCTTCAAGTTGTGCCGCACATGGCAGGGTAGGCAGAGGGAACTTGGGAACCTAGTGTTAAGACACACCGTTCCGTTCCCCACTTTTCGGCAATATTTGAGTGGCAGAGATCAATGCCAAAAATAAAAAGAAATAAATTATTTCATTTCCTCGTATGAGGATCGAATCGATAACCAATTAGTTTTGTATAGATGGTTTTTTACTTTTGGAAAAACAACACTCTATGTATCAAACTTGGCGGAAAATGGAAAATTTGTTAACTTGAACGAAGTGTCTTAACACTAGGTTCCCAAGTTCCCTCTGCCTACCCTGCCATGGAAAAAAAAGATAATTTTTCAATAAAACTGACTCAGCTTCACGCTGTATCCCGCACACGGCAGTGTTGGCAGGGAGAACTTGGGAACCTAATGTTAGGACGATCCCTTCCAGTTCCGTTCTCCACTTTCCGCAGAATTTTAGGCATTGCATGTTAAGTGGCGGAACTCAACGCCGCGTTTTGCCTTGTACCAGAGCGCTAAAATGAAAACATTATGTAAATTGAAAATATTAGCTATTTAGCTTCCTGGAGTGGGGATAGAACCGACAACGTGTCGTTTACAGTTACACGCTTGTGCCGCTGCGCCACGACAAGCCTCAAACTAAAACTAAATAAAGAAATATTTTTATTATTTTTTTTTTATTTAGCTTCACGCTGTATCCCGTACGAGGCAGGGTAGGCAGAAGGAACCCGGGAACCTAGTGTCAAGACACTCCTTTCCACACTTTCCGTTCCCCACTTTCCGCCAAATTTGAGGCATTGCGTGTTGTGTGGCGGAACTCAACGCCGCGCTTTGCCTTATTACCAGAGCGAAGAAATGAAACATTAAATATTTAAATTGAAAATATTAAATATTTCATTTCCTCGACTGGGCATCGAACCCAGAACCTGTCGGTTACAGTCACACGCTTGTGCTGCGCCACGACAGGCCTCGTCTGATCATCAATTAATATTGACATCACATTATTATTTCAGATTATAAAATAGGTGAACTAATACAGCCAGTTGTATGGAATTACAATGTGAAGGAGCATTTCCAAGTCGACCCCCACTTGTGGGAGGTTTATTCCAAATTGTTCCCGAATGTATGGGCGGGTTCCGCGTTTAAAGGGGCCAACGGAAGCTGTCAGGTAATCTATACTTATAGTAAATCTGTAACTGATTTCTGTCTGTATATTGAAGATATATAAAAAAATATCTAATAGAGGACGTTTGTTAATGTAGTAGAGCTCAAAGTAGTGGTTTTTTTTTTTTTTTGTTTGTTTGTTTGTACGCTCTAATTAGAAATATTTTTATTTATCTTCGCTCCGGTAACAATACTCGGTACGTAATGCCTGAATTTTTAACGAAAATACTAAATAAACGTCAACGTTATGGGAAAGTTGCCAAAATATAATAATGAATACTGCATTTATATCTAGTACGCTGTTACTGAGATTAGCGATTACAAACGCACAGACAAACAGACAAAAGTTTTAATATATATATATATATATATATATATATGTATATATATATATATATACATATATATATATACATATATATATATATATATATATATATATATATATATATATATATATATATATATATATATATATATATATATATATATATATATATATATATTATATATATATATATATTAATATATATATATATATATATATATATATATATATATATATATATATATATATATATATATATATATATATATATATATATATATATATATATATATGTATATATTTTAGGTACTGTCCCCAGTAGCAAGATATATAAGTAATCAAGAGGCTTGGTCTAAAGAAATGAAAGATAACAGCGATAAAATCAACTTTGTAGGCGTCATACTGACTGGATGGTCGCGGTATGTGGACTGACATTTTTAATTTTTTTTTAATAATATTATTGGATTTTTTTTGTTTGAGAACTGTTGTGGCGCAGCGGCACTAGCGTGTGACTGTAACCGACAGGTTCTGGGTTCGATTCCCAGTCGAGGAAATGAAATATTTAATATTTTCAATTTAAATATTTAATGTTTAATTCCTTCGCTCTGGTAACAAGGCAAAGCGCGGCGTTGAGTTCCGCCACTTAACACGCAATGCCTCAAATTCGGTGGTAAGTGGGGAACGGAAGTGGAACGGAGTGTCTTAACACTAGGTTCCCAAGTTCCCTCTGCCTACACTGCCATGTGCGGGATACAGCGTGAAGCTAATTGACTTTTTCTTAATGTTTTTCATTAATATTAATATAATTGTGGTCTGTCATGGCGCAATAGACCCAAGCGTGTGACTGTAAGCGCGACAGGTTGTTGGTTCGATATTCAATCGAGGAAATGAAATATATTTTTTTTTATTTCTTTGTTCTGGTTACAAGGCGAAGCGCGGCGTTGAGTTCCGCCACTCAAAACCCAATGCCTCAAATTCAGCGGAACGTGGGAAACGCAACGGAGCGTCTTAACATTAGGTTCCCAAGTTCCCTTTGCCATGGTAAGTTGAAAAATATAAATATAATATTGTTTTCTTTCAGATATGACCATTATTCGACCTTATGTGAATTATTACCAGTTTCTCTACCGAGTCTGTCCAGTTGCTTGAAAACTTGGGGCGCTGTCGATGAAAACGCAGGTACCTAATATAGTTATAGAATATTTATTTTGTTTAGGTTAACGGTGTTTCTCGCGTGAGGGAGGGTGAAGGGAACCTGGGAACCTAGTGTGATGACTCCGTTCCTCAAGCGCTTGTCTATTTTTTGAGATTTTATATGTTAAGTTGTGAAACTGAACGTTTCGCTTTGTTAGTGAAGCGAAGATGAACGCTTCGCTTTTTTAGTAAAGCGAAAATGAACGCTTCACTACTACATAGCTTCGAGTGGAAATCGTGCCCACAATATAATGCTAACATTAATATACATTTAATTATAGTTTCATTTTAAAACGCAGAAATTAGTACTAAGCCACTAATTATCCGCTTACTGTATGAATTTGAGACACTGTATTTTGAATGGCGGAACTCAGCGCTGTGCTTTGTCTTAATTGTATGGGCAAATAGAAACAAATAATTACTCCTTATAGATATCGAACTGAAAATCCTCTTATTTTTACACTAGCGACCCGCCCGCGGCTTCGTCCGCTTGAATTATAAACATCAACTACTTTCATGTTCTAATAAATTATCACTTTTAAGATAATCTCTATACAATATTTTTTTCCAATTTAATATTAAAAATTGATGTATTTTTTTAAATTTAATAACCTATTTTAATATAACTATAGGTTAAACGCAAGCTGCCAAAATATAATTGTGAAAACTACATTTAAATCGGCTTAGTCGTTTCTGAGACTAAGACAGAAATTATTAAATATATTGGCTTCTACTGGCCGGGCTATATATATTGGCCTCTACTACATTGATTAACTTTTTTTTTTAAAATATATAAATATTATATATTTTAAATATTATATATTTTAAATATTATATATTTAAAATGTATTTTCGATGTACAGACAGTTTTCTGTTAAAGATTTATTATATATGCAATCTATAAATTAGGCCCTAAAGATTCTTTAAGGGAAAAAATTAAAGAAATCAATATAATGACCGTTGCATCGCAATACATTTTTGAAAATATTATGTATGTTAAGAAAAATATTAATGAATTTACCAAGATAAGGGATATACATAATATTAATACTAGAAATAAGTTTAATCTTAGTGCACCTGTAACTCGATTGAATCGAGTCCGTAATTCTTTTATGGTCAGGGTGTACGCTTTTACAATAGGATCCCAGAAAACGTCCGAGAATTTTCTATTTCACAATTAAAAAAGTTGTGAAAAGACGTTTGTGTGTTAAAGGTTATTACCAAATTAACGATTTTATAAATGATAACACGCCTTGGGAATAAAATGCTCGCTCCAGACTATCTCAAATGTATCATTGTCACATAATTGATTATATGATCTAAAATTTGATTGAAAAAAAAAAAAAAGCCATGTCCCGCTGAGTTTCTTTCGCCGGTTCTTCTCAGATCTAAGGCAGTAACTTTAGAGAACTGGTGGTAAATTGTTGGACGTTCAAAAAACGAAACTTGTAACTTCTTATTTTGAATAAAAATATTTGAATTTGAATTTGGACTGAAAGACTATACATGTAAACGGGGGCCACGAAGATTAACATTATAATTTATAACAGTTTTTTTTTAGCTTCACGCTGTGTCCCGCACGAGGCAGGGTAGGCAGAGGGAACCCGGGAACCTAGTGTTAGGACACTCCGTTCCACTTCCGTTCCCCACTTTCCGCCGAATTGGAAGCATTGCGTGTTGAGTGGCGGAACTCAACGCCGCGCTTTGCCTCATTACCAGAGCGAAGAAATGAAACATTAAATATTTAAATTGAAAATATTAAATATTAAATATTTGAATTAAATATTTCATTTTCTCGACTGGGGATCGAACCCAGTACCTGTCGGTTACTGTCACACGTTTGTGCCGCTGCGCCACGACAAGCCTAATAGTTTTATAACAGATTTATTTATATATGAAATGAACGTAGTGTTAAGACACTAGTTTCACGCGAGCTGTTAATTAATTTTCGCCGTGTGATTCCGGCTTAGAATAGGATCACCCTGGTACTGATGGTGTCGTAAGAGGCGACTAAAGTGCGTGTGGTAGAGTCACGTTGCCAGTAATGGCAACACGCATGGGCAGACTCGACCGGATTGTTACCACCCCCGGCATTTAAGACCGGCGTTAAGTAGTGGCTTTGGCTACTGCGTTTCGCATTAGGTAATGCCGGGCACCTTAAAGGACGGCAACGCTCCTGTAGCTCCTCTGGAGTTACTCGGGGCCGTGGACGACGGTGATCACTTACCACCAGGTGACCCGTACGCTCGTTTGCCGTCTTTTCCATAAAAAAAAAAAAAAAAAGACACGGTGCGCTCTCTGGCGAACTCAACGCCGCGATTCATCCATTAGATTGAAATAAATATTTTTTATTTCCAAATACAAAATATTTTTTTAATTGCCAAAACAACAATAACTTATAATATGTGATAATTTATATTACAATATTAAAATGAATTATTTTCTAATTTTTTTAACAGATAATTCCAAAGAAGTGCTACCAGACGACCAGTGGCCGGGAATCGAACTGGCACTCTGCATGCATTCCTTCGTTATGCTTAGAGAGAGATCGTACAAACTAATATACGGAGATCTGTGAGTATATACATATATATGTATGTAGGTATTGAACGCGACCGGTCGTGAGTTCGATCCCCAATCGAGGTAATTAAATATTATATTATATAATTTCATTTATTCGCTCTGGTAATACGACAAAGCTCAGTGTTAAACTCCGCCACTCAGCGTGGTATGTTTCAAATTTAGTGAAAAGTAAGGAATAGAGCGGAGTGTTTTGACACTAGTTCCCGAAGTTCCCGTATATAAATAAAATTCAACTCAGCTTCACGCTGTATCCCGCACATGGCAGGGTAGGCAGAGGGCACTTGGGAACCTAGTGTTAAGACACTCCGTTTCACTTCCGTTCCCCACTTACCGCCGAATTTGAGGCATTGCGTGTTGAGTGGCGGGACTCAACGCCGCGTTCGCCTTGAAATGAAAACAATAATTATTTAAATTGAAAATATTAAATATTTCATTTCCTCGAGTGGGGATCGAACCCAGAACCTGTCGGTTAGAGGCACACGCTTGTTCCGCTGCGCCACGACAGGCCTCATATATATAAAAAAACCTCAGAAATTCATTTTGAATGAATGTCCTGTTGAGAACAATAATGATAATTGTGAATTAAAAATTTGTAATAAAACGCGAAAGCCATATCGTTTACAGACAAACAAGTCAAATTATAAATATCCCTTCTATGTTTAACCAACCACGCGAAAAAGAGGTGTTATATGTAAACCGTGAGTGCGGTTTTTGTTATTCGAAAGCCAAAATTTGATTTTATGCGGTTCCTGGCTAAGTTTTATGAGTATTGGTCCAGCATTTTTTTTTGATTTTCGGGTGTTTTTTTTTTATTTTTTTTTTCTCTTTTTTTGTGTCGAGATCAATATTTAATTGAAAGTATTTAATTGCAGGGTTTCAACATGGCTGAACCCGTGGCAAATAGAGCGTAACTATACCAGTCCGGTACAAATTGAAGGTATCGCTATGACGTCGCACTCGTGAGTCATTTGCTTTTCTGTTTTTAATGTAAAAATTACCTTTTTTTGTATTTATAACTTTGTCGTTTATTTTTTTTAAAAGCCTAGTGTTAAGACACTCCGTTTATAATGAAACACTTTCGTTTCACAGTTTTCGAATTACTCTGTGATTCGTATGTAACGGAGAGTTTTTACACTACATCTCTATTGCCTACATTACAGCATCCGCTCAATATTTAAAATTATCATTCTTCTCGCTCTAGTATCTGAGCAATAGCGCGGCGTTGTGTTCCGCCACGCAACACTCAATGCCTTAAGAAATCAGAGGGGAGTAGGGAACGGTAGTGACACACTGGTAACAGATTGTTTTAACACTGGTTTTCCAAGTTCAGTTCACAGGTTTTCCCACACAGAAGTCTACCCTGCGATTTGAAGAGTACAGTGTAAAGTTTGAAAAATATTCTTAACACAAGGTTCCCAAGTTGCCACCCGCCCACCCTACCACGTGCGGGATACAGCGTGAAGCTGAGTGAGTGCTTAGGTTTTCTTTTATTTTCAGCCTACAAACAGATTTGAAGGGGCTACAAGAACAGTTACTAAGGAATTTACAAAATATAACGGGGCCGAGGAGCTCCGAGGAATGGATGGCGAGTTTTTTCAATCCGATTTTGCACAAAATGATTGAATTACATGAAATATCGTCGAGAAGGAGTAGTTGTGATGCCAGTGTTAGGCCTGTTTAGGGTATTTTTTTGGTAAGAAAAAATAAATGCAGTTAATTTTTTGTTATTTGTTTGTTGAAGTTGTGTTTAAAATTGAGAATTAATATGTAAGAAGAATATAAAATGATATATTATTGTAATAATACATTGTATTGTATATATATACTCGTATATATATATATATATATATATATATATATATATATATATATATATATATATATATATATATATATATATATATATATATATATATATCTGCCTACGCTGCCTCGTGCGGGATACAGCGTGAAGCTGAGTAAGAAATAATGAATATGTTCATTAGGAAGGTCCAAAAATTCATTAACAAACCTTTTTATATATTTTTTTTTATATACATACAACATTTACTATCATATTTGAAAAGAATTGTGTACCCTTAATGACCATCGATAAAATGTGTATTTTTTTTCTAATTTATATTTGTACTAGAATATACCTCTTTTAATATTAAAAGAGAGTTATTTTGTTGTAAATCTGTAAATAAGAAATAAAAAATATTTGGCACATCCATATCGATATATAATATGTTCATAAAGAAACATATCCTATTCTAGCTGTTTGATGTATTGACATATGTAATATTAAATTATACACACACACACATATATATATATATATATATATATATATATATATATATATATATATATATATATATATATATATATATATATATATATATATATATATATATATATATATATATATATATATATATATATATATATATATATATAAAATACCAAATTAAGTAGACATATATTAAGTAAAAGTTGAAAATTATAGTGAAATTTAATTATTTTGTGTGTACTTTAGAAAAATCAAAGTAGCGATTGAATGGTGTTGTAATAAAGAAAATGAATTAAATGTGTATTATTTCTAATTTTTTTTTCATTTCTATTTAGTATTTTGTAAACTTAAAAAACAAGTTACAGATGAAAAAATGTGTAGTCGTGTGATTCCGGCTAAGAATAGGATCACCCTGGTACTGATGGTGTCGTAAGAGGCGACTAAAGTGCGTGTGGTAGAGTCACGTTGCCAGTAATGGCAACACGCATGGGCAGACTCGACCGGATTGTCACGTGTACTTATAAGTTAGTAATTAATCACCAAGGGGGGAGAGGAGTGGAAAAAATGCTACAAAAAACATCACGTGAATAATGGACGGGCCCTTACGTGATGAAAGACATGTAATAACTAACAAAGGAAAAGGCTAAGGCTATGCTAAGGATAAGCGTGTGACTGTAAACGCGATAGGTTCTGGGTTCGATCCCCACAATACTTAATATTTTCTCCCTCAGTTTCACGCTGTATCCCGCACGAGGCTGGGTAGGCAGAGGGAACCCGGGAACCTAGTGTTAAGACACTCCGTTCCACTTCCGTTCCCCACTTTCCGCCGAATTTGAGGCATTGCGTGTTGAGTGGTGAAACTCAACGCCGCGCTTTGCCTTATTACCAATAACTTAATATTTTCAAATTATATATTTTAATATTACCATTTCTTCGCTCTGGTAACAAAGAAAAGCGCGGCATTGAGTTCCACTTCCAACACCTAATTTCTCGAAATTCGGGTAACAGAACAGAGTGTTTAGACACTGAGTACTTAGTGTTTAGACACTAACTGCTCCATTTACCTCGTCTACCCTGCCATGTGTGGAATACACAACGTGGAGCCGTAAAAATTTTTTTTTTTTTTTTTTTTTTTTTTTTTTTTTTTTTTTTTTTTTTTTTTTTTTTTTTTTTTTTTTTTTTTTTTTTTTTTTTTTTTTTTTTTCTAATTGATAATTTGTCCAATTTTCTGGATTGGTTATCGGCAAGCCCATCGCTATACCAATAGTATTCAACAAGTCTGTCCCGCCGATTAGTTGTGGTTCATCACCCTTGCATTCCCCACCTCTATGAAGATATTTTGTAATGTTCTCGACAGCCTTGCTCAACCATTCATCTTCATTTACATCCATTATTGAAACGTTTTTTTATGAATATGGCTTTATGTAATAATAGTATTTTTTAAATATTTATTTCCACCACCAATGACTGACAGGTGCTGCAGATGGGTTATCAGTTGGAGCGAAATCAGGTCTATGACCAGTGTTTTTCCAAATTTTTAACAATCTATCTAATTCGTCTACTTCCCCAAATTCTTCCAAATCTGCCAAAATGTTGTTAAAGTGCGTGTTAATGTCCGTAAACCCTTTTAACAGCACTTCTATACCAGACCGAGTTTTACAAATATCACCAGCAGACCCTGTGAGATCCAAGTCAATACGCAAATTAGGATAAATATTAATAAATGTTTGTATCCACTCTTGGTTCTTCTCAATATTGACAATCACATCGGACGCTTCACAGTTATTCTTAATTGAAGATAAATTCCAATTTATGTTTTCACCTAAATAATAAAATTCTAGAAATATATCCTCTCCAATTTTAAACCATTCATTAATTTGCCTTCCTTTTATTTCTTTGGGCGTTTTTTCAAAAAGCGCTAATTTCTCAACGATCTTCTTTAAATGTTGTCTGTACATATCCATACTCATTACCTAATAAAAAACAAAATAAAATTAAGCAATATATTAAAATAATTAAGAATGATTGAAAAAATGTCTTAAATAGGACAAATGTAATCTAAACTGAAATTACAAATAGTTGTTGTTTTTTAAAATTAAACTTTGCTAACCTTAAATATTCTCAAAATGTGATTTTAAACTAAATTAAATGATATAATAATCCCAATATCAGCATTATTATATAATTTACAATATTATTTTATAATTAATACACGTATATACAGATATAAGGACTTATATATTGAGTGGAGTATTTTTATCATGTTAATAATAAATCAGACGACAGTGTCGAAAAATAAACATGCAATTAAATACCCGAATCGACACCAATAAACTATCCTTTCTTAGCTTCAAGTAATATTCCTCACCTGGCAGGGTAGGCATTAGCATGAGTGGCGGCACTCAGCAGTGCACATTGCCTTGTTACCAAGGAGCAAGGAAATATATAAAAATATTAAATATTTCATTTGTTCGGATGAGGATCTAACCCACAACCGTCGTGATTACAGTCCCACGCTTGTATCTTTGCGCCACGAGTCCACGACAGGCCGCAGAAGGCGGCGTGGTACGTTTCATTAAGGATTAGGCAGTAATTATGTTCGTTGCGCGTACCAACGAGAGGCAACGCCGGCGACGCGCCGACTGCGACCAGTCTACTGATCTCTTGTCCAAGCGTTGAGATATCTGAAAATATTATTACAAATTTTTCAACTAACTTGTAATTACACTATTTTTAATATTTAAGAATACATAAACGATGTATAAATATAAAAAAGGAGGTCAAATTTATTCGTTCAGCGCAAGTTGACACTTTGTATCTTATCACTATAATCTTAACATATCTAATTAGACACTGTTTTTTGAGTAAAGTACCTAATATATAAACAAAAGTATAAACACTTCGAAGATTAATTCTTTGGTATCACTTAACTAAATCGGTAATAGACCCTTTCATCTAATAAATTTAACGTACCTACTATAAGGTTATTGGTATATACTTATATAGCCTATATACCTATATTGGATGTTACAATTTATAATTGATCTCTTTAAAATTAATTACTAAGTCTTTTAAGAACATTAATTTCAATTCCATGTCAAGCTTCGAAAGAAATCGCTGCACTAGAATAATTTAAAAAGATTTACAAATATAAATTGATAATTTAAAGACATAACATAAAGGTAGGTACTTACTACATATTATGCAAATTTCGAGGAAATTATAAAGAGAGCTGACGCAAGTACTGCTTTAATTTAAACATTTTACATCTACCTGCACATTTAACTAATAATAATATAAAAACATATCTAAAGCGAATTTTAAGCCCATAACTAATATAGGTACATAATAATAATAATAATTTATATAAAACTTTTGACTAATCTGACTGTCCAGAAAAGATATTTGTACAAATAACTTAATTAAACAGAAATTAACAAAACGTACGTGTTCAGCGCGCGGCGAGCGGCGACGTGAGGCGCGTGACGTCTGACGTCGCGCGCGAACACAACACAAGTGTATCTTGATATGCGCGTGCGCGTGCGCGTGAATCATGAATCATAGCGGTATATCCTCTAGGCAAGGAGATATTAATAAATTCAATAAAGAGTTATAAACAATAGAATAGATTTTTCCTTCCCTTGTTTGTTTTGTTAAATTCGCCTGATTATTCCGAGATACACTCTTATAGGTAATTCATTTCATGAACATATAAATTTCAACTCAAAAGTTATGGGCGCATATTTTGTGATACAGATATTTTTATAATATTCATGTATTTGATCTTGATCTTGTCATGGTGATATTGCTGAGCTGCTGATGATGATGGATAGGTAGACCTAACATGTCAACAATTTGTAATTTACGAACAATCTTTTAAGTATGTACGCTATTATTTTGAAGTTTTTGCCAGTTGAATACTTGATCGCTTGGATCCCGTGTCAGCAAAGTAGAAACCAACGTTAAGAGACTAGGTACTACAACTAACCAATCAAAACTAAAAATATAAAAAAACAATCACGTCATCTTCGCCGACTCCAAACATAATCTAGGTCTAAAGTTTTAATATCCTAATGGAATGCATGGAATACGCATCATTAATAACTTTTGTAAAGGATGCATTTACCGCTAATAGTTGTACATCAGGTGTTTCAGTGATAGTTCATGCCCAGTACCCAGTCGGTATTGGTGGCGTTGTTACCAACGTGGAAAATCTAATTAAACTGTTCCACCGTAAATCGATTTTTAGAAGTACTTTATACTTGAAATTAAAAAAGAAATAATCGGTTCACGACGCACACAAATAAATGATACTATTAAATCTAAATAAGTTTCATTTCAATCTTTTAATATAACGGTATATTTTTGATTAGCAACTAGCGCAGGGGGAAGTGGGGTACTTCAAATATAAACACACAGCACTGGCGGGGTTAGTTTATTGGGGTTCCGGGAAGGCAACTATGTACAAAGGAAGGTCCAGGCACTGCGTCATAGCGCCAGCGTCAGCGGCAGCGGCTGCGCCACCGCGTGGTGCGGCGCGTGGTGCGCCGCGTGGTGCGCCGCGTGGTGCGCCGTGTAGTGCGCGGCGTGGTGCGCCGTGTAGTGCGCGGCGTGGTGCGCGGCGTGGTGCGGCGCGGGGCGCGCCAGGTGGTGCAGCGGCTCGGGCTCGTCGAGGTCGAGCGCGGCGTCGATCATGGTGGTGTCGTGCAGCAGGCGCAGGCGCGAGGCGCTCAGCGCGCCGCCGCCCGCCACCGCGCCCGCGCCCGCGTCCGCGCCCGCGCCCGCGCTCGCCGATGACGCAATGCACACCTCTGGGAAATGTAACGAACTGTGTTATATAAAAGAATTACACAATAAAAAATAATTAAAAATACCCCAGTCCAACAAAATCTCTGCCTCTACTTGAGAAAGTCTTTGATGCTGTTAAACTACTGATCTTATTTTCATCAAACATAGCTAATAACCAGGAGGTACGATGCCACAGACAGGTCGAGGAGGCAAGTATACCTTGCAGCGGCACTGGGTCGAGGTCGAGGCTGTGGTTCATGTAGGCGTGGCGCGCGAGGGGCGCGGGGGCGGGCGCGGCGGTGGGGGCGGGCGCGGGGGCAGGGGTGGGGGCGGCGGCGCGGAACTGCGGCGGCAGGTCGTGGTCGGGCGCGAGCACGCCGCGGCGGTCGATGAGGCTGGGCGCGAGCGGCGCGCACAGCACGTGCCAGCAGTTGGCGCACGCGTTGCCGCGCGAGTACGGGTTGGGGTTGGCGACGCCGCGACGCGTGGAGAACGAACCCTTTATCTGTAACGGACGTCGAAACAAGTTTTTTTCTATTTAATGTTTATAATATTTTTAGATACACTGTATTATGTTTTATTTCTGTTTAAAAAGATAATTTGGAAAGTTAGTAAGTAAACCTAAATATAAAACAATAGCGTGAAAGTTGAGCGGTACAAGCGGTCGGTACTCACGTCCTCGTTGGTGGTCTGGTCGGTGGAGGCGAGGTAGGTGTGGAAGCCGGCCAGGCCCAGCACGGACCACACGGACAGGAAGCACACGGCCGCCACCACGGCGGAGGCCGGGCTGGCCCGCAGCGCCGCCGCCAGCCCGGCGCCGCGCGCCAGCAGCGCCAGGTGCGCCACCGCGCACGCGAACACGAACACGGCCAGGAAGGAGAGCGACACGACGAACGCGTAGAAGTAGCGGTAGTTGCGCTTGCCCACGCAGTTGCCCACCCACGGGCAGTGGTGGTCGAAGCGCTCCACGCAGTTGTCGCACAGCGAGCAGTGCGAGGCGCGCGGCGGCCGGAACATCTTGCACGTGAAGCAGTACTTGAGCTTGACGGCGCGCCCGCGCACCAGCACCTCGCGCGCGCGCGGCGGCGGCCGGCCCTCGCCCTCGGGGCCCGCCAGCGCGCCCAGCGCCGCCGCCTCGGCCGGCGCGGCGCGCGGGATGATGCCGGGGTCGGACAGCGCCGTGCGCAGCAGCGCGGCCAGCGTGAGCGCGGCCAGCGCGGCGCCGGCGGCCGGCACGGCGGGCGACACGCGCGCGGCCAGGAAGGGGCAGTCGAAGGCGAAGTGCAGCGCGCACGTGCCGCAGATGAGCGCCAGCGTGAGCGCGAACACGCCGGGGTGCGGCGCCGTCATGAGCCGCCCGTCGCACCAGAAGCGGTTGCGCCCCGCGAACACCTCCCACTTGCGCGTCACGCGCCGCGACGCCATGCCCGCATCACCCCCGCCGCCCCGACGCCCCGCCCGCTCGCGCCGTGTGCGCCTGGGGTCCGAACACCGACACACTTCATTTAACAATATTCATTTAAGTTACTTCATGCTGTATCCACATACAGTACAAAATCTGGGAACCTCGAGTTACCTGCAGTAGAACACTTTTATTCCCAAATTTAAATCAACGGTCACGTTTACAGGCGCACTAGCGGCCTCAATTATATTATTTTGATTTTTATTTTACTAACACAGTAAATAACCTTCTTTCTTTTAATACTTACAATACTTTTTATATACATTATAACTACATTGTAAATATAGCATATAGCATATTTATTGGTAGCATTATTACAGTACAATGTACAGTGTAACATACACATTTTTTTATTTCAACATATTGCTGTGCTGTGTGTATTAAAACTTCTTAGTGATTCTATTCCGTAAAAATAATAGAGTTTATATATCTCTAAGATTTTCTATTTTTTTAATTATTTAAAAGATTGAATTGAAACTTAGCAACCTCAATTATAAACATAATTTTGGTTAAGTTAGAATTTTATATACAAGTATATTTGCGCCATAATAAGGATAACCACAAAGATCAATTCAATTGTTACAATAGTGACTCTCATAAATAACAAATGATTTTGTGTTTGTCCTTACGGGAAAAGCTATAAAATAAAACTTACCTACTCCTAAACAAGTGGGCCGACTTGAATAAAATTGTATGTATAGATTTAATTTATTATTTTTTGTCTTTTCTGTATCGCTAGTGCCGTAGCCAAAGAGAACAAGCGTCAAAAGCTGTGGTAAGCTATGATAGATTCTAATGAGACCGGGAATTATTTTAAAATGCAATTGGGCCTAACTTGGGGCACAAGAGTCAGTTTCTATTGTCGAAGTTTTAAAACTTTTAGACCTCTTAGTACATCAAATGTGTTTGTCAACACCTTTGTGCCTCTGCGTCACAACAGGCACAGGTATAATGATAATCATTATATTATTTGTCTTTATATTGAGCTCTTTATTTTTATACCCATAGTGTAATATTTGATGTAAAATGTTCTTTTCACTAAAATAAATGGTGTCGCACAGCCACCATGTTTAAAAAAAATAGTGTCATTTATATAAAAAGCAACTTTAAATAAGCTAATTCATTCAATCTCCTGAAGGCAATATAAGGCAATCAAGAATTTTAAATACATACATTCAAGTTATGCACGGAAATCATTAATACAAAATCACCCAATTAGTAATGTTTAGATTATGCAATTTTGTTTAATAATTCAGAACAAAATTTCAAAAATGTGTCTTATATCACATTAAGAATCAGGAAATAATACTTAATCTTTAAATACATTATCTCTCAGAAAAGTTTCATTTGTCAGCTTTATGTAGTGTCATGGTAGGAAAGACAGAAGGAACTTGGGAACCTAATGTGAAGACACACTGTTCTATTTTCTACTTTTCACTACAAGTTTCAAGATTGAGTAAATATTTAGATATCATAAGTAAATAAATATATATTTTTTAATTTATCTCTTATGTAAAGTCTTATATTTTTTATGTCGAGCCATTATATTTTTAGCATTGATATTCGTCTTAGCAAAAGTTATTTAGACATTTTCTTTTCCTGGCAAAACAATGTCTGCCAGGCCTAATTTTGTTATTATAAAGCATAAAAACATTGACTATTTATTTCTAAATAAATTAACAAAAACTAAATTTTATTCAACCAATGTTCTTAAAAGCAATACTCTAGAGTTTAAAAAAATGATTAATAATTACTACAATTGTAGAACTATTTAAGGAAATAAGGAGCATTGTCCACTGTGATCATAATATAAATTATAAATCGTAGAATTATATCACTGAGTCGTAAGGCATAGCAGGAATTGGAAAAAAACTATAAAAAAAATATTTACTCTATATGGCAGATAATACACAAAAATGTTATCATTTACAGTTTTATCAGTGATAATCATAAGAAAGATAACATCGTGATATCACTATGAGGCAATTACCAGCAAGACAAGTTACAAATTCCTAAGCACTTCTTCATTTCTACTGTCCCTACACTAATAAGCTATTATGTTATTAATTAAAAAATTGGGCCAATGACAACCGTTGGCTATAGGCGCGAGCGCATCAGCGCCGTTTTTAATACACAATCAAGTACAACTTACCTAAAAGACAAATTAGAATCAATAGACGCAAAATTCCTTATTTAGATCCATATAGAAAATATAAAGTATCCAGACCAAAATTCTTCTCATAAAACTTTCTTTTCTTCAAAACTTTTAAATAACTTTTAAAGTTTAGTATTATTTTTCAATATAATAAGCCCGTTTTTTAAAATACTCAGTCTCATTAAAAATGTAATGAATATATAAAAATATCACTTTTATACTAGAAAAGCTAGTTATAACAAAACTTTCTCTGTTGTTTTTGACAATTGAGTAAATTGACATCATTCGAATCATAGACAACCAACTATCTTCATAAATCTCAACCATAGGATATTTCATACGTCGTTTAACCGCTTGTTTCATATACACGGCAAAAGTACACTGATCACTAGCTCCAACCGTTTATAAATAATTGATTGCTATTTGGACGCTAGACGCATCCTGATAAACAAGCGTAACAAATGATGATGTTGACGGCTGTTTCCTCAGCTTTTACGTTAAGTTTAATATGTTTTAATTAATAAAAAAAGCAAAAGAAGTTAAAATCATAATAAAAGTCAAATACTTTGCAAGTCAAATAATTTGTAAAAAAAACATTGAATAAATTAAATTTGCATAAATTAATATATTTTTATAGATTCAAAATGAAAGAATATTCCAGTAGTATTACTTTTTACTATTGTGAAATTATAATGATATTGTTTATATTAATTTAGCTTGATAAATCAAAATCACATTGTGCGACAAAACATATATGGTCGCTTGATTAACCTACACAAGCGTATAAATAACGTAATGTGATATGGCACCTACCTTACAGAAATGGAATACCGTTTTAACGTACAAAATATATAACCTAAATAATAAAAAGGAAACTAAAAACAAATATCATTAACTTAGGACACGACTGTTAGAATCACATCTATTTAAAATTTACAGTGCAACTTGGCTACATGGCTATTTGATTGAACAATAAGTCAAAACTGTTAATCGTAAAGTAGAATTGGGCCTGTTTGATTTGAACGTGTATTTCCACTACTCTACTAGTAGTAGGCCAGTAGTAAAGCAAGTTCTTGATTTTAACACACTTAAACTCACATACTTTATAGTATTTTTTTTTAATATTATTACAATTACACAAATAAAATTAAATCTTATTTCAATGTTTACAATTAAAATTTTGTGAAGTAAGGGCCGTGGTCCGTAATTTGCTCACATCACTCATAGCGCGCCAACGCTCGGTTCGTATTATGCTTTTCACGCTTACAGTTTGCGTTGTGAATAGTGTGACGTCACTGGCTAGTGCTTACAGTGCTAACGGGCCAGAGCGTGAGCACCGTTAGCATTGACGTTTATTTGACGTTTTATATACCCTTCAATATATATCCTTCTCAATTGCGGAAAACGCTTGAATACAACCATTTTTACAAGGTATTTAAAATTTTTATCGGCTACACCACGTACTCATGTTTACATCAAAAAATGCTCTGTTAGTTACTTACGAATTTGACATGTTAAACATTTTAACTTGTCAAAGTCGTAAGCACGCTCACAAGTGGTCCAAATTATTAGTACTGCTTACAGACGTCGGCGCGCTCACTAATATCGTACCGCACGTTAGGAGTGTAAGCGTTGTGAGCATGTGAGCACAATTCGGACCACGGCCTAGGTAATATTTATTTGACATTTTGAGTGCGACAAACTTGAAACTACATTTTTGTCTGTAGCACAGAACAGTCTGTAGTATTAGACAAAAGCTATGTCAAAAAATAGTAAACGTCAGATATTTCAATTCCGTAATAGCGATAGATGCAGTAATAGACGTGTATCGTTACTTTCGTCACTTTCGTGAATAGAGCCCCGCTGTCCCGGTTATGCTGGTTGTATTTAAAAGTGATACGTAATCTCTAGTTAGTGAATACTACAAGAAATTTTGACGATATTTAAATCCAGTTTATAGTAAAAAATCACTGAATACTAGTGTAAATTATTCAGATTATCTTTTTATTATAATATTATCTTTTTGCCAAGTATTACAAATTAGTGAAATGGCAGGCGCAAGTTGGCTTCAACATAGAAAAAAATGGAGAAGAGAATCTACCAATACCTTATAAACATTTTTTTTAAGTTATAATATTCAAAGAAAACAATGTATGCTTAAAACGCCGAAGCGGAATTTTGAATTGAAATAAATTATATATTATGGGCTCCACTCGAGAAACCGTAACGGTTGGACTGCTCTGCGTAGCGTGGTACACGCTGAGCTCGGCCAGCAACGTAGTGGGGAAACTAGTGTTGACAGAGTTCCCGTTCCCCATGACCGTCACCATGGTGCAGCTGCTGTCTACCGTGGTGTACAGCGCCCCCGCCTTCGCCGCCTGCAAGGTCCGGCGAGCTCCGAACTTTCCTCGACCCTATTATTTAAAAGTGCTCATTCCGCTGGCAATAGCTAAGTTCTTCACAACAATGTTTTCGCAAATTTCCATTTGGAAGGTTCCCATCTCGTACGCGCACACAGGTGAGGAGAGCAGCGTGTGTGCATGTGTGCACGTGTGGTGTGAGAGGGAGAGTGGCGCGTGGACGTGTACATGTTGTGCTTGTGCTTGCAGTGAAGGCGACGACGCCCCTGTGGACGGCGGGGCTGGCGCGGCTGCTGTTCGGCGAGCGGCAGCCGGCGCGCGTGCAGGCGGCGCTGCTGCTGATCGCGGGCGGCGTGGCGCTGGCCTCCGCCACCGAGCTGCACTTCGACGCGCTGGGGCTGGGCGCCGCGCTGGCCGCCGCCGCGCTGCTCGGCCTGCAGCACCTCTACTCCAAGCGCGCCATGCGCGACGCCGGCGCGCACCCGCTGCGCCTGCTGCAGACGCTCAGCGCGCTGGCGCTGGCGCCGCTGGCCCCCGCCTGGCTGTGGGCCGAGGGCGGCGCGCTGCGCGAGGCCGACTGGGCGCGCGCGGCGCCGCTGTTGGTGGCCGACGGCGCGCTGGCCTGGCTGCAGGCCGTGGCGGCCTTCAGCGTGCTGGGCCGTGTGTCGCCGCTGGCGTACGCGGTGGCGTCGGCGGCCAAGCGCGGCGCGGTGGTGGCGGCGTCGCTGCTGCTGCTGCGCAATCCCGCGCCTCCACTCAACCTGGCCGGCATGGCGCTGGCGCTGCTCGGCGTGTTCGCCTACAACCGCGCCAAGGCCACACGCGCCGCGGCCGCGTCCTCCGACCGCGTCCCGCTGCTGCCCATATGATGGGATGCCACACTGATCACTCATGCCTCACTTTGTGCACATTATGTGAGTTCCCAACCTGATCGACTGATTCTTCTAATTAGTATTAGTTCATTGACTTGTGTAACAGGAATTTTATTCAGTAGACAGTTAATATCTCCTCTTATCATATTGAACAATGGAAATCTAAGGCTATACATTTAATTTATTTTTTTGTAAGTTATAATTAATAACACAATTTGACATATAAGTCCTTTATAACAATCACTTTGCTAATATTATAAATATGTGTGTACTACTACTATAAAAAAGCATAAAGATCATGTTATGTTTGAGCTTTTTCCAGAACGGGAGAAATTACTAGTACTTATGATCTGAGTTTCTAAATTCTTTTCTCTATGTATAACAACTTACTTGAAGTAAATTTTATTTATTATACAGAAAGATCTAACTTTATCTATATATAACCACTCACTTGAAGTAAATTTGATCAAATTCAGTACTCTAAAAAATGTGCCGTTTTTTTTGGTCTGCAAAATTTTCTACAGACCCCTACAGTAAGACATATCATGTCAAAAAGAAATCAACTCCTTGTTACTCTACAAACACAACTCTTTCAATATTCTTTTACAATATATAATATGTATAATAAATAGTAAAATAATGTGGTTATAAAGTTTTCTTGACCTATCTTTGAGATCTTATCTAGTTGTAAAGTATTTTTGCTGATCCTTTAGTCACCGTTCTCATCATTTTAAGTGAGTAAAAGTTCATATTTGACAGCTATTCTACAATGGACAAGCAAAGTTTTCCTTGTAAGATATAATAAACATTTAAATAAGCACAAAAATTATAAGTTCTTTTTAATTAAACAAGGTTTTTTTGTAATTTGAAGAAACTTGTTGACTTGATATTTTTAAACAGAATTAAAGCTTTTTCATGTATAGTAACTGGTTTAGCATTGTACAGATTCTTTATGTACCAACATACAACTTGTACATAGTAACAACATTTAACTACAGCTGCTTAGTGTAAATATTACATATTGAATAATTAATGTAAATACATGTATGGTTTTTAAGGGTATTATGCAGCAGTAGCTAGTGTAGGTAGTGGTAGATGGTGGCATGGCCACAAAATTTTGTGTAATATATATGATGTTTTTAATATATTTTGTTAATGAAATAGAATTTTGGTTTCCTTTAATTCCTTATGTATCTAGGTGTATCTTTATTACTCCTGTAATAAGCAAATGCATATTTGGGACGAGAGTAAGTCTTGTCTAAAACAGAGAAAATAAAGTGACAAAGTACTCTGACATTGGACATGTGAGGATTATTTAGTTAGTATCAGAACAAATTTAGTAAAATTATATTTATTGAACATTCATTGATTTAAATAGAGTAAAACAGTTTTAAATAATTACGCGTAGAGAATTAAATATTATAATATATTTACATCACTCGCCACAACGTCAGTTACAAGAAAATGTAAAAAAAATGCAGTCTTTAACAGTACTAGCCGCGTCTCGTCGCGCACTACACGGCACACTACAGCTCGTCGTGCTCGTCCGCGTCGTCGGCGGACTCCTGCGGCTCCTCGGGCTCCGGCTCCTCCTCGGGCTCGTCCTCGACGCGCGCGTCCTCGGGCAGGCCCAGCGCGGCCTGCAGCATGGCCTCCACGCTCTCCGCGAACTCGACGGCCTGCCCCTCCTGCAGCAGGTACCCGGAGCGCAGCGCGGCGGAGCGGTGCAGCGCGGTGGCCACGCGCGCCGCGGCCGCGTCGTCGGGGTCGGCGCGCACGCGGCGCAGCAGCTCGCGCACCACGGGGTGGCGCGGGTTGATCTCCAGCGCCTTCTTCTGCGTCAGGTGGTGCTTGCGCTGCGCGTCGTCCGCCTTCTGGTGCGCGTTGGACATGGCCAGGCGCTCCATGTTGCCGGTCCAGCCGAAGGCCGTGGCCACGAGCGCGGCGGGCGAGCGCGCCAGGCGCCGCGACACGGAGGCGCGCGTGATCCACGCGCCCAGCTTCTCTCCCAACCAACGCGTCAGCGGCTCGAACTCCTTCTTGTACGCCTCCATGCGCTCCTTCTGTTGCTCGCTCTCTTCCAGGTCGAATACCTCCTTGGCGATGTTCTGGAACTTCTTGCCGTCGAACTCGGGCAGCGAGGAGAGGCAGTACTCGTCGACGGCCTCGGTGAGGTAGAGCACCTCGTAGCCGGCGCGCACGAGGCGCTCGGCGAAGGGCGAGCGGCGCACCTCGGCCAGGCCGGCGCCCGCGATGTAGTAGATGTGCGCCTGGCCCGGCCGCATGCGCTCCACGTACTTCTCCAGCGAGGTGCGCTCGTCGTCGTCGGCGGAGCGCGACGAGTGGAAGCGCAGCAGCTTGGCCAGGCGCGAGCGGTTGGAGGGGTCCTCGATCACGCCCAGCTTCACGTTGGTGGAGTACTCGCGCCAGAAGTGCGCGTACTCGTCATCGGGGATCTTGCGCAGCATGTCGAGCGCCTTGCGGACCAGCTTCTTCTTGATGATCTTGATGAGCTTGTGCTGCTGCAGCGTCTCGCGGCTCACGTTGAGCGGCAGGTCGTCGGAGTCCACGATGCCCTGGATGAAGGCCAGGTAGTTGGGCATGAGCTCGTTGAACTCGTCGGTGATGAACACGCGGCGCACGTACAGCTTGATGTGGTCGGTCTTGGTGCCGTAGCGGTTGAAGGAGTCGGCGGGCTGCGCGCGCGGCACGAACAGCAGCGCGCGGAACGTCACCTCGCCCTCCGCCACGAAGTGCGCCCTGCAACGAACGACCCGCACGGTCAGACTCACCCTCACACCTGTGTGTATTACATTTAATTACATTTACAACAACTAAACGAGCACTCACTTGGCGAGGGGCGCGCTGGTGTCCTTGGTGAGCGACTTGTAGAACTGAGTGTACTCGTCGTCGGCCACTTCGGCGGGCTTGCGCGTCCAGATGGGCTTGTTGTCGTTCATGAGCTCCCAGTCCCACACAGTCTTCTCGGTCTTCTTGGGCGCCGCCTTGTCCTCGGCCGCGTCCTCCACCTTGGCGTCCTCGTCCGCGTCGTCCGCGTCGGCCTCGGCGGCGTCCTCGGGCGCCTCCTCCACGGTCTCGGTGCGCGAGGCCCACAGGTAGATGGGGAAGTTGATGAACTGCGAGTACTTCTTGACGAGCGCGCGGATGGTGTCGGGCTGTAAGAAGTCGGCGGCCTCCTCCTTGAGGTGCAGCGTGATGTGCGTGCCGCGGCGCAGCGAGTCCCCTCGCGGGTCCTCGGCCACGCTGAAGGAGTTGGCGTCCGAGTCCCACACGTGCTGCTTGTCGTCGTTGTGCTTGGAGGCCACGGTCACGCGGTCCGCCACCAGGAAGGCGGAGTAGAAGCCCACGCCGAACTGGCCGATCATGTCGTTGGTGTCCTGCGCGCCGGCCTGCTCGCCCTGGTTCTCGTGCATCTTGGACAGGAAGTCGGCGGTGCCGGACTTGGCGATGGTGCCGAGGTTGTGCACCAGGTCGTGGCGCGTCATGCCCACGCCCGAGTCGATGACGTGCAGCAGGCGGCGCTCGGGCTCCGCCTTGATGCGGATGCTGAGGTCCGCGTCGGCGGCCAGCGCGTCGCGCTCCGTCAGCGACAGCAGCCGGATCTTGTCCAGCGCGTCCGAGCCGTTGGAGATCAGCTCGCGCAGGAAGATCTGGGAAGTGGACACATTATTAGAAAAGCTCAATCACTTTTATTTTATAACGCGGGTGACATGTCTGTCACCTTTATTCGATAACAGAGCGCATATCACACCATATCATAACCGACACTCATTTGAACATTTACAATTAAAAATAAACAGGACATTTTAAATTGTATTTTTATATTAATTTTGTACTTTAATCATAAAAATCGTATTTGTTTTTTTATGTTTAAATGTACGAAATATTTATTTAAGGTTAAATAAGATAAATTAAATACGAGAGTCAGGTAAGCAATTGCAAAGAAACAGTATTGTATTGTACCTCCTTGTTCCTGTAGAGGGAGTTGATGATGAGCTTCATCATGCGGTTGACCTCGGTCTGGAAGGTGTAGTTCTGCGCGCGCTCGCGCATCTCGCGCTGCTGCGCCACGCTCAGCCCGTCCGGCGAGATGGCCTCCTCCTCGCGCAGCACCGCCTCCGCGTCTGCGCGCCAGGGGCACAACACGTTAGCACACATTCCAACAAAATCACTCTGAATTTAGTATCAAGTATAATTTTTCAGTTTCATAAATTTAATAAAAAAAAAAAGAATGTGTAAGTAAAGTATGTGCAGTCCACGATGACTTAGTTCATATATAGCGGTGTGACGTCGCGTTGCTAGGAGCCACGGACAACATCGACTAAACAGTAGCCCAGCTATGTCGACGGCGGCCGGCGAGCACGCGGCGCCGCCGCTGCACGCGCGCTCCTTCAAGCTGCGGTTCGCGGCGCAGCGCGAGCTCGGCCGCTCGGACGTGTCCGCGGTCAAGCCGCTGAGGCTTCGTGAGTGACGCACTACAGACGGACTACAATGTCTCAGTTATCTGGGAACGATTCCTATCTGACGGCTTTTGAAGCACACATTTTTAAGTGTGCTCTTTGCACATGTGCTCATGTCCCATTTTATCTAATGCAAATGTTAAAATTGCTATCGTTTAGAAAATATTTAGGCAAAAATAAAACATCAGATGTGATATTTAATGAGTCTAATATATTATCTCCAATAAGTCCTGCCACGTTGCCCACAGCGGCGGTGGTGCGCGCCAAGTTCTACCGCCGCGAGGCGTGCGGCGCGGCGGACGAGGCGCGCGTGGCCGCCATGTTCCGGCGCGGCCCGCGCGACCTGTACGACGCGCCCGTCACCACCTCGCACGAGTGCGTGTACTGCGGGTACCACCACCGGCAGTCAGTCACGCCCCGAACGCTAACCGTTTGACTTTCTTCCGGTTTTTTTTTTAATAGAATTAGTATGAAGACAGCAGTAACATTTTCACAAACTGACTCCACTAAACATACTTGTAAGTCTAATAGACTAAAGATAATTTTATTCAAATGTCTTCTGGGACTCTAATGAGTAATTATAATTGCATACTTGTTTAACTTTTGCGCCCGTCACCACTATATATTATAAGAATAATGGAATCCTATCCTATCTCTCTGCGTCATAGCTTTTCTAAATGTGGATAAACATAAGTTTATCAAAGCTGTTATTATCAAATTATAATGTTACTTAATTGTCAGTGTTATTATGTGACAATTTAACTTTTAACATATTTAGCTTTTATCTTCACAAACAATGTTGTGCACAATGACACCTCACACAGATTAATATGTGCCTACTAAAATAACTGAATTCTCAATAAGTGAAATGTAAATTACTTGTGAGCCATAGACAAACTCTAACCACACACACAATTTTTGTATTAAAAAAATGCTGCACACACCAAATTGTTAAAGTACAGGGAATAATGTGTAATTTGAATGCTCTCTTGAACTGCAGGTCACAAGTACTGCTCTGAACTCCTTGAACTTTCTATGCAATGCCACATGCACAATATTAATATCATAAAATTGACTTCCTTCTCCTGTAGATATTTTCTTTTTTTATTTTCTAACATTGTATGTACACAGGTATGGATGGTGGTGGGATAAAGCAAGAGAACAATCCTGTGGAAACACACTACGCCATCACATACAGGACTCCGCATGGCTTAAGGAGAGATTAAGAATACTCGCTACAGATACTGGCATTAAAAGACGATGATGTGAAAATGTAGTACAATAAAACAAATAAATGTTGTAAAATACAAAATTTTAAAACAATTTAATTGGTTTATTTACCTAGTGGTTGACATGTTATTTATAACTTAACAGGTTTTGTCAACAGTAAGTGTAATTATAATACTACTATTTATCTTTGTTTATATTATAATTTGCATATTTAACATTTATGAAACGAAGTCATTGCAATCTTTATAAGGTATTTATTACTAACAAGGATTGCTAAAACTATTAACAACTTGCATAAAAATATTTTATTTAAAAAATACAACTTCAATTTAAGTAACGTATTAGCATACGTTTTTCTCTTAAAAATTATCAATTATTGAAAGGTGATAATAGAGGATATGATAAATGAAGTATAATCTCATTTATTTTCTAAGGTTAATGATATTGATAAATGATAGCCTACTTAACGAGTGCGTGAAAACCGGCCACGTTACGCTGACTATACAAGTGTACTTACCGGTGCGAGAACCCTCACGCGACGCCCCCAGGTCTGCGTCCACCGTCACCTCCTCCACGGACCCGACGCCCTCCTGAGCTTGACACCATCCTGCGGATTAGTTTATCATATTTTTATAACACTTGGACATAAAAATAACGAACAGGGCATGTCGTCCTGTCGGCACGGGAAAGTTCTAGACAATTTCAAATAAACATCACTAAAAAATATATTACATATGCGTTATTGATTTTTCATGTTTTTGTCTTACCGACGTGTACAGAAGTATTAAATATAAATGTAAATTTATTATTTAAAAAAAAAAAATTACATTGAAACATTTGCAATACAATTATTAAATCAGAGTTTTACCTGAAAGTAGCAGGATACTTGCTCCCAGTAGAATAAAGTACTTCATTATAGTCCACTCCTGATAAGTTTTTTTGTATAAATTAATTAACTATTCACAAATAACCGGCGTCAGACGCCGCACTTTCAACGTCCGATGATCAAACGGAACAAACGAAGTTTACCAGATAAATTATCCCAAAGTCGAGATTCACAGACGCTTTATGGATATGATAACAGAAAATACGAGTAGTGATTGGGTGTAATTGAAAGAAAAGTGTGACGACGTCCAATGAAATTGAAACACGCCAGAAATTTAGCAAATAAGAAGAAGTAACATACAAATGTCTAAATGCTATTGGCTATAATAAAACGGGGCCGCAAGGACACTAGACAGCACGAAACCTTTTATAAAATAAATTATCTGTGGGTTTTAAATATACAAATACGTATTTAAACTAATATATTTATATATATATATATATATATATATATATATATATATATATATATATATATATATATATATATATATATATATATATATATATATATATATATATATATATATATATATATATATATATATATATATATATATATATATATATATATATAACTGTAAAATGAAAAATATACATACTATCATGACGTACGATTAGAAGCGAATTTATTACATAAATACCAAATCTAGAAATAATAATAATAATAAAAACGTACAAAAAGGTATATCCTTTTATTTATATATAATTTTATATAAAAGGATATAATTTTATTTTTTAATAATTTTATTGTTATTAATTCAAAAAAAAAGTTGAGAAATCCTGGGAAAGCTTTTTTCTGTGAGAAATTTTCCAAGTGGATGAAAATAAAAAAATAAAGGAATTGATACGTCTCAATCCGTGTTTTTTTGTTCAACCAACAGCATATATAATTAACTATTTACTATAAATTTTTCAATATCGAAATCAATAGATATACAGCAATTTGTTGTTTTAATAATAATTGAATCATTCATTCATTGCAAAATTTAATGTTTTCGTCATTGTTAGTGATAAAGCGAAAATCGTTCTTTCCTTTTTTTAATTTAGTGTCCTTCTCATCTATAATAATTTGTCGCACTGTTTTTATAACTGTCTCTTGCGCGCTACCAATTTCCTTTATTGCAGTGACCACTTTTTAATGTATGATTCTCCTTACCCTCGATAATCGAGTCACAAGATAGGTAGGTATTTAATAAATAATGGCTATGTTCCGATATACACTGTGACCACTGCGCAGTATAACGGCAAATTAGTATACTGTGATGTCCTTTTTTTATAGTCAGTTATACTGGTTACTATTTAAACCGAAACGCGGTCCAGTATACTGTCGTTCTTGTTTTTTTCATGCTATATATTTAATTATAATTTAAATAAATTTCTGTTATTAGTAAGTATCCTTTTTATGTTTCAGAAAGTATTTTTTTTTACAAATACTTGTAAACATATAAAAAAGGTTACATATAGTTAAAGTTAATATTTTGTTTGCAATCAATAATAGTATATTAATTAAATTTTAAAAAATATATTTTGACAAATAATTATTAAATTAAATAAATTGGTTAATAATTAATACAATTAACCACAAATTTTTATTTGTAAATAGATAACTGGTGTTAACTACATATAACTCTCGACAAGTTTGTGATCACGTGACCAAAGCACTGCGAGTACCTTACCTTGAAAATGCCAGTGCTCACATTGCAAAAATGGCGGTGATTTATGACGTCACATATTTCCCTAGGGTACTGTAGCATTATACTGGCAGTCCATATCGGAACGAATTTTTCACCACTGAGACCACTGCGCTGTGCTCACAGTGTATATCGGAACATAGCCATAAATTGATTCTTCAATGTCAGCTGTCAGATGTAGATAGCATAGCATAAGTCATTACATGACTGAAATTGACTCTTGACTCAATGGAGTTTGACAGTCATTCCCGGTGAAAAATAAATCATTTTGTTTGTATAACTATGAAAGTGAATTTGTACAACTATTTGAGCGTTCTTCAATAAAATGGAACCCAAAACGTCACCCAGCAATGTTTCTAGTAAGCGGGAAATTAAATATCGTGAGAGCACATGGAGAATTCACGAGTTCGAAGTGTGGAGTGGGGAATTTATCTGTCGTGTTGTTGTTTTGCAAATGAAGGACTCAGTGCTCGTGTGGGTCGGTGGCAGAGAAGCCCAATTAAACGAGGTGGCCCTCGGAGTGCCTTTGGCGGTTGGTAACGGAGCTCTCGCCACAACTTTACTCGGAGAAGGAAACGCTTCAGGACTCGCTCGTCGCCTCACTTTGACTCTCGGTCGACAAGTATATGTATGTTGTGGGAAAGTGTTCGATAGATTTACTGCCCCTCTGGTCGAAAAGGGAATTGTAGCAGAAATAAAAAATCGTCCTGATTGTTTTTAACGATTATTTAATAATTTAAAGTTACTATGTATTAGTTTAAGATTGTATATTTTAGTAATAAAAAAATTATTATGATCATATTTTATTATAATTATCATATTTTTTTTTACTTTTTTCTGTCTATGGTTTTCAAGGAATAACTTATTATTTTGTAATCTTAAATATAGCTGTGTTTAATACAACTGAGGTCAGTATCACAATTTACTATTTATCTATAAGAAATGCAGGTGCATTTCTTTTAATGGTTGTAGCCTGAGTATGCTATCACATGCGATAGCATATGATAGCATACTCAGGCTACAACTACAACATTATATTAAATATTTATACTGGACAAAGGCAAAGGCAAGCATTAGGAATGGCAATGATTATTGTGTCACTCACTCACTCACTCAGATTCACTTACATGGGAGAGCAGCGAATATATCAAATATTGTTATTATTATCCTCTAGTGTCCTTCCATCAAACTCAACCTGTTGTGATCAAGGTCATATGCCCTGCGTCACAACAGACCTTAATTATAACTTTTTTGTATAAAAAAAATTCAGTTGAATAGAAGAAAGGCTTTGACAAAAATCTTAATAGGTCATAGCTTAGCTGTTGGATTAGGGACCTGAAAAGAAGACATTTGAGATGATGACATACCATCATGAGAAATTAAGATATAATCAAGATAATTTGTAAATAAAATTTATTGTTTTATTTTCATTTAAAAGATTATGGCAGACCCATTATGTCACATTATTCTTTAAATATATACACTATTATATGATGATATTATACTATATACACTATTATATGATCTACATAGTTTAACCACTCCGTTATAAAGTAAGAGACTGTTAAAGAGTAAATTTCTCAGATTCAAATTATTTGTGTATTTAAGGTGCACAGAGATAAATCTTTCAAAAGACTGCACTTTGTGCACATTCAAATAAAATATGATGTATATCTATTGTTCTGCAACTAGTACAATTAGTTGTGAGAGGTTTTTCATAATAAATTATTTTTTTTAAATGGAATTTGTCCAGGTCAAGTCTAAGTACCATTATAATAACTACACTATGTATTAAAAATTTACAAACCATGACATACAAGGAGGTTGTAGTATGTATATCAAAACTATTTAACTTTTGTTTAATTGTGAGAAGCTTGGCGGACATAATTAAGACATTTTATTAAATTTTTCCTTTATATTGTGTCTAGGATCTTAGAAAACTGCTCATAAAGCATTGATTGTTTTCTTTTCGTTATAAAATTTATTCATACATTCCTTCTCTTATGCTATTTCAAGCATGCTAGTTGAGCACAGTTCACTTCGCCAATGTCACATTGACTTATGAGAGGAATTGTACAAATGAGATAATTGTACACAAAAATATAACACATGTAAAAAGAGACCCTACTTTATATTTTTTATTTTGATCAACATCTTTTACTTACATAGTATGTTTTATGTTGTAATAAACAACGTAATTATGATAGTTTATGTGCTCTGTTATTATAATATTTTAAAGTGGGTAAATTTATAGCTACACCACTAGTTAAAACTGTGTTAGCGTCAGTTAAATGTTTATGGGTGTAAACATAGTTCATTTGTTGAGATGACTATGGCTACGTTCCCTAAACGTTCAAAACGATCAAAACGCTCCTTTAGCCGTTTCACGTAACGACCGCGGTCGTTGTGGTCGCGGCAAAAACGTCAATCATGACCATAGAGCACATCAGGCCCGGTCGACTTCCTTAGGGGCATTGGCGACATACCTACGGGGGATTGGCCGTGGGTCTTTAAGAATAAATTTATTTAAAATTTACGGTATACGGTCTTTCATAATGCTCGTAGGTGTTTAATGCTGCTAGGTTTAAGTAAAACTACTAATTAGTAGTATTTCATTAATTTTTGAAGTAGATGTATTTAATGTTTTTATTATTTGAATATTTAACATTTAAGAAATAACTTTTCGCTTAATTTTTTTAATATATAGTTTGAGTATTATAAAAAAATAATAATTCCAAAAAGGGATGGAAGTCGCTTGTAAGTTAAAGTTAAAAAAGAAAACTAAAAAGAGAGTGCTATAATTTAATTTTAAACACTTTTTGTTTGGTGTAAGATACAATTTATCTAATCAGTATTCAAAGCATAGTAGTAAAATTGCCTTTCGATATGGCAGCATTGTAATTTGACATTTAATAATAAAATTGAAAATAATGTTTCAATTTGCAAATGGCCGAAGTATTGTTTATTTTCGAAAACGTTAAACAACGCTATCCAGTGTTTTTGTTGTATTATTTAATTCGTTTCTTTCACACAGACACTTTTCTTCATAATTAGCACAAATTGAAAGTAGTGTTCTAGAAGTGATTCGTCGAACTATAACATCAAAGGAGATATTTTATACAGGGATATTTGATACAAGGATTATCTGTTCTTATAAAAGGCAAGTGTAAAGTGGAACTATGCTGTTTAGTTAGATTTGTAACGCTTATAATTTTGTATTCAATTTATATTTTTTCTTCAGGTTTTCCATGTTATAAAATTGATTTAAATGTTGGTGATATGAGTGGAGTCAACAAAAGAGCAATATCAATTTTGGAAGATTCTAAAGACAAGACAAGAAATGGTTACTACATTAATCTACTCACTGCAAGTAAATTACTTCAGAAATGTTTCTTTTAAAAACGCAAAACCTTCAAACAATATTGGAGAAGAAGATAATATTATATTAAAATAAGGAAGAAGGCTGACAGTAATATTGTAATACAAATATGTATTACAATCTATTGTAATTAATATACAGAAGTACTTTTTGTTAAAAATGTTAATATGCATAAAATTAAATATAAACTGTTTATTAGTTTCATTTCAGTATTTATATTTTATTATTATGATGACACCAGAAATGATTCACAGTTTCAAAATCATTTGAAAGTATTGATGTTAAAATCAATATTTCCATGATTTTGAAAGAGTGAATATTTCTAATTTTGCATAAAATAAAGGTTTCATAAAGCCAATTTCAATTTTGCCGCATATTAAATTTCAAAGTAGTTTCCGTGGGACTACGGATGGTTGGCAGCAGTGGCGTTTTTGACCCCCACAGTTTTCGTAACAATGTCGACATCTTCCCGTGGGAAATGTGCTCTATGTGAGCGTTGGGAAAATTAGCGGCACTTTCAAAACGAAAAGCATCAAAAGGGTGCCTCAACGGTAAATAAAATTATATGAAACAAGCTTTAAAAAATAATTACAGCTTATAATTAGTAGATACAATGATATACATTTTTCCTAGATTGCTGATAACTTTTATTTAATGCGGAAAGACATGTTTTAGTAGATGTGAATTTTAACAATATTTTAACGTAGGATAATTAAAGACACCACTAATTTTAATTTTTTATTCATTATAAATCAATGTAATCAAATTCAATTATTAATAAATAATTAGTTAAATTTATTTTTTAGGCTTACAGATTTTATTTTATTATATATATATATATATATATATATATATATATATATATATATATATATATATATATATATATATATATATATATATATATATATATATATATATATATACATATATATATATATACATATATATATATATATATATATATATATATATATATATATATATATATATATATATATATATATATATATATATAGGTATATATATATAAGTATAGGTACGCCTATTGCCTATACACAAGAATAAGGAATACCTACCTATAAACAGAGAGAAAGGAAATTCCCAAGAACTTTACAGCATTAATCTGTTAACTGTGAGTAGGAAGAGAGATAAGGAGAGGAGTGAACTGGATATGGAATCCTGAAAGAAAATTCACCGACCAAGTCACCGAGACGGCAACAATGACAATGATACCTACAGATAAATAATATGAAGTAGGTAATTATCTGTATCATTATCAGCTTTTTAGCACAAACACTTTTAGTATTCTACTGCAGGAAGTTTAGTGGAACCATTGTTAAGGATTTGGAAGATTTTGACTAGTGTTCTATCTATATATAAATATAAACATAAACTACTAAAGGGCATAGCGAAATGAAATCAATATTTAAATAAAATAATATTCAGTATTAATAAGTATTTAAATAATATAATCTACAGGTAGGTACTTATAATAAATCTTAAACTGATGGTTGTCTGTACATAAAAGACTTACTTATTCAATATAATGTGAAAAAATATAGGTATCTACTAACAATAAATAAACAAAGAAATATTTAAAATAATAACTTACTCAGCTTCATGCTGTAACCCGCACATGGCAGGGTAGGCAGAGGAAACTTCCGTCCCCCACTTTCTGCCGAATTTGAGTCATTGCGTCTTGAGTGGTGAAACTAAACGCCGCGTTTCGCCTTGTACCAGAGCGAAGAAATAAAAACATTAAATATTGAAATAAAAAATATTATATATTTAATTTTCTCGAGTGGGGATCGAACCCACAATCGGTTCCAGTCACACGCTTCTTCTAGTTGATCTTACGTCGTAGTACCTGCGGTACGCTGAGACAGAAGTGCCATCATAGATGCGATAGTGACACTTCTGTCTCAGCGTAATGAGTAACCATGGCCACTATGACAAAGTAGGTATTCAAGTGACCGAATAAATTATCACGTATCAAGTATTTTCTTCGACATTATTTAGTTATTTACGAATTCATTTTAGTTACGGTGTATGATTGTTATTTCCATCCTCTACAAAAACAAAGTTAAAACAACGAGAACGAACAAGTTAGGATGACGAAAGAATGCTAATAGCATTCAAAATAAACACTAAAAGAAAAAATGGCGTCAAAAACTCGCTCTGACATCAAAGAGCTGAGCCAGGCTATTGCAGCAGGAGGAAGCTAGGTGACTCGTCATCTACGCGTGTGTAGGTAGGTACATTGAGCACATACCTACATATCTACAGCGTGCAGCGTGTGCTACTGTTAACATTAACTTCAATTTACCTAACCCAGAAATAAGTTGAGGTTACCCAGAAATGAGTAGATACCTATCATTTTTCAATATAATTTATATTAAAGAAAAAAATATTATTTTATTACCTACTTACTTACTTAGATCTTACGACAAATTCAATTATTTTCACAAGAAACCAAAGAGATTGTGTTTAATGTTAATTAATTTTGATTTTGTTATGTGCCCCGTTCTCGTAGTCCTTTTTGACTTCATTTTAGTCCTTAAAGCTCCATCACGATATGCTGATCCAGTCAGCTTCCTGAGTGAGGTACGAGAATATATCTATACCTAATTGATATTTTGAAAAGAGCAACTGTAGAGTTTCTTGTCGGCTCTTCTCAGCAGAACCGCCTTCCGAGCCGGTGGTAGCTTCCTGTAGGACTGACACTACAGACACTTCTACGTAACTTGACGATTCAAAAGTGCTTGTAATGGCCTAATTGAATAAAGAATATCTTGATTTTGAATAACCAAGCATCGCTGCAATCATAGACGATTACTATACCTAAGCATTTTTACTACTTATTTTTTAAAGTGTTATTCCACACTTAGGACAGAAAATAGGTACTAAACTTAAATTGAAAAAGCGTATAAAAATTTTGAACGAAGCAGGATTTGAACCCGCGCCTCTTGAAAACCGTTCAATCGCTCTGACCAAGTAAGCCATTCGTTCTCACCGTCGAAATTCTTATAAACTTATTACTGGGAGATTTTTACAAATTTCCGCTATCCCAAGATAACTCGTAAGAATTATCGTAGAATAGAATACCTACTAATTATTTAATTAATATTTACCTACAGAGATGCTAACAACATGAATAAGTTGTAATAAGCGTATACGAATTTCGACGGAGTTTGGTGAGAACGAAATGGCTTAGTTGGTCAGAGCGCTTGAATGGTTTTCAAGAGGCGCGGGTTCAAATCCTGCTTCGTTCAAAGATTTTGTACGCTTTTTAAATTTAAGTTTAGTACTAGGTATAAGCATATTTTACACCTACAATACTCACCTTCGCACTGTATCCCGCACGTGGCAGGATAGGCAGAGCGAATTTGGAAACCTAGTGTTGACTCTCCGTCCCGTTCTCCACTTTCCGCTAAATTTTAGGCATTGCGTGTTGAGTTGCTTTGCCTTATCATTATACCTATTAGGTACTATAGGTAAGGCAGGAGCGGTCACTTAGATTTTAGCGGCTTTAATATCGAATAGCGAAATTTGTGTATATTGTCAAAGAAAATACCTACCTATCAATTTACTTTCATAGACATTGAATTAAAAAAGGAATAATACCTACTCTAATAAATATATTTTTATTGCACATTTCCTTTAACAGGAAAATCGCTAGACATGCCTTGGGTAGGTATTGTTTAATGATTGAATAGGTAGGTAATGTTGCGTCACACGACTGTGTACATTTTTTAAGATACAAAGCTTATTTTTTTTAGTATAAGACTAAGTAAAAGGAATAGTTACCTGATTGTTTGGTAACAGATTAAAAGCAATTATTTATTATTTCATGCGATGAACATCCGTCACGTCGTAGAAGGGAACATTTCGGCACCAACGACGAGTGCAAGTTCGTCGCTTTGCTACTTGGTGTCATGAAACTTTTAACAAGTACACAAAAACTGAGAGGGCGCGCCGTGGGCGGGGGCGGGGCCGGCGGCGGGGGGTGCGGCGGGGGGCGCGGCGGGGGCGTGCCTCGCCAATGGCGGCGGCGGCGGCGCGCGCCGGCCGCGGGCGCGCCAGTACCGCGCGGCGCGCCGCCTTGAACGCATCTACCGAGCGTGAGTGTGAGCCGCGAGCCTTGTTGGCCGAGTGGCGAGTGTTTACAGTGCTCCCAGTGCGGTGTCCCGTGCCTGTGATATGCGAGACGGCACTGTACAGTGGCCGCTGCCCGTCTCCTGCCGCAGTCAGTGCTAGTGCGCGTCCTCGTCTCCACACGGAGACTCCACACTGAGGCTCTCAGTCCCAACACCAAGTTCAGCAAGAAGTCTCCGGCGTTCCTCGCAGGTACTGCATCGTTGTGGCCGGGTGTGCATGCCCCTCCCCTACCTACACGACATGTATTGTTGACTAGTTGACACAATGTCAACACTAGTCAACAATGACGAAAAATAACATGTTCATACACGATAGGCATCGGTATTTAGAATACTTCATCTAAGCAAAAGAGGTAGTTCCTACCAAACATGATATATGTTACACCTAACCCTTTTGATTAATAGTAGCCATGTGAAGGTAGGTATATATAGTAGGTAGGTTTATTAGGTATAATATTATTTTACATTTAATTAATTTCATTAGATTGAATAGGTATTATTTTGAAAAAAAACAATATAACCATATCTAAGAAAAATGAAGCTCATATGCGTAACCGTAAGCATTTTGATAATATCAACTTTTAACATGAGACAATGTACAGACTTACCTACTATTGTAAATGATTGTAAACCACATAAATACAAAAGATAGCAGACACGTCATAACAAACGTCCAAATAGAATTTATTGTTGATTCGTTTTCTTTATTAAATTATTTAAAAATTCTATGTAACGTCTATTGAAAAAGGTATCGATACATCCACCTACTTTGGTAGGTGAATCAAATTTTTTTTAGCTTCACGCTGTATCCTGCACGAGGCAGGGCAGGCAAAGGGAACCCGGGAACCTACTGTAAAGACACTCCGTTCCACTTCCGTTCCCCACTTTCCGCCGAATTTAAGGCATTGCGTGTTGAGTGGTGGAACTCAACGCCGCGCTTTGCGTTACCAGAGCGAAGAAATGAAACATTAAATATTTAAATTGAAAATATTAAATATTTCATTTCCCCGACTGTGGACCGAACCCAGAACCTGTCGGTTACAGTCACACTTTTGTGCTGCTGCGCCACGACAGGCCTCAAATATTTTGTTCGAAATAGAAATTTACAAGCTTCATTTGTTGAACGTTAAAGTGACTGCCTCAGACCTGAGAAGAACCCAAGCAAGAAATGCTGCAGGACATTTTTTCAATTATTTACAGTTTGACTTGATCAAAAACAGCGGTCATGTTTGTATTTCTTATTATCAGCGCTGTATTTATGAGATGTGCTTATGTATGTAGTATATTCAACTACTACTTACTACCTTAATAACTTCCATATTTGTTTTGTTTATGTTTTTAGTAAAAATGTTTTGTTTTTCAAAAACATACATTTAAAATGAATTACTTCGGAATTCAGTAACAGTTTTAAACGGTCCTAACTCCATCCAGGTGCCTCCATATTTTCCGCTTCATTAGATACTCTATTTATCTTCAACTGAATGTTACAGGATATCTGAGTCGTGTCGACGTTGCCTTCATTATATTAGTGGTCGGTGATGTTACTATGTTTAGTCCAGACCTTGCACATATGCAGGTCCAACCGCCATGTGACCACGGCAGGACACTATCCGATAGGTAGTCCTATAGGCAGTGCACGCCACTATGTCGTACACGTACCTCTCACATACGAATAAATATATATTTTATTGTCGTTTAATGACTTAATGTTGACGAACCTCAACTTCCTGTATTTATTGTTTTTATCCGAAAACTAACAACCAAAGAACAAATAAGTGTAGTTTTCTATTAAGTATCAGAATGTTTTTTTAAGTTAACAATATTCCTTATCATACGCGTCTCCCAGGGCTTCCCTCACCCGGTTTAGTTACGTACCTATCACAATTTATTTTACCAAATGACACTTTGTAAAATACCTTTATAAAATTATATATTAATCACCTTTTGATTGTCAACTTTTTTTGAAGTATTACATACATATACCTATGTATTTTCTGTAACAAAGTATGATCTTTTTTATTAAAGTGTATAATTTCCGAGTTAAAATAAAATACCTACCTTGGCTCAGTGTGCTCTTAGATGCACTATTTATTCATTTTATATGTTGTATCAAATCTAATTAAATGATTCACAAATAAAATTGTGAAAAAATAAACACACATACCCACTGCTGATAAAAAAAACCTTTACTAGATATCATCATTATTATTTTAGTTATAGAGACACATAGAGAGAAGGATTTACTATATAAGTATACCCACTTATATACATATTTGTTGAATTATGATAACGTACCTAAGTAAATGTCTACACACGGTGTGTGTGTACATACCTGATATGTTCCACAGTCGGTACATTATCTACACAAAAACTAACTCCATACTCATCAATAAAATCAAATAGAATTTACCTTTTACTAATTACCTATATTAGTTTAAATAACCTAAGTACTTGGAGAACGTATGCAAACGTTTGCGATAAAGCTAGGCAGTAGGCAGCAGGCAGCTACAGCTAACTCGTACATATTGATGACAATTCTTATCCATAGTCAATTCACCGAAGCTAATAATTGATAATGAACTGCTTTCATTAAACACGAGGAGATCTCTAACTAGTTCTGCCTCCGAACAGGAATCACATATGAGCGCTGGCCTTAAGGAAGGTTGTTTCTCACGAGAGTGCATTGCTTATATCAATACTCGTTTAATTAATTATTTATTTAACAACACAAACAACTGTTACTCGGAATAGGTGTTGTTTGTATGAGGATATAAGGGCAGACCGAGTCATAGCATTATACAGTAACACTCTACAGACTCTATATATCCATGTATGTATGATACACATAGGTATATGTGTAAACGTACATTACGTCCCGTACGTACGTACCAATACTATGTAATATAGGTACATTCATCATATTTGGAATAACATACCTACCTATATTTTTTATTAAAAGTATATGTTTTATGAAATAAATATACAAAAAACGAGAATACCTAAGAAATAGAGCTTACCTTGAAAGTTCGAGGCTTACTAAGTTACCTAAAATTTGATCTTAAGTAGAGACATTGAAAGTATCTATCATACGTATTAGTCCAATGTTTAGTTTCATCCCGGTTGATGGCCGACCGGTGCTGTCTGTCACTCCGGGGAGTCTTCTTATCACTGTCTGAAGTGATGATGAATACATAGTTTCTTCTCACTTCTATGATGTTTATACTTATAAGTGCTTTTTCAATAATTAGCATTTATTTACAACATATGTACATATATCAACATATAAGATCTACATATTAGTATAATTTACTGAAGTTAAGTAAGTTAGTAAGTAGTAGGTACTTATTACGTACATTACATTAACTACCTACTACAAAAGTTGTAGGTACAGTTTATGAGCCTGATGCTAACTTTAGCAGTTTTCACTCTCAATTCGATGTTTCACTATGAGAGTGGTTAGCAAATTTATGTAAGCCGGTACCTACAAATATATATAGAAAACCGCATGCGCGGTGGTCACCCGTACACCCGTACCTGTTAATTACTTTAATTAGTCAACAAAAAAAAAAATTTGTGCATTTAATTTATTAGAAGATGCTCTTTTAAGAGGAGGAGGATCACTTGTTGGTATTATATGAAGTTACGATTGCAAAGAAACTAAGTTTTTAGCTTTAAGACGAGTGGCCAGTTCGCGGTGACGCCTGAAAAAATACTTTTGTCGAACAAAATACTTTATATTTTATTTATGAACCAATTAATACTAATAAGCCGCAAAATTTTGAGGGAAGTTGTCAAAATGCAATAGTGGAAACTGTATTGAAATTGATTTTTATATTAGCGGCAAGACAAATTAATCATACATTCTCATCAATCTAACTAGACATTTTTATACGCATGTTACAGCTTACTCGTATCTCGCACTCCCACAGACATCATACACATCGATAAAGTACTTGTAGGTACTATAAAATTTTTATACATTTTCTACCTACTTACTTGTTTCCATGAACTACTCAATCTTAACTTAGTCAGGTCAGGTCTGCCAACTACTGAAATGAAACCAAAATAAGTTTTGGTTTTATTTCAGTAGTTGTTAGACTGCAAATAACAATTAAATGTAGACTTCCGAAATCACAATTTCATTGATGAAAATCTACGGGTAACATTTTATAAGCTGCTGTGCGCTGTTCAGTAGGTCCAGACGGCTGGAGAGCGGAGTCGGAGTTGTGGGTCAATTTGTCAATTATTTGATAAAATTTGACATTTTTTTTTGACAAATGCCAATAATCACTTAGAATATATTGTTTTTATTTTTAATTCTCTCAGTCTATCCATCACCACTACAAAGTGTTTGACACGTCCTCCCGACCACGTCCGTTGGTTTCTAAAAATGTGTAACAAGCAATATACGCGATTAATTCAAGCGTGTAACTGTAACTGACAGATTGAGGGTTCGATCCCCACTCGAGGTAATTAAATATTTAATATTTTCAATTTAAAAATATTTAATGTTTCATTTCTTCGCTCTTGTAATAAGGCAAAAGCGCGGCGTTGAGTTCCGCCCCTCAACACGCAATGCCTCAAAATGCCTCGGCGGAAAGTGGGGAAAGGAAGTGAAACGGAGTGTCATAACACTAGGTTCCACTTCCGTTCCCTCTGCCTACCTGCCTAGTGCGGGATACAGCGTGAAGCTGAAAAAAAAAACAAATAGCAGGCAAAACGCGGCGTTAAGTTCCGCCACTTACAACGCCATACCTCAAAGTTGGCAGAGAGTGGGGAACACAGGTGGAACGAAGTGTCTTAACACTAGGTTCCCAAGTTCTCTCTGCCTACCCTACCACGTGGGGATACAGCGTGATGCTGATTGATAGATAGATAGATATCGATTAATTCGTTTAAATTTGTTCAATAATCACAAAGAAATTGTTTATCTAGTTTTTTAGTGATTTCGTAAAATAATATTTTTATTAAGAAAATAACAATAAGTAAAAAGAAAATCTCTCTCACTCTCAGCTTCACGCTGTATCCCGCACTAGGCAGGGTAGGCAGAGGGAACCGAAGTGAAACCTAGTGTTATGACACTCCGTTCCACTGCCGTTCCCCACTTTCTGCCGAATTTGAGGCATTGCGTGTTGAGTGGCGGAACTCAACGCCGCGCTTTGCCTTATTACCAGAGCGAAGAAATGAAACATTAAATATTTAAATTGAAAATATTAAATATTTCATTTCCTCGACTGGGATCGAACCCAGAACCTGTCGGTTACAGTCACACGCTTGTGCCGCTGCGCCACGACATGCCTCATAAAAAGTTAATATTTTCCCATTTACAACTTTAATAAGTGTTCGATATTAAAGCTTTAGGGATGTTCCTTCAAAAATTGTACAATAAGAACGATAATATTTATAACCTTAACCGAGGTAACTTAGTATAAAATATACCTACTGGACCTGTTGTACATTGTTTCATTTTCTACAAGAATATGAATTTATTTTTAATACAGTAGGTACCTACCTACTATTGGATCCAAAGATTTGTCTCCTAGTAGCGAGAGAGCGAGGCGGTGGTGAGCTCTGCTACTCAACATGCATACCTCAAATTCAATGAAAAGTGGAAAATAAAAGTATCTTAACTGGAACAGTGTTTTTATCTGTATCTGCTCTACTTCCCTTTGCCGACCCTGCTGTATGCGTATGTAGCGTACCGCGTGAAATAAAATTATATTTGAATAATGTTTGGAGGCTTATCTTAGGTAAGATGGACATGTGCGTACTTAGGCGGTATTAAAGCTTCATACATATTTTATTTTGTAATAAGTATATTGGCAACAGTTTTTGACGTTACCAATATACTTATTACAAAATAAAATATGTACTTACGCATATACTTACGACGCTTCTTACTAATATTTTTACTATGTTTTAAAGTGTTATTCCACACTTAGGACAGAAAATAATTAAATTTAAAACTTAGTAGCTTAATAGTAACTTACCTATACTTATATTCATTAGAGCTTTCAATACATTCTATATAGAGGGGAGCAGATAAAAAAATCGATCAAGCGCGAGTCTGACTCGACCACCGAGAATTAGGTAGGTACTAATTAAGGACCAGGTGAAAATTAAAAGCTGATAAACATTGTATATATTTATAAAATCAACTACAACAATAATAATAGTTTTTACCAATATGCATATACGGTGGTTGGCGGCAGCTGGTCATCCTACTACCCAGTCAAGTATCGAACCCACAATCTGTCCTCACAGTTAGACGCTTGTGCCTCTGGATCATAACAGGTCCTAATAAGTACTCGCGATCCTAAATTAATAAATTTTCTATTATTCTCTGACTGACTTTCAATACCTACCTATAAAGTTTTTCAACCTATACGGTAGCACTAAAACATGTTTGAGTGGTCTATTCTTAAAATATACCTACTCAATTTATAGGTACCTAGAAGACAAAAGAAACAGTTTACAATAACTTTCTTTACGTAGGTACCTACCTAATCTGGCAATATTTTGTTTATTTAAACATATAGAGTCTACAATGTTAATTAATTCATTCTATTTCCTTATTTAAGTCTTTGGAGACACCGCTTGAATAGCGGGTTAGACCATGTTCTGTCATTTAATATTATTTATTTCATAATTTTAGTAACATATAAATATGCACTTAAAAGAATCGCGGTTATTTTGTAATCACACATAGACACATAGGTACCTATATTTTTTTAAAAGCATAGGAAACTAATATTATTAAAAAGAAGACTTTGTTTAGTTGAAGCACTAATCTCAGCAACTACTGGACCGATTTGAAAAAATCTTTATGTTCTATATATTCTGTTTATCGAGAAAGTTTTTAGACTATAGTATTACATCTCATTATGACCAATAGAAGTCGAATAACAAAACGAAAAATTGCGAAAACAGGAGTTTAGGGGCGCCTAAAAGTAAACTGTTTTATTTTATTAATGAAATAATGACATCATTTAGATCCATTTTTATCCAATACAGTACAAATTATTCCTTTACCACATGAATATGTTAGATACGTTGTGCGCTTTATTTAGAGCAAAATTGCATTAAAACAGATATCTTAGAAGATATCACAGTTCTAAAATATGGAAGCAGAGTTGCCATCGAGTAACGAGACGTGCGTCGTACCGTTCATTACCATCATTGTGTTATATATTATTTCCCGTGTTTCGAACTCGCAACGACATCTTAGCGATGTTAGTCCCATTGGTAATTATAATAATTCATGTGACTTGTGTTGTGTGTAGCCGAGGCGGCGGGGAGGCGCGGGCGCGCGGCGATGGGGCGCGCGCGGCGGCGGGCGGGATGGCGGTGAGCTGCCCCGAGGTGATGTACGGCGCCTACTACCCCTACCTGTACGGCCGCGGCGCCGCGCGCTCCTTCCACCACGCGCCGCACTTCCAGTACGACCGGGTCAGTAACCTACCATACCCAGTACCTGCCTCTTGACCATAGGTACCTTATGTGCAACATTTAGCAATCGGCAATGGACGATAAGAAATTGTGATATCTATGTTGTTTGTTAGAACACAAAACTGTCTCTTACTTTATTATGACAAAGTGGTGTCCTTTCCAGTTTCAGTCATTGGTAAAACTTAATTTATTGTAAATAAATATTTACAAGATCTTTTAATGTCATATTTTTTTCTTTTGGTGACGGGAACAATTGATAAAGCACTTCGTTCTCATTCCTTCATGAACAGTCGTGAGTCTCCACCCAATGTGCATTACACTACACGAGGTACGTGTGTGTTCGTTGTAGGTACAGGTATGATATGAACTAGTTCTAGATAATGTAACACTGACCTTGAGGTTGTGGTTGTAACCTGGAAATAACCTTCGACTGTGCTTTCTATTAATTGAATTAGCATTTATAAACGATAACAATAATTATAAATATATTATGTAGATAAAAGATAAGCCTTAATATTTATAGTGACTTATTTAATGTTCTCGTCATTTGATACTCGTCGAATGTCAACAAATACTTCGATGCAAATGTCGACAGCTGACCGTTTACTCTCTCGCCTACTCCGCTTGCTCGCCTCAGGGTACCTCGCCTCGTCGCAGTGTTAAGCATAAAGCAATCGATTTAGTATTTAATCAACTGCAACAATTATCTAATTCAATCCTTGCAATTATATGTAACTCCCTAATACCTAGAACCATTTCTTTTTCTTTCGCGGTTCTAGCGGTCCTGGTAAAGACACGCACTTTTTCACACATAGGTACATTTCCCACACACTGCCATATTTTTGAAACCTTGCACATTTAAACCTTCATTGTTTGAAACTGGTAAGTATTTAAATCTAGGAATCACTTTTGTGCATCGAAATTGAAAACATCACAATCTTCAGTATTTCTTGCACGTATCTACCGCTGCCGCTAATATTTAATTCATTTACCTGCTGTCCAATAATAATAATTTAAATATTTAATGTTTTCATTTCTTCGCTCTGGTAACAAACATCGTATTAGGCGGCAAGTAAGTAACGGAACGGAGTGCCTTAATACTAAGTTCCCAGGTTCTTGCTCAAGGGTATACCTTAGGGCCAGAAGGGCTATAGTCCGGGGCGGCCCAGGGGCAGGCGGAAGGCCGCCCCTAGGACTTTGGCTTGGACTTTGAAAAAGTACAAAAAATAAAAATTTTAAGATGTAAGCCTAGAACTACCCTGAGCAACTTTTCCACATGTAGATTTCATATTTAATGGAATTTGAAATTCAATTGAAAAATGCAAGCCGCCCCTTTCTCTTTTCTGAACCGGTTGAATCGTATATTTTCTTTTTCACCTGGATTTTTTTTCACATTTATTTTGTCCATAGAAAAATAATGTAAAATATAAAATCTATTATTTTTGTAGTTTTCTTTCATGCCTTGATGGGGCGGAAAGCCACAGGAGCCCGGGGCGCGCAATCTTAAAATACGCCCCCGTTCTTGCTGCCTACCCTGTCAAGTGCGGGGTACAGAGTAAAACAGAAAAAGAAAGCTATAAAATTAGCTGTGCTTTTTTTAGAGTTGGGAAATGTGTTTGACAACAGTTATATCAGGTCAACATGTGGGAAATACTGATCCGATATAACGTTAGCGGAGCAATGCTGCAGTCTATAAATTATAATTATAAAGATCACTTTCTTGAGCTGCAGGTGTTCATCATGATCATGTTGCCTTGATTTTACATACAATCGGGTGTCATACATTGTTATGCCATGTATCTATTTGTATTTGCATAACTGTTTCCAAGGAAGAATAAGCATGGTAGAAAAATAAGACTTCGGAATAAATTGTTGTTTTTTTTTAATTATTGTGTTTTACAAGCACGATGCATTATTTTATAGAAAAGATAAAACAAACGAGCGTACGGGTACGGTAGATTCAGACTTGACCATTCACTTGTATATACTTAATTTTGCTTAAATAATATTTCACGCTACCATAACATTTTACTATATTAGTAAAAAAATCGTAGTAAGTAGTAATCTTAGAGATAGCTTGGCTTTACCTAGATATATTATTACTTTTTATAAAGAAACAAACAGCTTCATCAAGACTTGGTTGACGTGACATCACATAATAAACTCTCAATAATTCTGTTCATCACTCTGTCCTTCCTTCTGCATAGATCTGCTTACTACGTACGTTTTACTTAAATAAAGTGAAGTCGTATATATATAAAGAATGCTTATTATAAAGAATACAATGTCGTGGCACAGAAGTACTAGCGTGTGGCTGTAAAATAACAGGTTGTAGGTTCGATATCAACTTGAAGACATCAAATATTTAACATTTTCAAATGGTAAATATCATATTTTAGCTTTGAGTTCAGCCACTCAACACGCAATGCCTTTAATTCGGCAGAAAGTGGAAAACGTAACGGAGTGTCTTAACATTAGGTTATAAACGAGCGTGGAGCTAAACAAAACCAAATACTATTTAAAAAAAAATCAGAAATGCTCCGTTCCTATTGCATGTTGACTGGCGAAACTCACTGCCGCCCTTTGCCTTGTTACCAGAGCGTGGGATCTCGATCACACAACGTTTACAGTTGCACTCTTGTGCCCCTACGCGGCGACAGACCTCCAATTCACTTGTAATCTAACTACCTACATAGACATAGTGGCCCAGGCGCAGCATCTGTCTGTAAACGAGGAGTTGTGTGTGGGTTCGATGCCCAACCGAATAAATTAATTATTTAGATTTCCTTGTTTTGGTAACAAAATAAATCTAAATAATGAGGCAGTGCGCCGAGAGCGAACTAATATTTTAAAACTAGGTTCCCTCTGCCACCTTTCTAGTCGTATGCGGGAAGCAGCTTGACGCGTTACGTATATTTAAATGGCCTCATGTTCTTTGTCATCATGCTGTCTGGACCTATATTATATAAGCAATTTGTAACTCGACACGGCATGTAGGTACGGCGTGTGGCAATAGCGACGAGTGTGTGGATATTAATGTTTAATTATCATATTACGTTAAAAATTTATTACCTCATTTTCCATATCCCTGAACTTTTGATGAACAAAGTCATTAAATGATGCCTTAAAAACAAATTAATACTGCTCCTACGATACTATATAATACCACAGATTGGTTAATAATGTTCAAGCAAATGTGTGTATTGCATTGGACTGCATCAAACGAAATAATACCCATGTACCTACGCAATGTCTTCACCACAAGGAGCCCGTCCTCGCTCCTCAGAAAGCCGGGCCGGGTCAGGGATGGATTTACAATTCACTGCGCTGCCCCTAGAGTCGCAGCCGCGCGCTCCATATTGATAATGCTTCTTGCGTTTTTCCCACCTCAACACGCCGGTTTTTACCGGCCTTCCTTATAACTTAGAGCTTACGTGGAAACGCGTGAAATCATGCTTTGCAGTCGTTTAAGGTCGTTTCCAGTTCTCTAGAAGTATCAATTACAAGCCCATCACGACGTCAACCTGTTCATTAGGGTTCCATATTAAATATTTATGTGTCTTACTCTTCTGATGTAAACCATGATATACAGGCAGTAGTAATAATATTTACCATTGGACTATTTTATTGGTAATAAATAAATAATTCATACTAATTTATTACGTCGTATTGATTTTACTACTTACCTTCTGATTTATCGTGATTTTTATACAATACAGTTGCAATACAAATGCACAGTATGCACATTAGTAAGTCACATTACCTCGTTAATTATGTCAGTAGATACCTGCCACATTGCAATGTGGTATGTAGTACTTGTATGTGTGTGCATGTGCGCGTGGTAGCGGTGAACGAAAGTGGTAGCATTCTCACGCGTACATTATAATTATGAATCCAATCTGTCGGTAGGTACTTTACAATCAACAATATATACAATTATTTTTATACAAGTATTTGGTAGGTTAGGTCAGGTTAGGTAATATATTTATTTCACGACGTCGTATTACCAGGCACTAGTGCTGCTCCTCTAATTACCTACTCTAATTTCAGCCTCTTCGTTAATAGTAGTGGTTCAACATTATTGAATATGTAAGTGACGTTAAGTTTCGTTATTTGAGTTTTTCATTCATACGAAGTATGTGGTATTATAAAGAAAAGTCTAAATAAATAAACTAACGACCTGCTCCTCCTCAGACCAGAGAAGGAAAAAGATATTTTTCCAATTTAAACATCACCGTATAACTAACTTTTATGTGTATAAATACAAATACCTTATAATTTATTCTGTTCACGTTGACCGAGGACCGGCCGCTACACCCGAGCACATCAGGCGCGCCGTGCGAGTACCGCGGCCGACCGGTACCTGATGTGTTAAGTACAACTAAGCCGAGAGACACATTTGTTAAATGAACGATCTTTTGCACAATACATCTAACATCTAGTTGACTTGCTAAGCAATGAGGAGCTACCCCATTTGACTACATTATATCTTGCAGGCACGAATCTGGCTACATATGAATATTAGGTGCGTCAATATTCAATGTGAAGTCCGTCATTCTCTAAAAAAAATATATATAGTAAAATACTGTCAATGTTTTATTTTTGTGTAAGCCTAAGGAAGAGCACTACCAGATTTCTATTATGCGATTACAAAAAGTTTTGAATTGTCAAATCGCATAGAAATGTCTATATTTCATAAAGTATATGTTATAATAACTATGGTGAAGTTTTGCAATGTTCAGAGTTATTTAGGTATTAACAAGAACAATGAAACGTTACATAATAAAACTGTGATTTCGAATATATAGATTACTTCTAATTGTCAATATTTAAATATCTGGTAGTAACGTGTGCCCGCGGAGACCTCGGGAACCTTGGCCGCCACAGACAGGTGCAGATGAGCAGCGTTATCTTTATTGCCGTCGCTGTAATTAATTGGACGTTTCTACACTTTACATACGACGCGAGCAGGCGACTCGTAAAGATCACTAGATAATGTTACTGATAACGAACACTTATCGAATTCAATTAAAAGTTTCCAATCTTTATTTCTCTAAATGTAAGTGAAACTCAATCACAACGTCTGGTATCAGAGCAATCCCTGCGCTAATAGAATTACGCTTGACATATAAGTTACCTGTAATTGTAAATGTTTCAGTTTGAAGTAGGTTGCGTTGTAGCAACTGTGTTGCTATAGATTCTATTTTATACTACATAACTCTATCTACTTTATACTATATTACAGCTACATTGTTTATTTTCGCTGATCGCATTAGCGATTTCAATAATTACATAAATTTTAAATAAGACAACAATATATTTTTTTCATATTTTTTTCTTAATTCAACCAATGAAAATATAAGTAATTGAAATGGGTGATTTTACCATTAATTTATACTTGTGTCATATTTATACTTGTGTCATAATTTTTCCATAAAATTGAACAAATAATAAACCTACAATAACGCATAATAACAATTTATTGTGTAATTTAGAGACATGATTGATGCAACTCTGACATTTGCTTCTCATTCCTGGCGATTACGCAACATTAAGCGGCATAAGTAATTATTAATAAATACCATAAACGACGGAGTCATTACACATAAATACGTCGTACGGTAAATAAGCCGAGCCGAGCTAGTAGTGGAGCCCGCGTCGAGTACCGCGAACAGGCGCGTAGGGCGCGCCTCTCCCCGCCGCGCTGTTGACGTAAACGGGCAAATTAAATGTTATTGCTTAGTGGAAGCGCGCGACGCTCTCGCGGGTTTATTAAATACCTCTAAGAAATGAATCAAAGATAAAATCACTACTCGATGTGATCATAAGACCCTCGATACAGTCTCTTTCTGCTCTGTCTTTTTTCATTAACGCAATTCCTAATCTATATTGCAAGTGTAATTGATTCTGTAGATTACCTTAAAATAAATTACAACCGTAAAAAGTAAAAATTGTTAACATTTGAGTATTATATTTAAGATGTTTTTTTGTTCAGTTTCACGTTGTATCCCGCACATGGCAGGGTAGGCAGAGGGAATTTGAGGATTGGTGTTGAGACACTCAGTATTGCCTACTTTCCGTCGAATATGAACCACTGCGTGTTGAGTGGCGAAACTTAACACGACGTCTTGATGCTTACTAGAACGAAGAAATGAAAATATTTATATTTAACTTGTTTGAGTCTAAAATACAACGTGCTGCTCTTACAGCCCCACGCTTGTGCTCTCACTCACCTCGCGTAAGATGTAGGTATACCTCGAACATACAACTTATACCTAATAATAAGTAAAAGGAAAAAATCTCTTCTTAAAACTAATAAAATATATTATATTTACATGTTCTTTTTATTAGGACAACATAGAGTCGGATCAATTAATGTTTATCAATTAATTATGAATTTAACGCGAGATTGCTTGACCTATTTGCAGGTCGCTCGTTCTCGTTCGGCCCAGTGGGCCCAGTCCCTCGTCCCTTACGTTTACGTACCCGTACTCAACATTTTAATGTAGCTTAAATTATATTATATTTCGATTTTAATTATATTTCAATCGATTCTTCGAAAACAACAACGGAACAGAGTATTTTAAAAATGTTTTGTTTAATAATTATTTATATATCAACGTTAAAAAACGTTTGAGTGTAATTAATTTTACACAGCTCGAGTTGTTAACATTTCAAATTATAATTTAATTCGCGTTTATATATGTACGGGTGTCACTGTTTTGAAGCCCCCAAGAATATAAATGTACAATGACCACATGTTCCAATGACACATAGTTCTGCTCTAATGGTTATCTATTACTTTTATTATTATAAAGACAATTTTATAGGAATATTTAATTTAATGAATCGCGACGCGCACTAGAGCGTGCTCGCTGGTGGTATATGTGGGGACTAATGCGGCGATGGGGACCGCCACCCAGCTCGCCACGTCCGGAATGGCGAGAAGCGGAGGACGTAGCTACAAATAGCTACGTGGCATGTAAGAGGACGGATGGAAGAAAACATGAATAAATTATTAGACATGAAGGATAACAGGGATCTGGATGTTATTTGTGTGACTGAGACCAAGCAAAAAGGCAATGACATGACCGATTTAGGCCGGTGCCAAGCGGATATATGACTATTTAAGGTTACTAGGAACAGATCATTATCTAGTAGTAGCTAGAAAAAGAGATCTGTTCGTAGGTTAGCGCAGCTGCACTGGTGGTCCAAGCTTGGCGCGGAAATATCGCATAAGAAGCTAGAAGCTTCAAGATCTACCGATCAGAGAAGAATGTCAAGTATGCTGGCAGAACCTTAAGAATTGTATGACAGTAGTAGCAGCAGAGATGTCACGAAAGTATTGATAAAGATGAAGCGTGAAAAATCGGATAGAAAGAGATGGAAGGGTACGGACGAAGCTTTTCTATCAAGAAGTCAGTGATCCCTGGAGTTGCTTGCTAACCTGTAGAATGGAAGGGGTGCTTTCGAAGGATGGTGATCTTTTGGTGGTGGTTTGGTGGTTTTTATGAATTACAGATGATGTGTGGAATTTTACAAAGAGTAATAGCGAAAGGCTGAGTCTTGATGTAGCTGATGGCAAAATCAATATAAAAGAGTAGAAGAAAAAGGCAGGGGAAGCAGATGGATTTACTGTCATGATGATCAATCACCAGATCATTGCACCATGTCACAAGCTTAGCTGTTAAATTGGTATTTAAATAGCTGTCTTCTATGAGTGAAACAAAATGACAATGTAGGAAATGGAATGATAAATGTAGGTAACTTGAAAATAAATTGCCTACTGTACGCAGATGATGCAGGGCTTATTGCATCATCAAAAAGGAGTTACAGGTATTAGTTACCACTCTGAAAGAAGGCAGAAAATTATAAAATCACAACATGTGTGTGAGGTAGTATATCTGGGAAGTATGTTTAGTACAGATGGTAGATACAAAATGGGCGTATTGCTCCCGGTAACAGAGTTAATGTGCTTCGGCTGGTTTGTTGAGATGGTGAAACGTTAGTATAGATGCATATTTGGCCGTTCACAGTGGAGTATTGGTACTCACGAACATACGAAATGTGGATATCACAGAAGAAGAATGTAAAAAAGATGAATACTGCAGAGATGCGATCTCTTCGTAGGATATGCGGATGCAGTTTAGTTGATCGCATACCCTATGAAGAATATACAGAATGCAAGAATGTAGTAGGTACTAGCTTGGATATACAGTGATAATGAAGACCATGCTCAGGTGGTTTGGGCACGTCGAGCGAGTGAGTGATAAAAAAATGGCAAAAAAGATTTATGAAGGAAAGTGAGTTGTAAAAGAGGGAGGGGGAGACCTCGGTTGACCTTCGAAAACATAGTATTTACGAAACTGGAGGAGAGGCATGTATGAACAGGTAGACAATGAACGAGGCGAAAGAGATATGTCGTAGCGTTTGGTGCTCCGTTTTCTCTGCCTGCTCGGCTAGGAATGAACATGATTTTAATGTTCTAACGTTATTACTATGAAGTGCTTCACTTTGATTGTAGCGAAATTACCTTAACTCCATGGCAAGGTGGCGAGGCGCCATATCGACCTAAGATCTAGAATTCATGAATTTATTATTAGGTCGAACATGGACATAGACGTCGTACTTGAACATATCAGTCATATAAAATATTAATTTATAGCGACATACTCGTTTTATGATATACCATGTCATTCTTTTATTATTTATTTAATACAATAATTTTGATCAAAGCTCTATTATCTTCACGCATCACCAACATTATGCCTGATAGACAGTGAGAATCTATATTTAAGACACAGCTGTCTTCATGTGTGCATTTTAGGTGGTTTTAGGTGGCGAAATTCTGTCAGATAATGATTCTTACAAGCCATACATAGTGACATTGAAATGATTTACATATTTGTATACCTAATATACCTATACACACAATACTCCTACAGAAGTAAGATCTACTCAATAATCGCAACATTTAAAATGATGCGTAAACTGAAAGCTGGTATCTAGTTCTCACGTTCTGGTATTTGTTGTATAAATGATTGATACGTTGAGATTAGGAAGTTGTGGAATTTATGGAAGACATTGCAATGCCTTCGTGCGTCCTTGTATACCACTCGTTGCTCGTAAACTTACGATAAACATAATCGTAGTAGGCTAGGCAGAATACTTATTTGACTATAAGTTAAACATACCTACCTACTTTATGTCAAAACTAGTTTTATGATTTAGTTGAGTAGTGGAGCGCAAAAGGCTACATACATAGCAATTGGCTATGTACCTACGTACCGGGCGTTGTCTTGACCTTTTATGAAATCTTTGCTGTGTAGTAAGAAGTTATTTATTGAAAGCAGGCACCTTACTGAATGTAATGAGTCTTAAGTGATATAATTACAGTACCTTCACGCTACATCTATACACATAGCATCTAAATCGATACAATATAACACATGTACACAACATATTGCACAACGTAAAAATGTTGTGGCTTATTAAGATTATTTTATTGTATTGTTTAATTTTATTTAATTTTGAGTATAAAATTAGAAACCATTCCAAATTTCATTAAGTGTTTCATGAAAAAACATTATTCAAAAGAAAAATCAGAATAAAAACAAATCATGTAATATTTGCAAACTAACTGTTAATATTCAGTTGAAGTAGAAAAAGTAATTTTAAACACATTTAAGCAAGAAAATGCAGGACAAAAAATGTGCTGCATTTTCTTTGATAGATATGAAATGAATTATTTCGGTAATCGAATCTGGGACAATGAACCTGACTTGTTGCATCTTATCTCATTTGGGATTGAAAAGGGTAAAGGTTAGTACCGATTATATTACATATTGTTCCCCGAGGACACGTTCAGTGCCATTTTAGGGTTTCGTGTCTGCAAAGAAAAAACGGTAGAGAATCACTTTCTCCTCAGTCCTAACTATTGATCAAGTATTAAGATGAAATTTATATTAAACACCAAGGTCTACCATCCCATGGAGCGCAAATAAATCAAGATTGTGTGTCAATGTCAACGCAATCAAAAGGTACAAGTGTTTATGAATCGTTTTTTCTAAATTTTATATATAATTCGCCGCGTACTCAAAACTTTTGTAGGTAGATGTACAATTATTTTGAAATTTTGCAAAAAAAAAATATTGAAAAGGCCACTTATATTTATTTTATATTATTAAACCTCGGTGAACGAATCTGAATCACATTGAACCGGTTTTTATTTTTATCGTAAACCTTAAGATTATCTTTGTATGAATAGAAATGATGTCCTAACCATACCTACTTATCGTAATCTTTGTCAAAAGTAAATTAGTTTTAAAACGTCCGTTATAAGGAGGCGATTCACTTTTTTTATGCACCTACTTAGTATAAAAGATTTGGCATATTGTAATGTTATTTATGTTGTACCTACAGCTGAACGTGCAGAGCGCGGGCAATGCGGGCGAGTACGGCGGTGGAGGGGGAGGCGCGGGGGGCACGGGCGGTGCGGCGGCGGCGCTCAGCTCCGGATCGGCATCATCGGGCGCGCAGTCGCCTGGCTCGCCGCCGCACGCGCACGCGCTGCCGCAGCATGCGCACCACGCGCACCTCGCGCACCACCATGCGCACCACGCGCACCATCTCGCATCAGCGCACCACTCGCCACGGCTGCGCACTAAGGAGGAGGACCTTTCGGCGCACGGACGCGCCTCCGCTGACGGTACGTATTCTATACACAGGTAACAAATCAAAACAAAAGCGGGTATAGTGGTGCGGACGAGGAATCATTTAGACCCTCTTAGAGGAACAACTCTACGCTGCGCTTTGTCTTGTTACCATAGTGAGGAAATGAAAATTATATATTTCTTTGCGGTCTCTTTTGCGTTTTGATAATTGACTGTACTGTAAGTGAAATTCAATATGTCTGTCGCTGGCAGGTGGCGGCTCCTCAGAGTCGGAGGGCGAGTGCGGCGGCCTGCGCGCGCGCGCGCAGTACGTCAGCGCCAACTGCGTCGTGTTCACGCACTACTCGGGGGACGTGGCCGCCGTCGTCGACGAGCACTTCGCGAGGGCACTGTCCCTCGACAAACCTAAAGGTAGACATTTACTCAACTCCGCAATCTAGTGTTATAATTATTTATTGTAATATTCATCCTTCCTGTCAATTTGTCTTATCAAAATTTTCATATATATTGACGGTACAGAAGGGCGTGTATTTATTGAACCTATTTGAATGAAGAAATGTTAATATTACTGAAAAAGTCAATGGCTGTAGGTAATATAGACAGCCGAAAGAAGGTTCTTAAAACTATAGTGTACCTACGTTATAATGATAGATGCTATATATTTTGTCTTTAATTCCTCGACGGTCGATCTTAATTCGTTAAGTTAGTTAAGAGTAGTATTGGTCGAAAAGAGCTACGGTAACGGACGTTGAGCAACTTATTCTATGGAGTATGTTCATTGCATGAAGGCTATACCCGCAGTTTTTGCAGTAAGCGCGGCGGTCCGGAACGTCTAAGCCACTGACTACTTATTACGATTATTAATAAGTACAGCTTATAAATGAAACTATAAATAATTATCTTGGTTTACAATAGACACAAACTCTCCTGTAATCTAAATCATTGTGTGTTTGTTACCTCTGATGCTGATCAAATTATAAATAGTTGATTAAATTTCACATAAAATTTATTTGGAAAGTCGAAGATATTGTTATAACAAACAACTACACAACGTGAAAATGTACAAATTTTATAATAAAAATACTTTTGTGTAAGTATTTTATGCACTTCTTGGAAAATATTAGCAAAAGACGAAGCGTGAATATAATAGTGACCGTTCTTTGGTATGGGACGATTACTTGCTTGCTCTACAGTAAAATTAGAAGTATAATTTTTCAATCGGAGCGGAATCGGTAGTACCCACTGACCTAGTAGATTTTATTTACTTTAGTTGATACTCGTAAGTTTTGTTTTACAGATAAGTTTATTTTGCTTATAAAGATAAAATAGGCAGCAATGTGTATATTTGATGTAGGTACTTACAAATTACAGTCAATAACAACCTATTTATACGTCCGTGTATGTTACCTACATTCACAGGCTGTTATCGCAATGGGCGTTTATCTTTCACACAGAAGTGAAGCTGCCTGTTCTTATCTCTTGGTGAGCCACGTCGCAGTGCATGATGCATCTTTGTTTAAGATTCAAGAAACGAAAGTTTAATTGTTTTATTTCGCCAAGTATAAACAAACCCACAGCCGGACGCTGTTAACATAATAACAACAGCTAATGTAGACTAAGTACAGGTTTCTCGTTCCAGTTATCTGTAACGAAGCTCCCACGCATAAACTTCTCATTTCTTTGCAGATCGGGAGCGCTCGCTTCCTGACTTACTAATTACTTGGAACACATTAAACTACCTTAAGAGAACTAGTGCGAAATAGAAGTGATCAATATCGCCAAGCCTATTCTGAGATCGCTTTGTCAACTGTTTTATAGATTTCTCGTGTATAATGAAACATTATCGCTGTACATTCCCGGTAGAGGCGGCCGCCGGGCGCTGCAGCGGGTGCGCTTCCAGGACCGCGCTCGGACTCGTTTGTTAACGACCACTTGTCCGCGGCCGGCCGTCTCGATACCGCGAAGCGACCGCAAAAAACACACCCGCACTTCGTAGAACGACGACGCGCGTTGACTTCATTCGCTAGATAAATCACTTGCGGCCTTCATTAAACCCTTTATTGCGAAATAAAGCCACGGCCTCCCTTCTGCCCCTCTCCAACCTCTCCGCCTCCCTCCGCGGCGAAGCACACTGGGCACAGATCGCGACCTCTCCCGGGCCCACAGTTCATTTGGCCACTTATTTCGCTTAGCTACACTAAGTTTTACTTCCAATTAAATGAATAGTCAATAATAACGTGCCGTGCAGACGTCGCGTCGTCCTGTCAGCTCCACACGTATGTTCGCTTACAGGTATAGTTAAATTCCACAGTTAACAGGTCATAAATCATCAATTAAGTCATTATTTTTATATTTTGAACTGTTTAGTTACTTACGTCCGAATGTAGGTACTATATAATTTATTTTTTTAAACGTATTATATTTGAATCAATAAGCGGAGTCAGCATCAACATAAATAGCTCCTAATAAATTGCTTGCAGTAAACGACAACTATAAGTCGCCACAACCTTATTGTTTTTACCTCTTTACATGTTTCTTATACTATTTTTGTTAATATTATCAAGCTGAGCAGCCTCTGCTGGAGCGCCATCTCTTTATTTGTTATAGTTTGGCTTGTTTGATTCCGTCCCCACACTAGTTAGAACTTCTTGAGTCTTGATCCTCCAATTTTGTTTGTCGAAAACACCAATACTCCCCAGCGCCGTCAGTGCACATTACAGTACAGCTGGACTCTGAGGACGTAAGAGACGTGTTATTGGTCCAGAGTTTTGATTTTTATGTATATGACATAACTGTCGTCATAATTTACAACGTAAATGCAACGCAAACTACTCTAATTGTATTGTCATAATTACAGTGAAGCTATTCAGAAAATTTAAAGTGACAAAAACACGAAAGAAAGAACTTTTGTGTACGAGTGACTGCACATCCATACAGCACAATAAAAGCAAATAGTTCGTCAAAATGAGTTACGTTTAAATAATCGATATATCGCATATGAATGGCATTCGTGATTCGAGTATAAAGATCGTCGATGACGCAACGCAAACCGGTCGGCGCGTAGGGCTCGGAGGGCGCGAGGGCGGGGGTGCGGGCGGGGGAGGGTGGAGGGGGGAGGGGGCGAGGGCGCGGCACCAAAAACTGGGTCGAATTGTGTATGGTGGCGAGGCCGAGTTCTGGGACATAGTTTCGCGGCCGCGATTAGTTCGGAAAAACGGGACCATTACTTAAACGTCCGCCGAAACGAGCCGCACAGTAAAAACGCGAGCCCGCGAGCCCTTTGTGCCCGCCGCAGCCGCGGTAGAGTTCACTGCGAATGCATTAGATACACCGTAGGTATATACCTATATTATTATAAATATTTATAACGGCACATACTTCTTGATCATTTTACAATTTTGGTGTTAAGAAGATAGAATCATATTGTTGTCTATAATCATATTAAACCTAGGGATAATTTAACAAAATGTATAATAAATTACTTTAGTGGCTGAATAATTCACTTACAATTATGTACGTACCTAATAAATATAGGCATTAAATAACCGGACTAAAGCATTAAATTAAGGACGCGTTGTCGTGGACACTCCTCACCAGAACTCTCCCAGATAATATATTCTTCCGTGTAAATAAATTATAGGTAAGAATACCGCTCGAGTGTTTTATTGGATACCGACTAAACCCCGAAAGCGACGGCTTCCGAAATAAATGTATGGACTATCTGTCGTTATGTGTTGAGGGCGCGGTAGAAACCTATGAAACGCAATAAAATGAGGAACTGTTACATTTCATTGCGGACTAAATACTATTTATTATATGTTTTTTGCAAAATCATTAGTTTATAATTTAAAACAAATACAATAGATTTGCCTGCATTTTATTTAACAATTAATTGGTTACCATCGTATGAAATATAAAAAAGCTGATTAAAAATGAAAATAAAATATAACACGTAACTTATAAAAACATCTGACTAAATACAAAAACTACCAATACTTTATAATGAATGATTCATTACGGATTAAATATTATTTTATATATTTTTTTTCAAAATTCGTTACTTTATGATCTAAAACAAATACTTACAATAGACTTATTTATTTATATATTAGCATTTCTCTTGAATTATTATTTAACAATTAATTAAGTACAATCGTATGAAATATAAAAAGCTGATTAAATAAAATATACCTAATACATAAGTTATAAAAACATCTGACTAAATATAAGAACTACCAATACTTAATGATGGTTATAAATAAATATAGAAGTGCAATTGTCGCTAAGTGTAATTACGTTACCATTTAAAATGTGAATACCGACATTGACAAACACATTACAGGCACGACACACACATACGAGTACGTACTACATACATGATATATCATTCGCCCTGTATCACTCCGCCGAATTGTCGAGTGGTGGAACTGCACGCTTTTGGTAGATTTCGTATGGACTATTTAGAACTATTACGTATAGTGTTGTTAAATATTGTGACGTAAAGAACATATCCCTTGTTATTAGTTATAGATTGCGTTTATTTTAATGTGTCATAAAATTCCAATGCGCTGCATATTTTTATTCGAAGCTTTGTTTGTTTTCTAATAAATAGGAGATAAAAGATATCGTTCCTACATTTACACCTGAGCACATCTTAACATATGTTTAATACAAACATTACATTGTCAATAATAAACGATGGGTGACTTTATTTTTTATTCTGATGAGATGCTATGCTATGCTGACTAGCTTTACCAACGTAACAGAAGATAATATTAACAGGACTTGACACGGTGGTAAATAACGGGGTACGTTACTACGTAAATAAAGCGTAGAGGAAAATTATTTAAACACATATTTTTCCATTGAGTCATCTTTAAAATTCTACGATGAAGGAAAGTCGCTAGCGGCTGCAAATACCTAGGTGGACCGGCCGCGGGCTGCAGGCTCCCACGGGCCGCATTCCGAGAAAGGAAGTTCTTTTATTGTCCGCGGAGTTATTGGAGGCTGCGAGGCCCGCTTTGATCTCTTATCTCCTCTTTATAGTGTCAACTCGTTGTGTACCTAATAGTGGCCATTTTATTTTTATAACAATCGGGCCGCGGCGCGCCGCCATTCTTTACTTGGAGACGTTCGCGTGTTTTTTGTCTTAATTTACCTACGAGCCTTCGTTGGGCTTCTATCGATAGTTACGCCGCTTTTTAATGGTAAAGCCGTGTACCTACTCTCCACCTCCGTATACTTCGTTGTGATGAACTGTTGACATTCATCCGTGGTGTATGTTTGTTTACAACATACCGACCGTTAGAATCTTAAACAATAAAGTTAAATAATTGCTATCCACAATTTTGTTTGCGATAATTTCATCTACGAACCACTTATTCTACACAAAAATATATAGTGATTCTAGTGGAGTAATACATTCGTAAGTATTGCGTATTTTTTTAATTATACGTAAAGTTTTTAATAAATACTTGTAGTAGGTACCTACTCAAGTAGCGATATTTTTTTTTGTAGAGGAAGAGGCACAGATCAGAAGGTTCTTATTATTATCGAGATCCTGGATTTTAAATTTTCTAATGCTATCTAAAATTGCTTAGGTATAACGTTAAGCAATTTTATGTTTGTTGTTAGATATATTTGTATCTCTGAAGATTTGAATGCGCTGCCACGGTTCTTCATGAAACTTTCGTTTTCAGGTATTCAGACTATTAAATAAAATAAATTATGGCATATAACATGTTGCCGACGATGAAAACCTATACCTATAAAAAACATATTAAAATCAGTTTCGTAATTTTTTTGTCAAAGTAAGAAACAAAAAAATAGATTAAAATTGACAAGAGGTATGTTGTTGTTTACTCGTATAAATAGTATATATAATATTTTATAAGTAGATAGTTTAGTATTGATGAATATGACAGCATTGCAGCTATACCTAGAGGTAAATTGATGGAATTCCTGTTGCAATCTATATATAAATGCACAATAGGATGATATAATTGCAATAGATTGAAAGATGTATTGAAAATAGATGTAAGTGATTTAACGGCTCATCTCGAGCCGCGCTGGCGGCCGTCCAGACAGCGAGGAATGGCAGCGCCGCCGGAATGCCTCTAATGCTATTAATTGCTCAACTGTTTTGTTAATGGGAGCCTGTTCAACGCTGCGCTCGATCATATCTACTGTGTGCCTGTTGCTGCAGCCTGTAAGACTTCGCCCGTCGTCTATAACATCCTATTGATACGTAGTACGTACGTACGTACGTACAATCAATTAAATTGACAATAAATCATGGAAAATAGATTAAAAATATTTTATATGTAGGGTATGTTTATTACCGTAAGAGAGTAAGAGTTTAAAATAGTCATATGTTAGTTATTTATCTGTTTGTCCGTGCGTTTCTACGCGTACGCGAAAACGTAAAAGTGAAACTTAAATATTTTAACAACCTTCCCTCACAATTTAAAGTTTGTTTTATGTAAAGCGAATAAAATATAAAAAAGTCACGTTAATTTAAAATATTAAGTTGACAAAATTGCTACAACGTTTTTATTAATTTAACTGATTTTTTTTAATGTACGTATATTGTCTTACAAGTGATAATGTTACTTGAACAAGGAAATAGTTGAAATTAGTTGATAAGCAAGCGACCGAGCAACCCGCGGGCGTGTATAGAATACATGGCAATGTTGTTATTCTCTGTCGCATTCTCCTCCAACCTCTGTCTTCAAAATAGTACTTGTTGTTAATCGTCCATATAATATTTACAAATTCCACATGTAATTATAATAATTAAATGAAACTCTCTTGGTAATCAACAGGTACCTACTCGTACTGTAGTAAAACAGTAATATTATTGTGTACTGACATTGAAGAGGGTCTATAAAATCTAATAGAATATAAATCTTGCATTGAAATATAAAAAACTAAAATAGAAGATATTTGGTATTGTGGGCATTTTTGATTTATACATGTATGTACAACATGGCAAGCGTATTTTTTTGTTATGTAAGTATCTTAAGTATGCAATAAAGATTTTTTATGTTATATTATAGCATAATCACAGGCAATTTAAAATCACAGGCACAAATTATATTTACATGTAAATATAATTTGTGCCTGTATTTTTAAAATGCACATATCGAGTTGTTTTGTTGTACTAAAAACAGTTATATAGGTGCATGTAATAAGTCTGTCTAAGACTTTGTCTAATGTGTTAGTGTAATGATGGAGGACATATCTACCTCTTATCTGACAGGCTTTTTGGCGGAAAACATGCGGGCGCATACTTAGATAGTTATAAAATAATCAAAAAGAAATCTTTTAAACGCGACAGATGCGGGCGAAGCCGCGCGAATGCTGCTAGTTCTATCATTTAATAAAAGCGATGCTTGCAACTCATAACGTATTTAATTTATTCATTAATGAATATCTACTATAATAAAATAATTTATACAGTTATTTTTAATGATATATCTGTACCAATATTCTCCATCATTATTCGCTGTAGGTGAGGTATAATCACATGGCAGGTACCTACAGCAAAAATAAGACCTATATTAATATTATAAATTTACATATTTATTTTTTTGAATACGCCTATCTTAGGAACTGTTAAAAATACTTTTTGTAGTTAATAATGCATTTACCAAGGTCGACTAAGTAGGCACTTTTAGAGTGTAGGTACACATGGCAACAATCATCTCGATGTGACCGTCTCTGTATGCGGTCAGAGTCACCTCAGACACTTAGTCGGGTCGGTTATGTTGTAACTTATCCAAATAACTCATTTATTTATGGAAAAGACAAGGCAAACGAGCGTACGGGTCACCATCAGGTGACCCGTACGCTCGTTTGCCTTGTCTTTTCCATAAAAAAAAAAAATAACTCATTTATTTATTTATTTAGATCATCCAGCAAAATTTTCACTTTTTTTAATTTAGATAAAAGATAAATTATTTAGTTAAAAGGCACATTATTGTTGACATAGCATGTTAGGGACAAAAAAATCATAAAAATACTCAGTTTAGGGATATTCGCTTACTTTGCAATTAAATCTTAAAGACAATAACATCGGTATCAGTGTTCTTTTAGAAACACTGATACCGACGTTAACAATATTGAGCGACTGTACCGGTTGAAAAGTTTTCTAATTAGTGGTATGGCAGAATTAGCCCGAGGACTGTTTTATGTAAAAGAATGTGCAAGTGTTTTATAGTAGGTAGGTACTTCGAGGTAACCGAGGGGGAACCGTAGTAAGTGATGTACTCGTAGGTAAAAGCTAATAATCTTGACATACATGTATATATCAGTGAAAGATGTATGTACTTAATGTTTGTATTATATACTTACTTACCTACCCAATGTGCAGATGGCGTGCCGATGTCGTCGCGCAACCTGCCCGCGTCGTTCTTCAACGCCGCGGCGGCGCCCGCCTGCGCCGGCCTGGACCTCTACGACTACGACCCCTGGCACCAGCACTACGCCGGGTAACTTCACTATTATATACTATCCGTAGGGGTACAAGTGTGCGACTGAAAATGCGACAGGTTGTGGGTTCGATATTAACTTGAGAAAATGAAATATTTAATATGTTAGTTTTCTTCGCTCTAGTGACAAGGCTCAGCGCGGCGTTGAGTTCCTCCACTCAACGTGCTACTCCTCAAATTGTGCAGAAAGTCGGTAATGGAACGGAGTGTCTTAACACTAGGTTCCTAAATGCCCCCAGCCATGTAGGCACGGGTTACGGTTTACATACATAATCAAGTGTCGAGTAGATTAAGGTTTTCCGCTGCATCGTTGTCTATATTAGCTGCGTTGTTTTCCATTTATTATAATGCAGTTCCTTATACGGTGGAGGAATTTATTAATTACGTGCCGACTTTATTTACGATAAATACACATTTGTTGGATCTACGTAGGTAGGCATATAATCGATATGCCTACTTATGTAGGTACAGATTACCTACAGCTTGTTCAAATTTATATCCTTGCACTTACTGTTATTACTACTTATTACTGTGAAGTTACGTAAATTATTAAATTTACAAAATTAATACGTACGGTGACCCCATTCAAATATTTAGATATTTCCTGTCTCAAACAGTCTTCGGTGTGTACCACTGAATATGCAATATCTTTTAAACAGGCGACAGGTAGTATACCTATATACCTACTTATAAGTAGGTATATAGGTATGCGCTTGTTTCTGTGAGAGTGGGAGTGATGATGGTATATGTACGTCAGGTACGGGCACGCGCACGCGCACCGGCACGCGGCGGAGTACCACGCGGCGGCGGCGCACCACAACATGGCGGCGGCGAGCTACGGCGGCCTGCTGCTGGGCCGCGGCGGCCTGCACGCGCACGCGCACGCGCACGCGCAGTACGCGCACGACCCCACCGCCTGCGCGCCCTACACCTACCCCGCGCCGCACGGTCAGTACCCACTATCCACACACCCGCATCTTTAGTACCTACCTCTTGATGTTATTTTTGGTATAGCTGGCACTAAACAACTTCTACAAGAAAGAACTTACTGCCCTGCCATAGGCGGGATACAGCGTAAAGCTCAGCAGGGCTTTATTTGATCATTAAATACACTTACCTATAACTTTTTAATACATTACTCTGAATTTTCAATGTGATATATCATAATTGTTATGTAGTTTGACATAACTCACACGGCAGAACTTCATCGAAGAGTTTATTTGTGTGCTAAAAGTAATATCAGTAAGTATTTAGTAGCTATAGTTATATACACAATAGCACCGCTTAGGGAACACCATCAAAGTACATGTATATCTGAGTACCTACTCGTGGATAGCTATATGAATAAGTACTAATTAGTTCCTTCATCACACCAGGACCATGTAGGTAATTGGCAAGGGTCGTGATGATACAATAGCTAGAAGTGCGCGTCGCTCAGATTCTTACATTTTATCACGAAGTTAGTTTGTACAGCTTCACCTAAAGAAAGCGCGTTACAATTATGTCAAACACAGTTTGAACATCATAAAATAAATCATTTTAATCTTTACTAATAATACACTAAATCGTAACACTAAATAAATTCCACGCCAGAGATTGACTTCATGAATCTTTAACTAAGTGCGACCGTAGGACTCAAGTGCAACGGTAGCCGCGGGCTGCGTCGTGGTAAAGTTGCCTCCTTTATTTATTTAATTACCAGTGAGTGATCACATTCTCCCGACGACGACAGCGACGCTGTTGTTGTACGCTATCAAAGAACACAATAAATAACGCGCCGCCCCCTCCTCCCCTCGCACCGTGCCTCCCCCGCTCCCGTCGTCCCCCGCCACGGACTTTTATGTGTTTTGATTTTCAAAGACATTCCATCGACGCCGAGCGCAGATATTTTAATTGTGATGATTTAAGCGCTTTATTCCGGAATCCGGTGACAAAACAGAACTCCGCTTCTGTTACGTATTTCATCTCTGTCTCAATTCCAGATATACTTAGATATAAATATTGTGCTCACTCAGTTGTTGAGTATCGCTTCAGATATTGTAAGTGAAGATAAGCTCGGGCGACTGTAGAGTTGGCAACTTGGTATTTATCGAGGAGAGCGGTCTGCGGTGTGCCGTGTGCGCGTCGGCTTATCAGTGCGGCGCGCTGCTCGCTGCTCGCTGCTCGCTAACGATTGACGATCACAGATTAGTATAATTTGCTCGGCGGCTCCTTTGTGGTTAATGCAATCTGCGGACATCGCTCTCGTGAAAAAACATCCCGCAGTGGCCGTGAGATGTGACTATGACACAGCGCGCCGCCTTGCGACTCGGCGAGTAGGGAGCAGCGCATAGACAGCGACACGGAAAGCTATTAAGAGTGCCGGCAAAAACTCCTGCGGCGAGTTGAAAGAGCCCGGCGGCGGGCTCCTCTAATGACGGCGATTAAAATTAATTTGCGCGGTGAGGGTTTGCCAAATTAAATTCTTAGGATCTTATCTCCCCCACCCCCCCCTCCTCCCTCCCCTCCCTCTCCCCCTCCCCGCCCCGCACCCCCTCGCTGCACCCTTGCGCTTGATTGATATCCACTGACAACGGGTCGGGTGTGTCTATGCGTCGTTGCAATTTATCTTCCGTCTTCAACAAATAGGGGCGAATGTTAGTAATAAATTCAGACGATTTTCTTAATTTGAGTTACTAAGCTATTAGTTATATACCTACCTACAGATAGGTAGGTTATATACACCACCTACTTTATATATTATAACAATAGTAACTAATATAGGCTAATGTTATTACTATAAGTAGGACTAATATACTACTCGGAGAACTGTCAATATTTTATGTAGGTGCCTACTTAGCTAATGTTATCTTATCATATACTTAAATCAATCTACAACTGGTACCTACTAATAGAATTAGTTACGCTTTATAAACTTAAATCATTTGTTTACCTGTATTTTTTTCCTAAAATAGTAATATAATTATCATAATAATAATTGTACCTAATTCTTTTGTCTTAAATTTAAAAAAAAAGACAAATCTTAAAAGTAATTCTTAAAAAATTCCATATTTTATCTGTTGTATAGCATTTAGACTCTCTTATCAAAAAAACAAATTGACCTCTATATATTCCTGATCAATGATATAATTTTAATCAATAATAGGTAACACTACATGGCAACATAATAATGACGTTACCTGTACCTACATAATTGAAGTTCACGCGCATATTGTTATAATCTTATTATACATTTTATAAAATGAGTAAGATTTAAATTTCTCCATGAATTATCTCATTAACTTAGTGACTTAATTGTGCATATTTCAATAAACAATTATTAACAATTATTGTTAAAGCTAAAAATGTGAATAAAAAATATTTGCTACTAAATCTTTTTTATTCTGTAACCGATCTCTGTACCGGAAGATATATTAAAATAAACTTATAATGGGACGTAGACGTTTATTAATGTGATAGGGCCCAAAATAATGATTTGTAATATTTTTGTCTGTTTTCTGTGCATTTGTATGCGCTTATCTCAGAAACGGCTTTCCAGATTTAAATGCAGTTTTCACTACTTATTATATTTTCGGTCATCTTCACTTAATATTTGGTGTTTGATTTATTTAAATCGATTAAAAAACAAAAAAAAGGTACCTTCATCAATTTAAACTGTTAAGTGACAATTTTTTTTTACTACAAAATTTTAATTCATTTAGTTGAAATTTTAGTTTTTAATGTATAGATATTATCTAAAAATGATAATATTATTGGAACAAGAAAGTATTTGTAATAAGTAAATATGTATAATAGTGAAATTTAGGCGGGTGAAGCTACGGGCAGGTCGCTAGTAAAATATAACCTATATCTGTGTTCTAAATGAGTACAAAAAAAGTCATAATAAGTACTACTACAATTTTTTCTATCACAAGAACCGAAAGTCTACTTCTTTTATCTCCAAAGATCTTCTTTATCTATAAAGAAAAACTAATAATAAAATTTTATAGGGTCGTGACTCTACCCGTTTACTTTTATAAATTTCATTTTAGAAATATAATATTTAACTTTAAATGGCAATGACTTAATTAAACTACAATAATTGAAAAACTATCTTTTTTTTAGCTTCACGCTGTATCTCGCACAAGGCAGGGTAGGCAGAGGGAACCGGGAACCTAGTGTTAAGACACTCCGTTCCACTTCCGCCGAATTTGAGGCATTACGTGTTGAGTGGCGGAACTCAACGCCGCGCTTTGCCTTATTACCAGAGCGAAGAAATGAAATATTTATTTAAATTGAAAATATTAAATATTTTATTTCCTCGAGTGGGGATCGAACCCAGAACCTGTCGGTTACAGTCACACGCTTGTGACGCTGCGCCACGACAGGCGTCATCAACATCAAAAACAATCATCTTTATTACTAATTAAAAGATAGAAGTTATACATGAAACTATCCCTCCAAAGTTTAATAACACATTTGAAAAAGGGTTCTTAACTTGAGCATGAAATTAAAATATTTCATAATACTTTCAATAGTTTAAAGTTAAAGAAAAGTAAGAACTTTTCTTTAACTTTCCAATCGACACTAATTTTGTTGTTTTATAATGTCTAATATATGTATGTTTCATTTTATTATCTTTTCATAAAGAATTAACCAGTAAATTTCTAAAAAGATACACTATCAATATTGAGAAGATTTACAATTTCATTGCAATTTTGCTGTCATTATAGTTGTCAAATACGCGCCAAGAGTATAAAACAATCCAAGTATGAACGAACGGATACGAAAAAGCAGACGGCGCGGCGCTACTGGACTTAGTAATTCACTGCGTTCGAAAGTACGAAATAACATATATTGAGGATTGATTATTAGATAATACGTAAAAGGAGTGATTATAAGAGCGGTGTTTATTCTATTTTAAATGTTCCCCGTCTAACCTGTAACTTCAGTGCGGCCACGAATGTACACTGTAATTTACGTAGCTCTCGTTGATTGTCTCTTGTGGACAGCGGCTTTCCCGAGGGGTGACCCATGTTACTATAAGTGATATATTTGCGCATTTGACAAAGATGGCGCTATATTTGTGTGGGTGTATGTATCGAGGGAGGGCAAGGGAGGGCGAGGGAGGTGGAGGGCGGCGGCGTGTCACACGGAGGGTGTGTCCCTCGTCGCGCGTACATACACGAGTATCGCAATACACGTACACAGTAAGACCCTCTGCCCTCCGACAACCCTGGTTCCTTCGGCGCGCGTGGCGCCTTGGTATCAATATACGGCTGCGTAATTGAACAATTCTTCTATCAATAGAACACACCTTTTTAATATGACACAAATAACGCTTTTTGTATGTTGTTTTTATAGATAGAAAATAAGTTATTCATAAATATATTCGACACCTGTCGGGGCGCACGGACACAGTTGTACCCACTCGCACCCGCATGCTTGTACGCTACAGTTTATCTGTCTTCTATAAAGAATATTCGTAGGAGCCTTAGTCTTTATTATTTAAAGTCTTAATAAATGCAAAATAATAAATGCAAATGATATTATTTAATAGATGTTATTTTTATATTACATTTTGTTTATTTATTATAATTAATTAAACTCAGCGCATTAGGTGAGTAGACTTTTTTATGTTTAGGTAAGGTACTATGAACACTACATACATAAATATTTATCTTTATTACAAAGATAAATATCTATTATGTAATGTCGATGGACACAACACAATAATGGACGGAACAGTTATAGGTTAATTATTTTACTTACCTACCTTATACTTTCAAAGTTAGTGCTCAAGTGCGACAGATGAATATCGTGTAGGTACGCAAGGACTCGCCTACGTAGTACGCCTAGTATAAACATAGGAAATTAAATATATATTTTTATTTTTATTTTTTTAACAAGAAAAATAACCACGCTGAGATCCGCTACTCCACACGTAAAGCCTCACATTCAGTGAAAAGCCGGGAACGGGTCGAAGTATCTTAACATTGGGTCCCCAAGTTCCTTGTGCTTAATTTACTTGAGGCATTAATTTTACAAACAGCAGGTACCTACAGCAGCAGAGACACGACATTAATTATGAGGTCAGGATTAAGCGTCGTTTGATCTATTAAATAAGTACTTACTTTCCTTCCCACGTGACCAACTAGTACCTAATATTATTGGGAGTTTGAAGGTACATAAACAATTAAATGGGCAGATCACTAAAAATATAAAATGATCAGATATACAAAAAGATAATAAAGGACAACATGCTTTATTAGGTAAAGATGGAAAAGATAAGCGAGATCTGCTACACACACTACAAAAACTACTAAATACTTTGTCTTACAAAAATTGATGATAATAATTATAGATTATAATAATTTATTTTACATTACAAAAAACAACACGGAACAAAATATTGAAATGTTCAAATGTACACTTGCAAGGTGTACCTACCTTCTCGTGTGGGGATGATAGTGAATGTTTCCACAGTAGTTACGTTACTCAGTCGATACGTACTTGATATATTGTAAAATATGACGTCGTCATATCGTCGTCGCATATTACCTACGCATCCTACCTAATAGTTTTTACAAGTAAGTAATACCTATGCAGTACGACACACGCGGCCCACACGGCCCACACGGCCCACACGTCTACGTACAAACATTGGTAGAGTTAGAGTTACACGTACTAAAATAGTTAGTGCAGGAAGTCATTCAAACAATGGTGGCTACCTCGCCGTGTCCGGTGTCCGGTGTCCGGCGTCCGGCGCGCGCCGCGACCAGGCGCGCAGCGGGCGGTGGGAGGTGCAGCGATGGCGCGTGGCGGGACGCGGAGGGCGGGGCCCGCGAGCCAATGGCGTCGCGCTGACCACTGTCCGCGCCCCCCGCCCCCGCGCCCCGCTGCCCCCCTCGCCGCTCCGGGGGTGGCGCAGTAAATCACGCGCGACGTCAATTACGACGGCCTCCTCCCCCCCGCCACCGCCGCCACCCCGGGCACCCCCGCCGCCGAGGGGACTGCCCGCAATTAACCGGCCGTCGCCGCCGTAATGAATGCCTCTATTGTACTGAGTGTACTGTAGTGTATTCGTCTCCGCAAATGTACGGAATACTGGAATATCAACTACCCATGATACCCACTTGTACTGCGCCGTCGCACTAAATTACTAGAGTAAACCTAAGTTGGTGTCGGCGGCCATCTACCTAGGTTCACCGTGCAGTTGTTGTTGCAGTAGCTAAGTACCTACTACTACTTCTTACAAGCTATTCTATTTTGTTTTTGTTAGTTACCTGCTAGTATTTGTTACAGTAACACAAAAATAGCGAAACCCATTTTGCCGTGTGATCCCGGCTTAGAATAGGATCACCCTGGTACTGATGGTGTCGTAAGAGGCAACTAAAGTACGTGTGGTAGAGTCACGTTGCCAGCAATGGCAACACGCATGGGCAGACTCGACCGTTACCACCCCGGCATTTAAGACCGGCGTTAAGTACCTAGTGGCTTTGGCATCCACCTTAAAAGACGGCAACGCTCCTGTAGCTCCTCTGGAGTTACACGGGGCCGTGGGCGACGGTGATCACTTACCACCAGGTGACCCGTACGCTTGTTTGCCGTCTCTTCCATAAAAAAAAAAACTTACTTATCATACTCGTATAACATATGTTATTATTACCTAACAATTACTTTTAAAAGATGAAAATAGATATACCTAGATAAAATGTGTATGGTGTTGCACGGGCACAAGAGTACTTATAATTGTAACAAGGAACCCACAACGTATTGGTGTGGGTTCGCTCCTCACTCGAGGTAATTTAATATTTATTATTTTCAATTTCTACGCTCTAATAGAAATAAATGTGGGGAACGGAACAGAATATTTTAAAATAAGGTTCCCACTGAAAGGTAGTACCTACCAACCTACGTATACTCTCATTAAATGTACCTATTCATTTAAAAACCTCAATATATAGGAATTCCTTAAAGATGGGAGGTAGGTTCTTGAGAAAAGTATTTAAAATAGATGACTCTACGAAAAACATTGATTTTTTGTATTTACCTACCTATAGTTTAGTAGGTAGGTACTTACGTTGTGATAAATTAATAGTAATAACGAGAACAAGCGATGCTATCTAGAGTCTGTACAGTACGCTGTCTATAGAGGCAAGTGTGTAGGTCTGATATGGCAGATGCAGCGCGGTGATAAGAGCGCGGGTCATTTATAACAATCACAGTGATGAGCCATCGGCCTCCCGCCGCCGCCGCCGCCGCTCCACTACGTACCGATCTACTTGTAGTATTAAGTAGATACTTGCGCGCTCTAGTTTTTGTTAGTTTTCTTTTTCTTATATTTCAAAGTAGCAACCTGCCCGCGGCTTAGCCCGCTTGAATTGGACTATTCGATTTACTTATTGCCATTATTAATATAAATCGCTATTTTGGGCCCTAGAACTTTTTCCTTTATAAGATGTTTTTTAATATACCTATCATCCGTGTACCAGTGGTCAGTTATAGATTTATTATAGGTATGTTATAGGTGTAGAGCTTTCCTTATGTTTAGATAAAGTTGTTTATTAGTCTACATTGTAGAGTTCCTTCCTTTTTGACTGAGTTGATAATGATGCTATAAAGAACATAGTACATTTGGATATATCTGAACATATTAAAAGCAGGTACAATATTTTACCAAATTTCGTTTAACAAACTACCTCGAGAGACAGTTCGCTACGTTTTTAGATCCGAGGAGACGACGCGTCGTTCTCTATATTTGCGTGTACTTTCAGACATGTGAAATGGAAAATTCTGTTTTGTTTCGTTTCTAGTAACTACTCATAACCCACCTACAAACTAAACGTCTACTCTCTGTGCATTGTCTGTTAACAAACAACTCCTGTTACATTACATTTTGTTGTTCGAATGTTACGTATGTAACATATTTATTTTGTACAAACTCGTATAATCATCAAAAAAAATTTTTTCATCATATATTTCATGTTCAACGCATTCTACATACTTATGTTGCTATACTATAAATATTGTAAAATATCAAATGCTCTTTCTTATTGACACACAAAGTTATTTCATCGCTTTATTGGTGTCCGTTATTATTGATTGTTAAACTATTCATAATATTAAGATAATGATTGTAGCAGACACTCACTGTTGTATTTGCCCGCAGGTCTGGAGGCGCAGGTGCAGGACACGTCGAAGGACCTGTACTGGTTCTGAGCTGGCTGTAAAGACACTTGTTATCGTAGACGTAGACTTAGCGGGTACCTTTGCTCGCTCATAGTAGCGTAATTATTACTTAAGCTGTGTCTTCGTTATTGTACATTTGGTTAAAAACTACATTCACTGCAAAATGGAGTTGCTACGTTCAGTATTACATACAATATGTTAGTTATTATGATTTGATTATGCTTAACATGATGTTAAATAAAATAAATGATGTTTGGAGCAAACACAAAAACGAAGCAGGAAATTTTTTAATATACTTATTACACTTGAAATTAGAAATGACTAAATATTTATTAAAATTAAAGTGACCAAATAAAATATAAGGACACTATTTTTAATATTTGAAACAGACCACTGTAAAGAAAATATCTCTATTGGTTATAATTTGTTACAACGAGTGAAATGTCTAATGTTTGATTACCACATTGATCACATGTTGAGTATGTGGTTAAGATTAAAATTGTTTTATTATTTATATGAAGTTAATTGAATCAAAAGACATTTAGATATAACTTTGCGAAGTGACGTGACAGAAACAAAGTAGTCAGCGGGACGACGAGCTCAGCCTGTGAAGTAGGTGTAGTTACGATGTTACTTCGAGAGATCACTTTGTTGACGTTTGACGCGGCCGGTTATCTTTAGAGTAGAAGATTTTTTTTTAACTTTACCTTGTATTGCACATGCATCAGGGTAGGCTTGGGGAAGCGTAGTGTTGGGACACTTCGCTGCCCACTACTCACAGAACGAAGAAAACAAAATAATTCTTCTCGCAGGCTGGGCTCGAACCACAAGAGTCGCGTTGTCCGTCAGACGCTGCGCCGCTGAGCTACGACGTCGACGGCGTCATTACGTTTAAAATAATGATAAAGTTGCATACGATTTAAGAACTGTCATTGTTTGTGAGTGGTTGCGTTGCAGTGAGGTCGTTGTAATGAAGGAAGCGAAGAGACTCGGCTTGTCATTATTATAATTATCTTCGTAAGAAAAGAAAAGCTTTAGTTGCAATCACGTAGAGTTCTGAGAAGTAGCCGTCATGGGAGCAACCTCGCCGAGCCTCGACTTGCCGCGGTCAGTAGCCTACATACAGACCCCGTGCATGTGTGAGTTCGTGTTGCTGGATGACATGAATGAAGAGGAGGGTAGATATTATGTTGAAACGAATATCGAGACGCAAATAAACCTATCTTCATTAGTCGCAGAAATTAATCTTATGGCCAGTAAATTTTAAATAACGATGGAAATTATTGAGCATATTAAAATAACACAATATTCTTGTAAACAAACTATGCCATTTTTCGTAACTTCACGCATATTGCAAGTACTAAGGCTAGTATCAAGGCCTAGAGCATCGCGTGTCAAGTAACGGAACTCAGCTCCGCGCTTTACCTTATTGCCATTGGCCAGAGCGGGGAAGTGAACATATTTACTGTTTCGTTCCCCCAGGTGCCCCTGCACCACGGCGGCCTCAATTTTAATTGACTTAATTTATAATGTCACAGCAGTGAGCGTTATCACAAGGATATGACGTATAATAATATGTTAGAACCGCTATACAAATTAACATTAATTACGTAATTTGCATAAAATACCATAACTATCTATAGACAATATTGTATGTGAGACGACAATCCCATAGAACTCCCAAAATAATTTAATTTGCGTAGAAATCGTCTGTGATAATTCTGTTCGAGTCATTGTGCACTCTACCGACGGCAACAGGTACCCTTAGCATGTAGAGATATAGTGTAAGGTTTGTCCACGCGGCTGTACCTACTACGAACGCTACTAACTACGTAGTTCATCATATTTATTATATTGATCATACAAGTATAATATCCTAACGTTCTTCAAGCGTTCGATCGATGATAAGCAACTATAGTAGTTCGTGGCGCGGTACAGCCGCGGACGAGGCCGCGCCGTATGTAAATACGTACCGTATGTTAGCACTAGCGTAAGATATAGATGTACATATAGATAGATATGTTATAATGTATTACTATAGAGCTGTCTGATGCCCAGCGGGCGGGGTGTGCGAGGCGTGCGAGGCGTGCGAGGCGGGTGACATGCGTGACATACTCTATACCTTGACATTCAGAAACTTTCTCATTATTATAATTGCTTTTGTTACTATAGTATTGTTGTTACCGGCGCATCATTAGATAACTAAATGAGGCACTACGTTAAATCATCAGAAAAAAAAATTATAACTATATGTACAAAATACATTACCTAGTACCTACATAAGCTTCAATTAATAAATATTTCTAGAGTAAGCTACGTTGTCGCTCGCCGCTCACACGCGAAACACCGTGAAAGAGATTTGCCTCACGGAGTATTAGCGAAGTGACAGCTTGCTGTGCTATCCTGTTAAATGGTTACTGTCACTTTAACACAACACCAGTGTAATGTATGTTGTTTATGTTGTTTTCAATATTCAACTTGTAGTTTGTAATAATGGGTAATGTATAGGTACGTTATTGTATCTCACTACCGCTCTACCAGAGAGAGAGATTGTTTAACACATGGTATACATAGAAGTGACTGTACAAATGAAATATTTGATTGTAAAAGCGACCCAGAGACGAGTGCGAGCCGTCCAGATAGCTAAATGATTACTTTTGTTTTACCTCAGTGCTAAATCACGTCGCGGCGCACGCGCAAGGTCACGCGTGAGTTATTTGCGTTTGAAGCGAATTCCTGCAAGATTCATTGTTTTTCAAAAAGCTAGTAGTGGTGGCTCGCACTCGCCGCGCCGCCCCGCGCGCTGTCGGGCGGCTGTGATGTATCTATAGGTTATTGTGAATAGCTTCAAGAGCGGGCTCAAAATAAATATTACTTATAAAATATTACACTGCATTTTATTTATCCCAAAAACACAATTTCCCCGTCCCGTCTAGAGAGAATACTGCCACAGTATAAACGTAAACGATGTCTTAATTGTAGTGATAGTTTTATTTGTGTTTAAAGCGTTTACCGAGCACTTAACTAGATGTTAGCGGCAGCTGTCGCGTCTAACGAACACGTGTCGGCGAGGAGGAGAGAGACCCGCGACACGACGCCGACACACGGACAGACACATACTCGGATAACAACTATTTATTATAATTAGTGTTCAATTAAACACTTTTATAAGATTACACATTCCGAAAAAAAATACCATTAAAAGTTCTAATGTTAAATGATGTCGGTGCTTCTATACATATAAGGGGTATACAGTAAGGGCATTATTATATTTTTAAAATACGAGTGCATTAGTACTAAAATTAGTAGATAATAGAGAATACTACGGAGTAGCTTGCGGAACTTAACCAGATAAATTAATTGTTTCTTGAACTTTTCACAGTTATTTAAATGAGTAAAATGGTTTCCACGTGAATAAAGCTCCGTATTTGTAAAGCCCGTTAATCACGTCGCGCCGCGGGATGGAAATAAACAATGGATGGCATTACAAAGCTAAGAATTAGAAGTTGGCCGCAAATAGCGCCATTAGCCGCCCTCGCCGCTGTTTGTAAACACGGCTCGTCTCCTCTACATCGGTTATCGGCGTTTTGGGGCACATTCCGCGCTTTCCACGCTTTCGAGACAAATAAATAAATCGTAAAACAAACAGACTGGTCTCGAGTAAATTTGTCACGCTTATTTATGCTAATGGAGTGTTAACGGCGGCTATATTACTTATAATTAGCCGGCTCCGTCTCTATTAGTCGAGCGCGCCTCGCGACTCGCGAGCTCTGCGAGTATCTGCGCCGCACTTCGAGATCACATTACCGACTACTGACTACAGGCGTACATCCTCATTGCTGTAATCGAGCTCTTTAAAATGCAGCTTATAGTAAAAGTGTTACACATGTTAAATACACTATAGATGAACTACTTGTTGTCACTCCGTTCTCCACTCCGCTATAGACTTTATTACCCCCATATGAACCATGTGCACCCTACACTTATGTAGGAATAAAACCAGATCTCTTTGCAGAGGTAAAAACAATTTGCCGAATAAATAAAGTAATTTAGCAAAAAGTCCCAACATTCGTAACAACCGTATATTTTGGTGTAATTCTTTGATTAGGCAGTTCAGCTGCAGCGCACGTCGCGCCGCGTCGAGTCGGAGGCGGAAGTGCTAATTTAACGTCGATTGATTTGCATGTTTAATGGCTCACTCCCGCCTCCCGAGCAATCCCTCTTCCTCCCGACGCTACTTGCGTCCACTGAGATAAATAAAGCTGAGCGCGTCAACTATTTCTGGCGGCCATTCTTTAGCTTTAACAATGTTTTATTTTAGTGGGATATGAGTGGAGGCGATTTGTTAAGTGTGACAGCGAAATACCCACATTAAAAGATAAGAAAAATAATAAATACTAACCTACTTAGCTAAATGTTACGATATAATTATACATTATTATTATATGTAAATATAATTAGTAGTGTATAATGTGACTAGTCGTAGAAAATATAATATACATTAGTAATTAATGACATAGATAACGATTTTTTCCAAATTATTCATTTTCTCCCTCATGAGGTAGATCAACTTAAAATATTTAACAACAGATACCTATAAAGTAATAACCCAGTTATGAATGATGTTTTTTTTACATTTTTCAAATGCTTTGCGTGTTAAGTGTACGAAAATCAACGTCGCGCTTTGCCTTGAACCAGAGCGTCGAAATGAACACATTAAATATTTAAATTGGGGATCGAATCCACAACCTGTCGGTTACAGTCACGCCCTTGTACCGCTGCGCCACGACAGGCCTCAAATATATATATTATTTTACTAGCGACGGACTAATACGTTAACCAGCTAAACATTTTGACGCCGTCGTCACTATAAGCTCGATCGTAGTGAGTTGGACTCTACCCTAGGGAAACGTTTAGGGTATAGTAAGATATATTTATGTTACTTAGATTCCCCAAATCGGCTGGCCAAGTCACGTTGATATTGTCTCGTCGTTTATGTTGTCTCGCTAGACTCGTCAAGGTGAGGAAGAAAACTGAACGTTAAAATGATGTAGGTAAATAGTTGTACAATTAGAAATATATGTTAGATAAACAAACTTCTGACGAAAGTCTTCTTATACAAATAAAAAAAACTGAAATACTTAATTTCAGGTTTTTTTTATTCACATTATTATATCCGCATAGGTATAGAAGAGTAGGGGAGGAAATTTAGGAATCTAATGTAAAGACATAACGTCCCCATTAACGTCTTCTCTCCATTCCATCCTCCTGCTGAATATACATAGCTTGTATAGAGCAAAAGTAAGCGCCGCGCTTGTCCCCTTACAAGAACAAGAAAACGAGAGTTAGAGTACGAATAAAGCCCACAGCCTGTCACGTTCATATTCACACGCCGGAGCCCCAATAATAACACTTAACCATAAATTTATACTATGAAAATTAATTGTGTTAAATTACCTACCGATGATTTTTTGTAGCAATATACTGACTATACTCGGTCTACGAAGTAAGAAATATGATAATGTAGGTGCATTTATGCAAAGTTTTATGGATCTTGTAAATTACTTGAGTGCCTAATGGTTCGAGGAAAATGGAAAAAAAATATTAATTTCTGCCCATTTACAGTTCGAACACTTTGAAACGATTATAGGTAATTAAAATAAAGTAGAGACAGCCCCGTGTGCCCAAGTACCGGGACCGTCTTGTGTAAACACATATAATCTATATTCCTACATTAACCACGAACATAAAAATAGTTAGTGCAAGTAGGTAACTTCAGTTACACCTAGTATCTAAATATAAGTAGGTAAGTAAGTAAGTTAACTGTCAAAACTTAAATAATAATATATTCTGTTTTATTTTTTTATCAAATAATACATCGAACAGTAATTACATACGTGGCAGTAAATATTTCAGATTCCATCTTAACACGTTATTTTTTACTCAGGTTCAATGAACTTTTCAATGACATAATGTTTTATCGTGAATTTCGTGGAGTAACAAGCGCCCGACGGCAAGTGACATTTTAAGAGCTATAAAAAGGTTATGATATTTTCATTTTTATATGTGTATGTAATAATTACAGTTTACTTATGTTTATATTATTTTACCTATAGTAAAAGATTTGGACTTGTGCCTTTGTTTAATTGAGGAAACATATAATGTTTATGACAATCTACTGCATAGAGCTAAGTTACGTAGGTACCTAAGTGGGTACTATCTGAATTGCGTTTTGCCTACATACTAGGTATACAGGAAAGGATTTTTTTAAGCAATTAAATAGAATACAAAAACACTTTGTTGAAGAAATTTTTAACGCTATTTTCTTAGCGGAATATTTCCAGAAAGCTTTAGCCTAAAAATAAATGAGTTAAAGCAAAAACGTATTTACAAGAAATACCTGTGAAATAAATAATACATGTGTGTGTGTAATACCTAAAAAGGAATACATGTGTGAAACAGTTTTACACAAAATTTAAATGAGTAGATAGTTCATTAAAAGATAAATTCTTTAATTTCTGTATCAAGCCGAAATCGAACCTTGAGTCCCCGATGTGAGCGATAACGTCGTCACATCGCGCTGTGACGTTGAACTGAAGCACACGACTGTACACTTACAGCTTTATGAAAACACTTTAAAGCGGTTGATTTATTTCCTTAACTTGGAGGCAAGTAATGACTTGACAAAACCCGCCGCGCCTTTTTTCTGCAAGAATATTAAACTGCTAATTGACTTGTATAGATACTTCGAGGTATTCTGAATCTTATGGGAATGTTATAAGGATGATAATTACTTGGTAATGTCGTCAGATATATGAACATCGTGGACCGCGGCGTGTTGTCATAGTTATAGTACCTTCCAGTAAGCATTACATCCGATCCATAAGCTGAGCCTATATTAGAGATTGTAGTTTTAAAACAGAACCAGAATAAATCTTTCAATAATGAATAATATAAAATAAGGCCTTTCGTGGCGCAGCGGCACTAGCGTGTGACTGTAACCGACAGGTTATAGGTTCGATCCCCACTCGAGGAAATGAAATATTTAATATTTTCAATATAAATAATTAATATTTTCATTTCTTTGCTCTTGTACAAGGCAACACGCGGCGTTGAGATATGTCACTCAACACATAATGCCTCAAATTAAGCAGAAAGTGGGGGACGGAAGTGGAACCGAGTGTCTAAGTACCTACTAGGTTCCCATGTTCCATCTGCCCACGCTGCCATGTGCAGGATACAGCGTGAAGCTGAGATATAAAAATAAACAAAAAATATCGAACTTAAAAAAAATGTATTAATTCTTCTAAGTTGGACCTTTTAATGATTTTATTACTGCGTCTTTATAATTTTGCTCTCGTTTGTTTTGTTTTTTGAGTTATATGTAATATTGGCGATATACCGACAATATATGCCTGTCATGAATATTTCCGTTACATTGTCAATAATAGCGTTGTTTGTACGATTTTGTCTTTATTTCTTGGTTACATATAGTGTTCTCATCTTGTACAGTGATAGTGCTAACTACCTCCTTTTGATTGTATTATATTTAATACAACAATAACTAAAGTAAATAAATATTTAATAACCTAGTATAGGTATACCCAGTGCTAAGAAGATATTCTATATCATCTTAGCACCGCGTTCCCTCGTTCCCTTCTCTTTTCCCCGGGAACCCCAGCTACAAACAGATGAAACCTGGAAATCTAGTATTCTCATTTTCTTCGTTACCGGGTTAAGTTTCAATATGAAAATATTCTTTATTAAATTAGGTAATTACAAGCACTTTTGAATCGTCAAGTTACATAGAAATATCTGTAGTGTCAGTCCTATAGGAAGCCAAGAGTTCATTCAACTAGCACAACAGTTGCTCTTTTCAAAATATAACTTAAAGTAAATGTATAACATGATTAGCGTCCACAGTGAGTACCGACAGCATTTACTCCCACACATTCATATCTATAATAGTCTTAATAATGTCTTTGATTTTCGCGATTGTTATACATTTTAAATGAAACACTTTTAAACGGATTAATCGCGTATATTGAATGGTAAACATTTTTGGGAAACCCGACGTTTCGAACACTTTACAGTAGTCCGTGGTCACGGGTAGAAGTCTACCCGTGACCACGCGATTAACCGTGTTTTAACCACCAATATACGCGATTAATCCGTTTAAAAGTGTTTCATTTAAAATATAATAGTCTTGTTTTGAATAATAAGCTTTCCCTAATCATATATCATTAAATTTGTACATTTCCAAAAACAAATCCTGAACGTATCTAGTCAACACATCACATCGCTCGCTGATAGAAGATCAATTAAGGACCAAGTATTTCTATTCAACAGTATTAACATTTTTTTTTATTATTTGTAACTGTAAGGTATTTAATTATATTACCAGTTCTATCTTGTATAATCTATTTGCTTTTTATGATTTTCTTTACTTTTTAGAGTGGTTTCCACTTGGATGGATTATTTACCATTGTATATTATGTTCGATGTTTGTGTTATATGTTCTGTAATTATTGTTATAGTAGGTCTCAAATCTCTAAGATATTCAGATCAGGCTCGTCGTGGCGCGCTGAGGCCTGTCGTGGTTTATGATTCATTTCTTCGCTCTGGTAATAAGGCAAAGAGCGGCATTGAGCCACTCAACACGTAATGCCTCAAATTCGGCAAAAAGTGGAGAACGGAAGTGGAACGGAGTGTCTTAACAGGAGGTTCCCGGGTTCCTTCTGCCTACCCTGCCTAGTGCGGGATACAGGGCACTCGTCGCTCTTATTGTAGGTAAGATATTAATATATAATTATATAGTAAACAGTTAATATTTGATCGTAGCAGGATGTAAACCCGCGGCTCTTGCAAAACGGTCGAAGCACTCTGACCACTAAGCCATATGTGCTTATAGAGCCTCTTCGATATTCTATCTTCGATACGGTTGTTACAACGTTTAAAAATAATTTATTGGTAGTAGCATCTCTGTCTATCTTAAAAAAATCCTGCTTCTCATAGATATTTGCTCAGAATTATAATTTGGTAAAATATTTTAAAAGTTTTTAAGCAATTTTTCCCACAATTAGAAGATACAGATATTTTTTTGAGTAAAAGAAAAGTGGTTAAATTAATATTTCAACAATTTTAAAAGGTAATATTATGAGTCGTCATCGGCTACAAGTCATACGAGCGTAAACGTCACACTGAACAGGCGGGCACCGTGTGGTGCCCGCGGTCCTCTTCATTAGCGGCGCTACTGAAACTCGAGCGCGGCCTTCGCCAAACAAACAAACCGTTATCCGCGCCAGAGCGTGACCAGGACTACGCCCACAGCGCATTACAGCCTAATGACTTTGACACTACTTAGATGTTGACTTAGCTCTTTGTCACCTCCGTTTTAAGTATATATTTGCGTGCAATGGCCGCCCTAGCGTTGTGTGCCACATGTGCGCCGCACCCGCCGCCGCGCCGCGCCGGTTCCGGGCTCCCATCCGATGTAATTATGTAAGATCTCATTAAGAGCACGTATTTAATAAGACAGATACATTCCAGCATAAATCACGGCGTCCCTATATCCGTCACGTCACGTGTGTCTATTTGTGGTGTAATGGAGTGTTGCGTCACTCTACCTACATACAATGAACAATGCCGCGTCGGACTTCCCGCGGGACTCGTAACTGGATAATGCTTAATACATTGTGAAGTCGTTTAAGAGAACATCACACATTTGTAACTCGATATGGACAATATTATACTACTACCTATATAACCAGAGTTGTTAATTGGCTATTCGATTGGTAAAGTAGTTTAAATTAATTGTTGTTATTTTACAATTAGCATATTAGGGCAGGTCGTGGCACAGGGATATAAGCGTGTGACGTAGAGTCACACGCATTAGGTTGTAGCTTCGACTTCTCACGAGGAAATAGTATATTTAATACTTTCATAACCAAAAGTAAGGCGTAGCGTTGAGTTCCGCCACTAGACTAAAGCCTCCAGAATTAGACGTTTATTCGAGAGTTAGAGTTAATATTTTTTTATAAATAAGTTGTATAATTTCTACTAAGTGATACAATTGAACAAGTATTTATTCGAGAAAACCTATAATAAAAGTAAAAAAAGTGTTAGATTTTTTCATTAATTTTGGTGATTTTGTATTAAAATGTTTTTTTTTTAAATTTGGTTAGATCATTGGCCAGAACGGTTATAGGCCTACACTGTCTTTCGATGAAGCTACATTATAAATAGGAGTAAAGCCGCAGGTAAAATGTAACAAATGAAATGAATTTATGGCATCTTTAACGACTATACACATTATATACCTACGTAGTTGTTAACTATTCGTTACTGCAGTGACTGTTCTACACAACTGTCACACTCACTGATAAATGAACATCATAAAAAACGAATATAAATCTATCACGTTAATTACAATAAGATGTTCTTTATGTAAACAATGACAGAATAATGATCGCGGCTCTTTTGAATCACTCACTCGCTCTCTCATTCAGTTTCACGCTGTACCTCGCACGTGGCAGAGTAGGCAGAGGGAACTTGGGAACCTAATGATAAGACACTTTGTTTCATTCCCCCATATTTCGCTGAATTGGAGAATTACGTGTTGTAATGTTACCAACTGTAGGTTGTTTGTTGCCACACACAGGCACGTACTTGCATGTTCTTATAAAATACGCTGTCAATGATTGAAAACACTATTTACATAGTGTTATTGCATTAAACGACAGGAAGTTTAAGTTTTTGTTTAAAAACTACAAATGCACTTTCAGTGTGACCGGTGAAAGTGCATTTGTAGTTTTTAAACAATAACAATGATATAGGCATCATAACAATGTTATAATAGCTAAAGATATAAATAAAATTTAATAACACACATATGTATGATATATGGCGCTTAAGTATTCCCCACTGTCCGCCGAATTTGAGATTAATTAAATAAACAATATAATCATATTTTGGGAAATATAATTCTTTCGAAATTGTCTCTAAGCTCTAGCAATTTATACTTACAAGTATTTTTTTTATTTATTGATGTGAAGTAACATATACTTACATAATATTTTCTATTAATTTCATTTTAGTATTTCGACATTTATTTTCCTTTGTTTTCCTATTTATAAGATATTGATGTATAAGGCCATATTTCACATCCCACTGCGACGAGCATGTGCCTCAGCTCAACATGTGTAAGGCAGCAGGCGGGGCACGAGTGTCAGCGCGGAGAGATAGTAGTACACATGCTACGTTCTTAAAGACTTCCTACTGTGCTTCCGTCTACTCATCATTAATATGTTTAAATATGACATCGTAGCCGGGGCGGCAGAGGAAACTTGGGAACCTAGTGTACACACTACGTTCCGTTTCCGGTGCCCACTTATTAATATTGCGAGTTACGTGACGTAAACTATTATATATGGGTATTATTTTCTCAAGCTCTAAAAAATATATATGTACATATTATAAGATCGAATCATAAAGGTGTAATGGTAAACTAAGCTTGCCTCTAGAAGCGTGCGGCGCTGGGTTCCGCCAATCAACAAAATTCGCAAAAAGTAAGCGCTTTTATACAGGACAAGGTACATTTATTAACTCAATATATTATATTTTTAATATAAGAATACTCAGATATATCTATAGATATAGATATTGCCTATACATAAAGCGAAGCGACCGATATAATAGGGTATTTCTTTGAGTCTAACAATAATTTAATTTTTTTACTAAGCTTAGTGGTCAACCATGAAGATTAGTTTGGCCGATACCAACTTCAAAAATAACGGATTCGAAGTAAATAAGAGCTATTAGTTTTTGTTTAACCTTGTACATGAAGTTGGCAAGATTAAATCGTTTTATAGTTATTTTATTTCTTTTTATTTAATCTCCTTTTTTTCTGTCCTTCAAATAGTTTTGCCATTATTATGACACTAAAATAATTAAGGGGCACAAGTGTAAACTGTAATCGCGACAAGTTGTTAATTCGATCCCCACTTAAGAAACTGAAATGTTAACATATGTTTTGGCCGTGTGATATCGGCTTCGAATAGGATCACCCTGGTACTGATTGCGTCGTAATAGGCGGCTAAAGTACGTGTGGTATAGTCACGTTGCCAGCAATTGCAACACGCATGGGGAGACTTGACCGGATTGTTACCACCCCCGGCATTTTGAAGGATGCCACTTTGAAGAATGACAACGCCCCTGTAGCTCCTCTGGAGTTACACTGGGCCGCGGGCGATTTTGATCACTTACCATCAGTAGACCCGTACGCTTGTTCGCCATCTATTCCATAAAAAAAATGTATAATATTTAGTGATTTCATTTCTTTGCTCTGGGATCAAGGCACAAGGTAAAGCGCGGCGTTGAGCTCCGTCATTCAACACGCAATGCTTCAAATTCGGCAGAAAGTGGTGAACGGAACAGAATGTCTTAACACTAGGTTCACAAGTACCTTCTCTCTACCCTGCCATGTGCGGGATACAGCAGGGGTAAGTATATGTGTATATACGAGTATATAGCTATAACTTTGTAAAACAGACATACGGCCGTATTAATAAAAACAAAGCTACCTACAAAAAAATCCATATATATGTTATCAGTATGCGAGTTACTTAAAGCTGTGATGTGTTGATAGCAGCGTTACATCGATATCGTAACTTTAAATAATTTGTACGACAAAAGCGCAAGCAAGCGACGTCCAGACACTTAATAGCACACACAATGATCCTTACCGCCGACGCCCGAGATACCATTTTAAAGTTGTTTTTAATTTAACATAAAGTGGTTGTCCCGAACGCGGGAACACTGTATTGTCCGATGGCAACAATCGATTTAACTTGATATCTTTATAGGCTTTACACCTCGCTAAGGAATGAGACAATGGCTCGCGGATCTTATTTAAGGGAATATTGTTTTGGTATACACCTAAATTTGTCTATGGCGGCCCGGTACAGGGCTGGTATGTAGGTACTCTATATGAGTGTGCTTGACCTTTGTAATATATTATGTATAAAGTTTATACAGCATTATGCGAGTTATTATTTTTAGCAAAATTTCTATTTAATATCTATATTTAGCAAAAAAAAAAACTTGTTTAGAAGCTGTACAAAAAATAACGTAGTGGGATTTGACCCTGTGTCCCTCGAAATCCGTTCAAGTGCTCTGACAAACTACGTCATACGTTCTCATCAAGCTACAGCAACAATCTTGCCAAACGATAATTGTAAGAAATTTTCTTTGGGTACTGGCAATTTGTAAAAACCGATACAGAGATGCTAACAACACTAAAAAGTATAAGAATTTCGAAGTATATAGCTATTAGTATTTATGTAACGTAAAATATTTACATAACAATATATATGAGTGTATATTTTTTACATAATTACCTAAATATCTAGAATTTGTACTTGCATTTTTATTTCCTTGTGACAGAATCGAAGTGAGTTCTTGTTTAAAGGGGACTGCTTGGTTTGTTTCACGGTTTTGGGTCAATTTTAACATTGGGCTTAAAGCGTTGTAAAATATAAAAAAACATCATATTTGTAGAATTATATAGGTAACTGTTTCATAGGTGTGACAATGTGAGAGATATGCTTGATGCGCGTACTAAATTTGACTGCAGAAGTAACGGTTGTGAGCTCGATTTTTATTCGAGAGAATAAAAGATATTATTACCTGGCTCTAATAAGTGGCGAACGAATTGTTTTAATATTTATTTCCCTCTGCCTACATTGCTATGCGGGATACAACATAAAGCAAAGAATCACAAATATAAGTATCACAAATATAAGTACGGCAATAATCACAAATATGAGTTACTTACTAATGTACTGAGTCTCTACAATATTAAGTTACCTATTCCCAAAGGATATCTTACTTTTCGATTTCAAATATAACATAACATAAAAAAATACCTTTTATTTTGCTTTTTGAATATGTGTATGTAACTATATAATATAATGTACTATAACAGCGACCCGAACACGACTTCGTCTGCTTAAACTGATGCTAACAATTATACGATATCATTATAAATAGTTGCCTTTGTATTATTCTGATGTATGTATATGTATATTTATATAAGTAAAAGTGGAAAAGACATTCTTCCTTACGAAGTCTCGCATTTATGATATTAATAGGTTTTAATTGAATATATCTAAAAACAATAATGTTACTTCTTATATTATTAACTAATTATCATAATATTAATTTAAAGAGCTATAATCAAAGTTAATGGTAATTAAAGTATTTCATAGCCAGCCATTGATCCTGTTATAGTAAGTGTAAGTAAAGCGTAAACGTGAACGCGGAAAAGTTTTTTAAGTCGTCGCGTCGCAACACACGCCCACGTCCACAATACGGCTGCCGAGTGCTCGTAATTACATTGTTTTGCAATCATATATAGATAGCAGCACTATATGTAGTAGACACTATGCAGTATGCAGCTTAGCTTTGGTATTAGCTTTGCGAGTGTTGCCTTGAGGCCACAGTGGGCGGAGTCACACGGGCGGGCACAGTGGAGGCTGCTATGTAGATTGGTAGAGGCGAGTGCACACAGAAATTGCATTTAGTAATTGTTAGGAAATAAACTCCATTATTTAAATGATTTTTAAATAAGTAATCGTAGTGTTGTATACAAAGTTGAATATGTAATCATAATTATAAATATTTGCTGTATACAAGCGTTTATGTCATACTTCAACGTCATTGTCCTTACACTCATTACACGTCTTGTAGAGGTGACGAGGGTTAGCCAATACTAATCAATGATATCTATCAATCGACGATGTGTGCACGTCTTAATGTACGTATGTTCTCAAAGGATTTTCAATTTTAAGTAAGAAGAATAAGGTATACTTCGTAAATACAAAAGTGTTAATAATATCACTTTTTACAAGCGAGCACTACTGTAGGTTCCTACTACTGTACCTACATTCCTTGTCTATGTATATATAGTGTTTACATAAACGCTCTTAGAGCTATGTGTAGGTAAGTTGTAACTACACATATGTACCTATATAGGCCTCGCCACGTATTTACAAAATGTAAACAATATATAAACAGAAGCATATGCATGAGAGTCTGTTCAAATATTGTGTATTTCATATTTGTGAAAGGGGGCCTTAGGGGCTTCGACCCTTGCTCGCCTCGCTGGCCAACCCGGCTTTGCCGTTATAAAAATACTCAGCTTCACGCTGTATCCCGCACATGGCAGGGTAGGCAGAAGGAACTTGGGAACCTAGTGTTAAGACACTCCGTCCCACTTTCATTCCCCACTTTCCGCCGATTTTGAGGCATTACGTGTTGAGTGGTGGAACTCAGCGTGGTGTTTTGCCTTGTACCAGAGCGAAGAAATGAAAACATTAAATATTTAAATTGAAAATAATAAATACTTCATTACCTTGATTGGGGATCGAACCCACAGCCTGTCGGCAACAGTGACACGCTTGTGCCGCTTCGCCAAAAAAGGCGTTATAAAAATGTTTGTATGTAAAGAAGTTTTTAAGTAAATTTACGCCCAAATTAAAAATAACTCGATTGAATATTGATATAACGTAGGTATTCTAACTACTTCAAAAATACTACCGCGACGAAAAAATATTTTCTTATGTAATAAAAATATGTATTTTTTTTTTTTTTTCAATTAAATTATTAAAAAAACTACACATCAGTAAAATACATTAACAGTTCATTCCAAGAGAACTGTCTCTGAATGGTTTAGTTTATGTTATTCGTACTTGGAGCTCATAGTGGAGTTGCTTAATGTTTTCAATATTAAATGAAATAACTCTGTTAATAGTGTAATTTATGGACGTCTATTGTGTTGAAATGACAAAAAGTATTAGCGGCAGAGGTCGATCATCGATGGTGAAAGTCCTTATAGGTACTCCTGAATCGATCATATCAATACATATAAATATTAATCGATAATATGATATATATATATATATATATATATATATATATATATATATATATATATATATATATATATATATATATATATATATATATATATATATATATATATATATATATATATATATATATATATATATATGTAAGTATGCTAGAGCAAAGCAGTACCACATATACTAATGTTAAGTAATACACGTGAGGGAGGAGTGACGATTAGATGTAAGTATAGGTTTATTCGGTAATTATTCCATGATGACATTGTATGTATATTCGGTTGAGTGATTTGGTGGATCGTAGTAGAGACGTCCCGATCGGGAGTCGTCGCGGCGGCACGCGGAGTACGGTGTGAGTGAGCTGCCAGATAAGTGTCGAGCGACCGGTGAATTATTTCTCTTTCAATTGAATCCGTTAAATTTAATAATGAATAATAATTAACACTAATTAACGCTACGTTAGAAGCTCTTCTTAAGATGTTGCCGATCCCGTCTGTAATCCCCTTCTCCCACATAAGGTAAAAGTAACTGTTGGTCTTCTGACATCGCTGGAGGGGAACTGGCAGCTTGTTCTGATACAAGGCAGTAGTAGTATGTACATATTAGATCAATGTATATCCGACTATGATATTAAACTATCTACCTAGATATCGTCCCAAGTATTATCATATTACCAGTTACTTAAAACAGATAAATACACAGCCACTAATGCAGTTACTTTTGTCTAAGTAAACAAGTAAATATTATAGACAATTACACATGCTCCATTGGTCCGTCGTGCTGCAGATACAACGCGGTCTTCATAGTTATCTACCACACCTGAATAGCAACATTACTAATTTCCTCATTCTTATACTAATTACTATTAATTACTGCAAAATCACATTCATGTGTGCTATTAAAATGTAGTCCGTTTTAATTATTCTAAGGTATTTATAACATACTAGTTGTAGCTCGCAACTCTGTTCATGTACCTATATTACAAATTGTAAAAATGCTCCAAGAAACCTACAAGCCTTTCAGGCTGTTACATACGTGGGTATATTGCGTAGTTCATCCTATGCGTTGTCTGTCAATCATTCAGGTTATTTACATTTAGAAATGTATGCCACATTTATGTTTGTTCAGCTCCACTTAGCTCCAGCAACATAGCAAGTAGGCAGAGGTAGCTTGGGAATCTACAGCTAAGACACTTTAGTTCCGTTCATTTCGCCGAATTCTAGAGGCTATATGTGTTAAGTGGCGCAACTTAATACCTCGCTCTGTCATGTTACCAAAAAATATAGATAAATGTTGAAACTGCAAGTAAAGTTACTACTTAAGTCTAAGAACAAAACATAACAATACATAGATACATGTCAGTAGTAAGGGCAGTTTGTAAATCTACAAATGTATCTAAACGTTCTTATTCTTACGATTATTTGAAGGTATCCCTCCATTTCATTCGACGTGGTGATATGTATATATACTGCCCATGTACTACTCATCTAGTATATACCTACTTATTACAGGCGGCTACGACACAATGTACCGTTATGGTACAATGTAATTAATACCTACGTTTTGTACAGTTGGAGGCACATTAACCATAATAATCCTAGGTAAGTAAAATAACTATATAAGGTCAACTTATATGTAATAAGAGCAAATTCTGTATGTACTTTATTGACAACAACTTTTCAAATAATTTCTCCTCTAATAAAGAAGCATGCCGTAACGTAACACGCATCGTCGAGCGTCGACTTAAGAGTATTCCAAATATTATCAATTGCTGTAACATACTTACCTTGTAAGGTTACAATCTTCTCCAAGAGCGTCCTCGTTAGAACTGTTGACTAAGAACATTTCACAGAGTTGCATTTGCACATCGAACAGAACTGTTACTTTGTAAATGTACAAATGTATCTAAACGTTCTTACGTGTAAAGTAGGGTGCTACGTTCTCTCCGGCTATCGGAAGCCGCTACAGATGACGCGAGGAGCTAAGAAAATTAAAGTTTCTAAAATCTTATTTCTTAGTTACTCAGAGACGACACACCAGTATAAAATTGCTATATCTATTTTCATTAGATACAAATGATACAATACTAGAAAAACGCCCACGGCTTTGTCCGCTTGAATTATACTTAGGTACTATCTTATTTACTCATGTCCAGTACCGTCGTGTTTTAATAACATTGTAATTTTTAAGATAATATCTACATATTATAAACTAAATTTTCAATTAAATGAACATATGTATATATATCAATACACCAATTAATATTACTAAGTTATATAGGTATATATTGACTTTTGTCAACGCCTACTGTCTTTAGTAATATATTCCGGTCGTCGCGCACGTGGAGGTGTGGTGCGATTATAAACGTAACGGTAGTGGGTATGATTCCCACTCGGGTAACAAAATATCGAATATTGTCATTTTCACGTCCTGTTATTGAGGCAAAGCGCGTCGTTGAGTTCAGCAACTCAACACGCAATTCAACGACAATTCAACGAAAATGAAAAAACGGAAGTGTATTAATTAAAGAGGAGTGTCTCACAAGGTTGTTAAGTAAGGTTTCCTCGGGACTGCCGCTATGTGCATGTGCAAGATACAAGTTGACGCTACAAAAGAAGCTAATCTTTTATGGTAAATGTTAGTTATTTCTATTCGACCACGCGTATAAAGACAGATAAAAGCTAATTAATATAGTGAGGTACTGAACAGCGTGACAATAAAAAGTGATGATATTCATCTAATCCTGGTGTCAGAGGTTCGTGCACGTAGCGCGTGCAGCGTGACATCTGCCGCCGCGCGCGCCGCTGCTCGTCCCGTGCGGCTTAACCCGACTTAACACGGCTCAGCCCCGCACAGCCCCGCACTACGGAACTGTTAAATAAATACACGTTAAGTCCCGCTTTCAACAACATCTACAAATAGACACTACTAACCGGTAGACAACACCAGACTAATTATTTGAAGGAAAAATGATTTTAAATGCTTTTATCATATTATCTTCTTCAGCTTCGTGTTGTATTCTGCACATGACAGGGTAGGCAGAGAGAACTTGGGAACTTCATATTAAGACACTCTGTTCCGCTTCCAACTTTCAGCGGAATTCGAAGCGTTGCGTGTTAAGTGACGAAATTCAACGCAGCGGTTTTCCATGTTACTAGAGCAGAGAAAATGAAAATATTAAATATTTCAGTTTTCTATTAAGGATCGAACCGACAATCTGGCTTTGTTAAGGTATATGGGCCATACTATGAACATTCACAAATCATGGAAATATGAATACTCAGTTTTAAAATATAAGGAGGGCAATGTTAAAGCAAACGACGAGTATGAGAAAAGGAAAGCAACAAAAACAGAAATATATACATTGATGTGATCCATAACAATTTTAAAAAGAAAAACAAAATAATAAGACAACAAAAGATTTAAAATAGAGATGAAGTAAAGTGCAGAAGGTGAAGTAAAGAATTGTTACTGTCACACATGTGGAGAGTGGAGAGTGGAGGGTCGATGACATGAGATGACAGATGACAATGTGGTGATGGTGATGTCTACAGTGGTGCCACGAGGGCGAGGTGTGTTAGGCTCACTAAAAAATGTCGTAAATTTTCATGCTCAGATTGTGATTGAAATATCCATAATATGTATTTCCTTGTTTAGTTTGTTAGTTCAGTGTCTGAATTAAAATTATTATTTTCTTATATTTATATTTAATATGCATTAGGTACTATATGTTCTAATAATTTCTATTTTTATTTATACATAAGATTATGTTGAATTTTTTTAAAAAGTTTTAATATGAAGAGCATTTAGTGTTTCGTTTGAATAAAGGTACAGTCAAGCCATATTTTTTTTAATTTTAACTAACATTACGCTATTATGTCTTTCCAATATGCACTTTGTCTCGAGTGTAAATTGAAAAAGCCCAAAGCTGATTAAAGCAATTTCGTTATTAAAAAAGGTATAGTAAGGTAAGTACATTACAAGAGGTATGCAAATCGCAGAAAAAATATTAGTATATATAAATTTTATAGTTCATATAAATATTTCTTCAGGTATAAATTAGTTGAGGCCTGTCATGGCGTAGCGGCACAAGCGTGTGCTTTAACCGATAGGTTTTGGGTTCGATCCCCAGTCGAGGAAATGAAATATTTAATATTTTCAATTTAAATATTTAATGTTTCATTTCTTCGCTCTGGTTAATAAGGCAAAGCGCGGCGTTGAGTTCCGCCACTCAACACGCAATGCCTCAAATTCGGCGGAAAGCGGTGAACGGAAGTGGAACGGAGTGTCTTAACACTAGGTTCCCGGGTTCCCTCTGCCTACCCTACCTCGTGCGGGTACAGCGTGAAGCTAAAAAAAAAAAAAAAGATATTAGTTCGAGGCCTGTCGTGGCGCAGCGGCACAAGAGTGTGACTGTAACCGACAGGTTCTGGGTTCGATCCCCAGTCGAGGAAATAAAATATTAAATATTTTTAATTTAAATGTTTAATGTTTCATTTCTTCGCTCTGGTTATAAGGCAAAGTGCGGCGTTGAGTTCGGCCACTCAACACGCAATGCCTCAAATTCGGCGGAAAGTGGGGAACGAAAGTTGATCGGAGTGTCTTAACACTAGGTTCCCGGGTTCCCTCTGCCTACCCGGCCAAGTGCGGGATACAGCGTGAAGTTGAAAAAAAAAAGAAAAAGTTTGTGGACGAGGCGAAAGAGGTATGCCGAGACCGTAGCGTTTGGCGCTCCGTTCTCTCTGCCTACCCGGCTAGGGATACAACGTTAAGCTAAGTAAGTAAGTATAAACGTGTTATTTAGAACATTCGTGGTGTAACAGAACATAGATTGATTGTAAATGGCCTAATAGTATCTAAGCCGTAAATTTAATTTCCAGTTCCAATAATTATTATTTTCATCTCCTCCTTCCGATAACAAAACAAAGCGTAGCGTCGAAGACCACCACTTAACAAGCTATATCTCGAAAACTAGGTGGTGTGGGTAGCAACTTGTTTATACCCTCTATCCATTTTTTTTATGGTAATGACGAGGTAGAAGAGCGTATGGGTGAGAGCTACAGGTGCGTTGCCAGCCTTTGTGGTGAAGGTAGACACGTATTTTGAAGGTACCGTATTGACTTGGAAATACTTCCGCGGATAGGCCATTCCATAAATGTGTGGCGCGCGTGGAATAAAATTCCTACGAAACTGCCCAGTAGTGGAGAGCCACGTGTCCAGATGATGTGGAACAGTTCTTGCGAACACTCCCCGTGATTAATGCGGTAGAGAACGCACAGTGAACAGGGGTGAGAACCCCAGGGGAGAGAACAGTATTCCGTATGAGCTCGAACCTGGGACCTGTGACATGGCCATATCCAAGCCTGTCGTGGTATCGTGAAACAGTATTTCACATCTTTATGGTCCAGTCGTCCATGTTACGCAAATTCATTATAGGTATTAATATTTTTAGGTGTTTATTCACAGTATTACGACAAGCACCCCCGTCCGCCGCCGCGCCCCCCTTCAACCCGCCTCGCCTCCGCGTCCAGTCGCTAATCAACCGAGACATCGCTCTTACTGCATAGGTATGTACGTACATATATACTCGTACATATTAATGTTCGCGCTTCATTTACTCGTTGCCCGCTTTGTGGCCGACGATATAAGGTGAGAGATAGTTTGTAATGCCAGTGGTTTTGCTGCGTTTGGATATCTAATTATCTCATTGGAATGTGATTTTGATTAGCAAGTGTTGCAGAAAATAACTGCAAAGACTTAAATATGAGTGCTTTGAATTGTTACTTTGGTTCGACAATATGCTTACAGGTGAACTTGAATTTGAATTATGATACAAGATCCAATATGGTAACTAAATTTAAAAGTATGACATAATTATAACGTCACATTCTTTAAGAAGCATAAATACTGTTGAGATTTTTTTAAATTATTAAGTAGGCATTGTTGGTGCTCTACATTACTGAATTATTATTCATTTAGTTGCAAAGAACGAGCACAACTGTCGTCTATAATACTGTCATATTAGAAGTCGACGTCTGAAATAAATCAAGTAAACCAACAACCAAAAGTTATGTGACACAAGAAAATGATAGATCATAATAGATTACAAGTAAAAGGGAACAAACAAGTAAAACATTTCACCGCGCTGCGCACATCGCGCGGGTCGCGTCCCCACAAAGGCTCTATCTCAATCTGTAAATCGATTAACGTTCATGTTTGGGGCTCAACAACGTGGTCTGACTGCGCCCGCGCCCGGCGGCCGCAGACCGAGAGGCGGCGGACGGTTTTTGCACGTCCGCTGAGATAAGCCACATCTTATCTTATCATGCCAAATATCTTATCATATCATCCACTATTTCCTAATAAAAACTGTCAAAACTTTCAAAATTTATATAGTTCTGGTTCAACAAAATTAAGATACTCGATTAATGTTCCCAAATGAACAGATGCTAGAGCGGTATTTTATTATTTCTGGAACATTAATGGGTGATTTAAAGAGCTTTTGTCAGAGAGTAACGGCGATAGAGCCGGAGCGAGCCGGGGAGGGGACGTTAGTGCGCCGCTAAAAATACTCAGCGACATTTACCTTTGTTTTAATCCGAACTAAATCGGTCGTGGTCCGTGGTGTGCAGCGGGCGCGGGGGGGCGGGGACGCGGGCCGCGCGGGGGGGGGCGGTGCACGGGGGGCGGCGGCGTAATAAATCCCGCGAGGAATGTCGCCGTAATCTCCGGAGAACAATTGAACAGATTTGGTTATATGTTGCGTATTTTTAAGACACGGTCGTTACCCGCGAGCCGCTACAAGTGTCCAGAGCGTCGCGGCGGCGGGTCGCTCAGATAATCGTCTTAATACAAATCTCTTAGGAGCTACTTAGTTTTGCTTGTTATATAATGTGATTTGATAAGTATGTAGGTACGGTTGAAGAAGCAGCAGCAGCGGCTTTCCTTTTGATAGCTATTTTGTATTACGTTTAGATCAATATTATATTTGTGAGTACAGTTCCATAATCTCATTTATTAGTGCTGGATGTTAATTTAGGTGTTTAATTCGCGCGCTACACTTGTAAGTCTGTCCGCGCTCGCCGCCCGTCCTTTGATGTGACTGGCACGCGACCAAGTACTACGAGCGGACGATTCACACTCTCTGATGCTTCTTAAAATACGATTTACACAGATCTGTCACTAATTTATTAAAATATAAACATGTAATTTTTCTTCCTTTAGGCTTTCATCTCTTCTACACGTTCGTTAATAAATAATGTGTTTCACGGCGATATCATTATTATAGAGGTTTCGGTGACTTGCCGATGTACGACCAGAACATTGAGAGTTGAAAGGGTTTTGGAGAAAATATAAGAAACAGGTGTATGCGCTGCGTCCGTCCGCCGCGTCGCCCGGGCGTCGGGGGCGGGCGGGTCTCCGGGCCGTGCGTCTCCTCTGACATGTTTACGAGCTGCCTCCACTGGCACCTGCACTCGTCGTGTTGCATTGCGGAACAACGACGTACAAATAAATTAATTTGAAGTAAGGGCGCGAGGCGCGTCGGGACGCGAGCTAGTAGCACTGGCAGTAGCTCGTAGGCCTCGATGTACATACGCCAAAACCATGAATTAATGTTTCATTTGAAGTCCCGCACAATGTCGCTTGATAGATTAACTATAATGTATAATTGCTATCGTTAACTTGTCACGTACTTTAACTTGTGATCACGCTCGAGTTGTGATACTCGCAGCTGCTATCGTCCGTGCTCCGCTTGTTTACGATAGCAACACTGTTGTGTTTCCTCTTCTCTATTTATTTCACTTTGAATGTGATTAGTTATCGTAAATGGTTACGCAGATATATTTAAATATTAATAAAGTCGTTAAATATTACTTGTGCTTTTCAATTATTTCGCCACGTTCATGGTCAATAGATATAGATATGTAACAAAATTAAAAATCGTCGATCGCCGCTACTGCAACATCCTGTATCAACTAAAGCAGATCGTTATGTTATAAATCTTCCTACATTACAACTCGTAAATCAGAAGTGTAACACCTCTCCCTCGTCCACATATTGTACTTCGTTTCTTACTTCTCTCAACATCCTCCCCTCCCCGACATTTCTTAAAAAAAAGTTAATACTTTTAAACAAGTACCATTAGGAAAACTTCGTGGCGTCTTTATTAGATCCTTGTTACTTATAATTAATCACATAGGTACATATACTCATAGGTAAATATAAATAAATTCGGTAAAATTGTGAATAAGCTCATTTTAAATTCAATAACTGTATTTAAGATTGTAATGAATTATAAAGCTTTAGGAGTCTCAAGACTTACATTCCAAAGAAGAGAATTATTTAAGGGCAAAAAGAATGATAAATCATTTATTTGTGATTCTAAATAATATATGTTTATTTATGTTAATATATATTGTTTTATGATTCCCATCTAAAGATATTGAAGTGTGTAGCGAATGTACTACAGAGGGTTCTGAAGTAAGTGATGAGCGGCACCGCGCAGGGCCGCCCGCCCCGCACTCTGTCATACTGCGGCAAGAGGAAAATAACTTCATATTCAGATGAGACGCTTAAAGTCGCGAACGATATTGATGTTCATTTGTATCTTTTGCTATTTATCTTCAAGCTTCTGTCCTGTTTGCGGCCGACGTGGTTTAGTGACGCAACGTGTGATGGTACAAAACGCGGCGGCCCTGGGTTTGAATACCACTCGAGGTAATGAATTATATTACAGCGACCCAACACGTAGTAACTCGGAGAAATTAGACGAGAGAAGAGTCGCTTAAGAGTTGACTCTCTAGAGGGATACATGTGGGGAGGCAGGGGGAATACAGAAAAATATTCAAAACTAAATGTTTAGCTTTTAATTGCATATTATTTTCGTTATTAGGTTCAATCAATCAATTTATAGAAAACACTGCAATCACATAGACGATATGAAACATTCTCCCCTCGCGTAACGCATCTAACGCGCCTATACAAGATTTCTTTTTTTTTTTTTCTTTATAGCTTCACGCTGTATCTCGCACTAGGCAGGGTAGGCAGAAGGAACTCAGGAACCTAGTGTAAAGTCACTTCGTTCCACTTCCGTTCCCCACTTTCCGCCGAATTTGAGGCATTACGTGTTGACTGGCGGAATTCAACGCCGCGCTTGGCCTTATTACCAGAGCGAAGAAATGAAACATTAAATATTTAAATTGAATTAAAATATTAAATATTTCATTTCCTTGACTGGGGATCGAACCCAGAACCTGTCGGTTACAGTCACACTCTTGTGCCGCTGCGCCACGACAGGCCTCTAACAACAAGATTTCACTTTCAACATTTGCTTAAATACGCATACGCAAGAATGATTAACATTGATGTGTTACATATACGAGTATCATACACCACATATGAGATCAAATATTATAGTAAATTGGTCCCTGCACTTTGCTCTCTTTATAGAATTTATAAGTAAACTTCCTTATAATCAAATGGTTGATATCATATAAACAAAATATGTTACTCATGTATATATCTATAAACAGGTACCCATAGATTACAAAAATACCATCGTATACATGGATTATAGAAACATGTACATACATACTCGTATGTAAATGTATTCAAAATTGTACGCCGCGTAATTTCGTGTTGTGCGTTAATCACTTAGTAACGAAAGAGTTTTAAACAAATAAAAGAAAAATATAGAATATATAACTCAGCTTCACGCTGTATCCCGCACATGGGAACCTAGTGTTAACACACTCCGTTCCTCTTCTGCTCTCCACTTTCCACCGAATTTGAGGTATTGCGTGATGAGTAGCGGAACTCAACGCCACACTTTACCTTGTGACCAGAGCGAATGGAAATATTAAATATTTATTTTAAAAATATTAAATATTTCATTTCCTCGAGTGGGGATCGAACTCACAACCTATGGTTTACAGTCACACGCTTGAGCCGCTGCGACACGGTAGGCAATATATAACATTTAAATTATATTTTTCTAACATGTAAAATTCCATTACATTTCATTGGCTTAGAGTGTAAACGGTGGACCGGGTTTTTTTTACTTATCTTAACTTAGGAATTATATTTTTATAGCTACTTTGTAATTTACTTTAATCAAAATTATAATTATCAATTTTCTTTTTATTATTTATAATTTTGTTAACTACATTAAATTTAAAAAAGTAATTAATTCTTTCGTTATTTGTGGTTTCCTGTATTTTTTTATTTTTTGTAGTTAGTATTATAAATATTTGTATATTTCAGGAACATTAATTTAATAATAAGTGCCATAAGCGTTTAAGAAACTATCTTAGCTCTACAGTCGCTCTCACGTCGTCATCACAATACGTAAATGTATGTAAGTATCGACACAAGAGACACAGATCGCGGTGTCACCAAACTGAACTATACTAAATTCAGCATTTTTACCACTCAACGCTAACATCACATGTGTAGCAGTAATCAAATAATAAAATCTTCTTTAAAAACACAATTTGAATAAAATCTATATTTTATATGGTCAATCGCGGCTCAGGAGTACAAGCGTAGGACTGTAACAAGTGAAATATTTAATATATTCTAAGGAAATTGCTAATGTATTCATATTTTCACGCTGGTAACATAGAAAAGCGCGGCGTTGAGTGTTGCCACTCAATACGCAATGCCTCAAATTCAGCAAGAAGTGGGGAACGGCACGGAGGGGCCCCAGTTCCCTCAGTCTGCCGTGCTACGTGCGGTATATAGCGTGAAGCTCAGTGAGTAAGTAAAACAAACGTGGCCGAAAGATGTACCTGCACAAACGTTTGTTAAACAGAATGTTTAAACTTCAGATATCGATGCCTTTTCAACTTTTCATAAACATGTTCTTAACGTCCAAATGTATTGACGTGATTAAAATAAAATGTAAGTCATCAATTTTTATAAAGTTAGGAAGTTATTATGAAAGCTAAATCCGCTTTTCCACAGAATGTATACACATTTAAATTTTGTCAATATTATTATCTAGAAAGTGAAAAAAATATAAAAATTATCCCAATGAGACAACGATCGCGGTTTTACACCATACGAGGTATTTCAATGATAATGTTACGTTTAGTAATCTCCATAATCTCGGGGCGCTATCACGAAATTTAACTTACAAACGACCCTCAGCGTTCTTATCTGTAACAGAACTATGCAAAACGTAGATATTTTAATATTTATGCACCGCAACGTGTGCAGTATGCAGGTGACAGCTACCTGACTAAGATAAGCTATCATATGATTTCTATTAATATAAATATTTTTGTTTGCAAAATATATTAATTAAAGATTTTTTCTATTTTAGATAGATGATGGATGCAAATAACTTTTTTTTCGTCTACGTTTCACCCATTATGGGAAAAAATGCATTTTGTATGGTGGGAGGATCAATAGACGCAATGTGTTAAATTAGGTTGAAACTGGTATATTTGAAAGTATTGCTATATCTATATAAAAGTCCAATACTTTCGTCTGTGCGCTGTCTGATAGTTAATCAGCATCTCAAGAGTATTAAATGAGTACTAAAAAAATATTTATAAGTACACATACGTTTATGAGCATCTTTTACAATTTAACACGTCTTGTGTCGTGGCAAGTATAAAACAAAACAAACATAATAAATCAAAGCCGAAGTGGGATGTAGAACTTTAAATGCCTCTAGCGGCTAGTGGCTAGTGGCTAGCGCCGTCCACGTTAATAAGGGGCTATTCAGTTGTCTCGAGCAATGTACCCCGATCTTATCTCATCTCGCGAGGAGGAGATTTGCAAGCGCACAGCCAGCGGACCACATCTGTAGAGATAGTACAGTGTTACAGTACAGACGAAGGTGGGAGGGACTCGCGCCACGCCCACCGCACCAGGTTGTGACGTCAGCTGCCGGGGGCCGGTGCTCACTAGGAATATTAATGAAATAGTTTTCACACTACCGCTTCATACTACCTACCTATCTACCTAAGTTGTGTTGAATTCATATCTAGGTGTGATGCCGACTGGCATTGTGATGATTGCATAGAGATCTATATGAGAATTGAAAAGTTATTACTAGTAGCAATTAAATGTAATAAATGTCAAAGTATGATTTTTTCTTCTTTTTTCAGCTTTACGCTGTTTCCCGCTCATAGCAGAGTAGGACGTTCAGTTCCCCACTTTCTGCAATTTTTAAGAATTGCGTGTTGAGTGGCGGACTTTAACGCTGCCCTTTGTTTTGTTACCCAAACGAAGAAATGAAAATAATAATTATTTAATTTTGTCCAGTGGCAAGAGAACTCACAACCTGCCGCGTTTACAGTCACACGCTTGTGCCTCTGCGCAACGACAGGCCTTAATATAATCGTATAACCTAGTAATATTTATAAAAATGTTCTATTTTCATTCTTAAGAAATCGAATGCCTAAAACGAAAGTACTTAAAAGTATGAAACTAGTGTGAGTCAGACTCGCTTACTGAGGTCCCCGTGGCCAGTCTAGGATTATCGGTCCATGGAAAGTACAACTTATAAAAGTTGACAAATTTCGAGTTTGCAGGTGAATGTTCAGCGCATTTTCATTTTTGTATGAAATTAATTATAATAAACATATATTGAATGTTATTAGTGCTTAAAGGATTCTACTTGACATTAACAAGTTCGATGATGACTACTTTTGTTAAAAGCTGTGTTGTTATCATTAAAAAATCTATATATTTATTAATTTTACGATACATATTTGGGGTTTAGTGCTCATAATGTTATATGCGTAGATGCCATGTGCCAATCAACTATGGAGAGTTTTAAATACCAAGTCAGATCTGCGTTTACTGTTAGTTACTCGTAGTTGCTTATTGTAGGGTGTTTGCGAGTGTTTACGTGGAGTAGCGTTAAGTATAAATACTTTTTTTTACTAAAAGTATATTAGTTGCTTACGTTATACTCTAGCGATGGACAAGTAAAAGCTTATGAACATCATTTAAATGTATTATTTAAATTTCTCTGAGCCCGATCTAACTCAGACAATTATAAAATACGACGTTATAGATTGTAGATACAAATATGTAGATTGTTTTCTGTAATATAATGTGTTCCTTCCAGGTAAGTACTTCATCGAACCATACTCCCATGTATTGTAATTAAGTTGTATAGCATTTTTATGAAGTTATACTGACTTACATATATTATCACAGTCTTTAGTAAGAACACTTTAGAAGCTGGTGGTGATGGAAGAGTAATATTATGAGGAGCAAAATTAATAAATGATATTATGTCTAAGTTATTATGGGTTAACCAAATAATTATACACAGAAGCCAAATAGCTTTCCACAAGGATTCTAGCTACAGTCCAGCTTTTACCATGTACAAGTCAGCATATTATACTATTTTACAGCTTGGTAAAGATATGTAACACCGTTCGTTTATGTAAGTAAGGAACAAAGTAAGTCCCAGGACTCCTTCTTGAAGAACGCCGATACAGAATTTCTTCTGAATCGTATAACACTATTTATCACATACATTGTGAACGGTCAGTTATGTAGCTACGAAATATCGTTTAATTTGCCTCGTATGTCCATACAATCCAATCTATCCAAATGCTACGGAATGTAGACAGCATCAAAAGCTTTAAAAGGTCTGAGAAGATTCCGATAACTTTCTGTTTAGCGTCAAAACCTTTCATGATTGAAGTTGATAAATCTAAAACATCAGAGCAACAGCGTCAGCTGTCGATTAATCAGTATGACTTCATAATGGGTAATGAAGTCATACTGATTAGTCAAAAGTAGTTTATTTGAATCTACATAAGTTCATAAGCTTTTATTATTAAATTTAGTTAAGTTAAGATTATATTACTATGAACTATTTGTAAATTATATAAAAAAAATAATTTCAAACGATCGTGCGTCTGTCAAAGTAACTACTTTGACAGACGCACAGAAGTTACGTAGCTTCTGCAACATTTTTAAAATTGATCTGTCTTAAAGGAAATGCTGATGACCAGTGAGCTGGGAAGTGCCTTACGTTTTATAAATTTGAATGTTAAGTAATTGAACCTTTGAAAAAAGTTGCTTTCTTATCTGTTGATTTGGTTTATCACATATTAAATGCATTGAATCTAAATAACATTGGGAAATTCATTTATGTCAATAAAAGATCTTCTGCTAAGGTAGATTAATACTTCCAGCTAGCTTATATTAATCAAAAATATCCTCCATGTTCCATATAATTTAAACCATCAACGCAAAACAGGGGTATTATAAGTTTGACCAGTCTGTTTGTGTGTCTGTCCTGCGTACCGTAGCTCTTAAAGGAATGAACCAGTTTAAATACGATTTTTTATCGAAAACCGTTGTGATTGGGTCGTAGATTTTTAAAAACTTAGGTTTTTTTTTTGTTTTTGTGCTCGTCTGTCGATTGAATTGTTATATAATTTTTTTATTTGAAAGAAAATACTTTCTCATTGGTACCATTAGCAATAAATCAGGATCTTATTATGGCATGTAAAAAATGATAATCGAGGTAAATGAATTTTATGAGCGTATAATTACGTATTTTATATAACTGCTGATAACTTAACTTAACTTCACGCTATATCCCTAGCGGGGTAGGCAGAGAGAACGGACCGTCAAACACTACGGTGTAACTGCTTATAATAATAATAGTATTTTTGCTTGTTGTAGTCGTTCTGTTCATCGTCTGAAGTAATTACTAAGATTATGATAGGAGACACATCTCCTCGAGGACTATGGGGTAGGGAGTCATATTTTAAATATTATAGAAAATTATAGAAGGTAGTTGTATACTCTCGAGGTAGCTCATTAGCTAATACGAGTAGCTTACAAGTTGAGAAATTATACCTACAATCATTATTGTACGTATAATTCTCCTCCTCGTAATGGGTACGTTGTGTCTTTGTGCTATATATATATATATATATATATATATATATATATATATATATATATATATATATGTATATATATATATATATATATATATATATATATATATATATATATATATATATATACGTATATATATATATATATATACGTATATATATATATATATATATATATATATATATATATATATATATATATATATATATATGTATATATATATATATATATATATATATATATATATATATAATATATATATATATATATATATATATATGTATATATATATATATATATATATATATATATATATATATATATATATATATATATATATATATATATACATATATATATATATATATGTTCCCCACTTTTCGCCGAATTTGAGGCATTGCGTGTTGAGTGGCGGAACTCAACACCGCGCTTTGCCTTATTACCATTTGCCTATATTGACTTATATAAAATAAAGAGATTAATAAATGAGGGTGAGGCAGTGAGAGACCCCCACTCGAAGACGTGAAATATTTAATATTTTCTTTTCTATAATATAAAGGATAAAAAGGAAGCACTGAGCGGCGTTGAGTTCTGCCATTAACTCGCAATGCCTTAAATTCGGCGGAAAGTGGGGAACGGAGTAGAGTTTCTTAATACTAGGCTGAAGTTCCCTCTGCCTACCTTGCTATGTGCGGGATACAGCGTGAAGCTGAATAAAAAAATAAAATTAATAACAATCTTGCTTGTAGGTACTTGGTGCGCGAGTAGGAATCTTCTTCCTAAATCTGTTTAACTGTTTGTACACGTTAATCTCAGACATAGTTAAATATATTTAAATGCCCATTTATAACATGGCCACCTTCCTGCAATACTTAGTGTTTGCTTTATTTAAATCAGTCGATACATAAAAAGATACATCAATTAAAAAAAATGACAAATATGCAATATGTTTTTTATTAATTTAGCAGAAATTTTATTTTACAATCGTTGATTTTGTCCATAAAGTTATAATATTATTAGAACAAGAAGGTAATTGAGATTAATTAATAAATAAAATAGTGTAATTGAAGCGAGTGGGGAAGCGGGCGCGTCCTTACTATTTAATGTTTTCAATTCTTCATTCTGGTAACGCAGCAAAGTACAGCGTTGAGTTTCGCCAATCAGAAAGCCAAATTTCAGTGGAAAGTGGGGAACGAAGTGTCTTGACAAAAGGTTCTAAAGTTGCCTCTGCGTGAAGCGTGACTACCGGTGAACACACATGTTGACTAACAAAAATCAACAATTCAATATCAATAATTTCAAAAAATATTTTTTAGTCTTCGAAGTTATATAAATATTATTTTTTGTTTATTTTGTGGATTTAAGTTAAGTAGTAGAAGTTGTTATGGAATCTGTTTTCAACATTTAAATTATTTTTGAGACGTTTGTTTTAAAGAAAAAGCTACTCGTACCACTCGCGACGTCACAAGCTCGTGGGAAAATATATACTTTCTATTCCTTTACATTTATAGTCTAATGGGACAAGAGTTCCGATACAGAGTTCTTTTTAGACAAGTAACTAATTATTGTAAGTAGTATTAAGGCAAGGTTTGATCTGAATAAGAATATCGCTAGACAAATTATAGCGTAGAAGATATACTCGTGCAATGGTCATCGGTAACATAACATTTTCCTAACATAACAAGTGAAAAATTTAACTAGCGACTCTTATATACTTACAAATAAATAAAAAAATATAATAAGTAATCAACCAGATGACCTAAATAATAAGGCCAGTCGTCGTTCGGTCACCAATCGGGGGATGACATATTGAATATTTAAATTTCCCTGCGTAAATGTAACTAGGATAAGAGAGCTCTGCCCCTCAATACGCAACAGTTCGACAATTCGTCAGAAGGTCTTACGGAGAGTCTTAACACTAGGTTCTCAGCTTTCGTCTGCATATGTGAGGCTGTGATTGACGGACAACGCACAGATAAAACAGGACTTAGAGACTGACATTTGTGGTAATTTTCCAGTGGTTTAAACAAATTTATCAAGTACGTAGGGAGCTCTGTGAAATGTTACAAAAACGATATTTTCAGTTATACGTCTAAAATCCACGTAAACAAAATTGTAGGCGGTGCCCAGTAACTCAATCGAGCAATGTAAGCAGTGGGCAAGGCACTCCATATATTCCACATACTATTAGAAAACTATAAATTACCACATTATTATAGGTAATCGTTAAAATTGTTCGAGCACTTAACTACCGTGCAAGCTCTCGATAAGTGGTATGAAGCGAATATGATAATGTATGCGTAGCGCTCTAATGGCGGGCGACGTGCTCGCGGTCACGAGTGATTGAAGACATTTAACGAATATGTAACATTTTATTGGTCGGGTGGCCTATATGCAGTTGCGCGATTTGAGCAATGCCCGGCGCCGCAGCACCTACCTGCACTACGCCTTCTCTAGTGCACCGACGCGACGGGTGTGGTCATTTTTAGTTCAGTAATCTATTGTTTGATATCTAAGTCAAGTAATTTCATGATTATTATATGTTTTATAATTTCATGATTATAATTATACCTCTGCCTACTTACTCTGCCATGTGCGTGACACAGGGTGAAGCTTCAAATATTTAGTAATTATTAATTTAGAATTGATCTAGTAAGATGTGCAACTGCGACTTAGAGCACCACAACTGCACTCACCAAGGAAGAGAGCGAACAACGGAGTGTCTGTGCACTACGTTCGATATTTCAGCGTGCTAGGGGACGGAGTATGGGGGACGGGGGGAGGGAGAGGGCCACGCCTGGCATTCATATCGCTCCGCTTCGGAACTGCCAAACGACCGCATTAGCGTCACATTATCATTTTAATATGTACGAGTCTGTGTGGCGGGTTGTCGTTGCTATGTGGGCTTCACATTTATTTAATATTCCTACATGACTGTAGGCCCGACATGTTGTGGGATTGATCCCAATCGAGGAAATCAAATATATAATAATTTCAAAATGAATGTTTATTTTTTTTAATTTCTTCGCTCTGGTAGTAAGTAAGGCAAGGCGTTGAGTTCCGTCTCGCAATTCCACAAATTCGACAAAAAAGAGTGCGGAGCGGAACGGAGTGTCTTAACGGTAGATTCCATTTATTGCGGGCTATGACGTGAACCTGAGGAAAAAATATACATATATGTGATCCTTTAAATGACAATTAAATCGCAGTAGTTGCCGGTATCTAGTAGCTAGGAATTAATTATTACCACCCGTTATTCTTCATACAGTAACATCACAAATACGCAATACTTTTTAAAAGTAGATGATGTATTCTTAGTTTGATCGTCATTTAGATCAACTTTGAGAAGTTTAAGGATATTCCATTTAATAACAGACATATATAGCTAAATTATGCTTACTTTTCTGATATCATAATTTTCTTAAGTCTTAATTCTAGTAACAACATTTGTTAAGCATTACGTTTACGTAGGTACTATTCTTGAAAGCCATTAAGTAGCCAGCGGCAGATACTATATAAGGTATTACAACCACGAACAGTTACGTCGTTACAATGTAACCAATAGTTTCTGCAGAACATCGGAGTATTTGTAAAGCTTCATACTTACAAGAGTAAACAGTACTTTTGCATTTATTTAACTGTGAAGGAGAATGTCATGATAGTATATAATATGTAAGCGTATTTGCTTGTTAGTACTATTTCGTTAGTTAATGTTCTAAGAAGTGCGGGTGCGGCCTTCTGGGAACGAGTGCGAGGGACTGCTGGTTCGTTTGGTATAGTCTTTACGCGATTTCCATATGTTGTTAAGAGTTGCTCCTTTGATAAATAAAGTCTAGTGTATTACTATTGTAAATGGGATTTTGATAGAAGGTATATAATTTTGTTAGTATTATAAGCTAATAGAAACAAAAATAATATAGGTATATAGATATTCAATTGATTAGATTGATTTTAAAATATTTATCTGGTCTTCACATTTAAACAACGTAACAATAAGTATATACTAATTGTGCCAAAAATAATTAAATGCCGATGAGATCTCAGAATCGCGCCCCTAGGCGCAGGCGTTTAGATGATGGTCTCCATGCTTGTTTTGACATATGTAAGCTATATGTGTAAACGTGTGCTACTGACATAAGCACCTATTATATATTGGTCCTAACAAACACGTACAATTTTTCACAGTAAATGCTGATAACTAGTCTCGTACCACTCGCACGTACGTAGGTACGTTAAGTTTTTCGTCACAAACAAACAAGAATTTACCATTTTAATTTAATGTTCCAAGTATGTAGGTACTATTAATCAGTCTATCGATACTAATAGGTATAAGAATTAACCACAATGAATTATATATGTATAAATGAACATTATATATGCACATTACGTGTTCTAGCTAACTGTTGATTAATATCATACAGATATGTCTACTACAAGATAAACATATAATTTGTCTATTTGTATGCGGCTTTTAATTATTTTTTTACGCAAAGAAACATATTGATAAGGATGTTTCCTTTTTATCCCTCTTCAAGGACATAGGGTTCGTAGTCGTAGGGATCAGCACTGCTAACGATAATGTGCCAGCAACCAGGCCCGGTCAGCGCACACCGGTGCCTTTTTCAACTAATCGAAAGCACGTAGTATGCAGATAGATAGATCTTCTCTTGTCGATTGTTTATAAATTAAGATTTTGCTTGTAAATATGATTTTCAGGTCTTTGTAATACCATGTCCTGCGCTAGTTTTTAAAAGGATCTTCTTGTCGATAGATTTTATTTCTACTCTTATCTCTTCATCCCAATGTCATTACTACAGATTAAAGTTACGATAATTTTGTTTGTTTGTAAACATAATAATTACATATTGTTTGAATACCATCTCGATCACTCATTTAAACTCAATTTACGTCATTTTCATTGACTCAATATTCTCATATAAAATTAGGTAATATTCAGACAAAAAAAATAATTTTCCATAATTCTGATAGAATATTAATTAACAAAATTATAACGTCAGTATTGATATTGATTTCTGCGTCGTATCATCAGACGGGGCACAACAATGGCAACGGAGCGCGTCGGCGATGCGACGCCCCCCGCGCGGCGACCGCGGTGCCTGGTTGCGGTTCACATTCATTGATAACTATTTACAATATTTCATATGTATCAAATAAAGACAGCGTCAGGGCCAGGTGTAACTGAAGCACCGAACACGCTCGGGTACAGCTGCGGCGGGGGGAATTCCAGGTCCTCATGTGAAATGGATACCCTGTCGTGTGCGGTACACGACCGGACTGCACCCCCGCGCCAGGCCGGCGCACCCGCGCGCCGGGAGGGGCGTGGCGCGAGGGGTGGTCTAATTGCGTGTGTTTTTGCGGGTGATTTAATCTGTAGTTGGCGGCGAGCGGGGGAGGACGGGGGACGACGGGGGACGACGGGGGAGGGCGGGGGAGGGCGGCGGCGGAGTGATTCCGCGAAGGTAATTACGGCATCCGCCGCAGCCATCTTGCGGGAGAGCTGCGAGCGCGCGGACAATTATCGGCAATTAGGTAATATAAGCAGGGGCCGTGGACGCGCCTGGAATTAATCCACGCGGCAACTCACGTCCTGGATAGACGCTCACAGCGCTAGTGTCCCATCTCAGCACACTGCACGCTCTTATCTCTTGTCTCTTATCGACAAGGTATTATCGGTATCGATGCCGGCTCCCGTTAGTCGCTAGAGCTTTACAACATTTAACTTATCGAGTTCTGATACTCATCTACTTGATGACACTCGTAAAGTTACCATATCAATAATAGGTCAAACGATCCAATACATCGATACCGCATTAAACACATTTCTTGGAAGAGTCGCAAAGGGCGGCCGCTTGTTTGTATTTACATATTGATTAACTTCTATACATTTTTGATATGATTTAAAATTTTTGGTATCATTGCTGCTACGTTAAGTAAATTGTTAATGAGTAAAACATGGTATCATATTTAAGCAAACAAAGGAAACCGTATATCTACTGAGGCCTGTCGTGGCGCAGCGACATAAGAGTGTGACTGCAACCGACGGGTTCTGGGTTCGATCCCCAGTCGAGGAGATGAAATATTTAATATTTTCAAATATTTAATGTTTTATTTCTTCGCTCTGGTAATAAGGCAAATCGCGGCGTTGAGTTCCGCCACTCAACGCGCAATGCCTTAAATTCGGCGGAAAGTGGGAAAAAGAAGTGGAACGGAGTGTCTTAACACTAGGTTCCCTCTGCCTACCTACAGCGTGAACTAAAAAAAAAAAAGTATATCTACATATATATCCAAAGACATTAGAAAAACAATGTGAAGCCGGAATTAGCTTCGATAAGTAATAAATAATCTATTGAATTTCCTATAAAACATTATATTACCTAGACGTATAAATGTATTATATATATATTAAATTACTATGGACAAGAAATATTGCCGAGCAGGTAGAGCGTGATGAGCGCTATGAACCGATCGATGTTCGGTGGCAAACAGTTGACGGCACCTGTCTGCTGTTAATTACCTATTAACTATAACGAGGAGAGCTGCAACAATGTGAGCTCTATGTGCACGCAAGAGGGTGCCTCATATCTGACCGTGAGGAGACTGCGGCGGCGTCTCGGGCACGTGATGTCGCAGATAAGATATAATGGTCTTAAACTGTTCGGAAACCGTCGCCGCCGAGCGTCACAAGTAGCGCGGACACTAATCGACTTCTTTAATTTAAACTTTAATGCGCACTATCAGTCGGAGCGGCGAGGTGGGCGGCAAGGTGGGCCGCTCGGCGCTTGGTTACGTGTAGAGTACAAATTCGGCAGATAAAGTCGTGATAACGTTGAGGAATGTTTGTAGAACACAAGCATGTGGTACGTAACGCGCCATTCCTCGCCGCTAATTACGAACAATAACAATAGGGCGTGTTATTTAGGTGCGTCGTGAACAATTCGGACATTCCGCAGTTTACGGCGGTTTAACGGTCACTAATCAAAATACCTCTAAACACTAATTAGAAGTAAGACGCTCGACTCCGTCATAAATTAGATTAATTAATTACTAGCGCTACTGAAAAATGGGTGTGAGGCACGCACCGCCGCCCGCCATCGAGCCTCGCGAGTACCTACAGACACCCTTGCGCTTATATATGACATGTTTCATTGCTGTAATACAACACTGTCTAACGTATGAGGTAATAAATCTACATGGCAGAAATACAAGCAATATATATGTAATTGTTTAGAAAATTTTACATATTTCTACCTGATAGTATCTACGAATGAATTGATTACAATTTTGCTATATTTCACTCTTGCTATATTATTATTATTTATTTAGCGAGGCCTTTCGTGGCGCAGCGACACAAGCGTGTGACTGTAACCGACAGGTTCTGGGTTCGATCCCCAGTCGAGGAAATGAAATATTTAATATTTTCAATTTAAATATTTAATGTTTCATTTAGGTTAGCTCCAAATTATCATATTTTCATAATTTCACACTAGCGAATTAGGCTAAAACTGTTGACTGCCTGATTTCAGTCAGTCTTAATCAATATTACATCAAAGTAACGAAAATATTGTACGGGACCTTCATTTTAGTGCATGTGATTAATTAAATATAAATTACATGAAAACAAATATACTATAGCATAAAAAATCTTGCATAATAATTATGAATGTAAACAAAAGCGCATTACAAGATCATATAAAACTTTATTGCATAGATAACTAGCTACTATTTTATTACCAGTAGCGAACGAACAGGAAAAGCGCGGTGTCACAAAAATCAAGTTGAGATTAATAACGTTGCTTTTACACACAGACCTGAACGGTTTTGTTTAAATACTTGTGTAGTGTTTACACAAAAATGCATATTAGGTTGAATAACAGCGGCGCCGGCGCGGGCAGTATGCAGCGTCGCGGCTGTCGACTGCATAAGAGCGTACAAAAAATATTGTAATATTTCATCGGTGCTCGATGAACATGGATAATTGCAACTTAAACTGGCGTTTCAAAGTGGCGTAGATACAAACGAACGAAAAAAAGTGTTAAAAACAATGTATTATAAAACTCTTCCTTAACTACGAGTAAAAACCTTTATGGCTAACACGCCGACAATTGAAGGCTGCTGGTGGAGTGTCAGTGTACAAAGAGAGGATTAATTGTAACCATACAGAAATCTTTATAATTGTTAGCTATCGTATCGTAGACACTGAGTATTTATACATTATGAATTTCATTTTTTATTTCCAGTTGCACGCCGCATCTCGCATCCTTCATCCGGCATATAGCACATATAGCAACGTAGGCAGAACGTTAAGAGTTAAGACACTCTGTGCCAACGTTGGAGACATTTTGTCGGGTGTTTGCAGTCTCTTTACTAATAAAGTAAATTATATGTATTTTTTAGCGAAGCATTCAATTGTCAATTTGGTCATTAATAATTTGCTTTCAAATATAACAACAATATCAAATATTTTTTCTATTTTTTAAAGTGTTATTCTACACTTAGGACAGAAAATACTGACTTGGCATCTCTGTAGGGAGATTTTTAGACGCTTGAACGGTTTTCAAGAGGCGCGGGTTCAAATCCTGCTTTAAAATTTTACGCTTTTTAAATTTAAGTTTAGTAATATCAAATATGCTGTCGATATTCTTTAATAAATGCGAATAGTGATAGGGGTTAAACACTTCAAGAGCCACGTCGCACGGTACGTGCCCACTACCTAAGTACGTACGTTAAAAAACATAAATACGTATAAATAGCTGAATACATATAATATAAGACAAATGTTTGTGGCAGTAAACATGTTTTGAGTAATAATATCATGCCTATACCTACTTATTTATATTTTAAACTTAAATATTAAATTACAAAACAAATGTCTTAATTATCTTAATATTTGCTTCTACTTTGTTACTTATGTTATTAAATTGTAAAGTTTATTAGGTTATAATTAAAGAAATATTTTAGTGTTGGATAGTTTATTGTAGCTACAATAGTAGCACATTAGATATATGCTTTATCTCAAAGGAGCGCAGCAACCTCTAAAAATGTATCAAAAAATAAACAAAGTGTCTATATATGTATAAATAAAGTTGTATGGTGAAATGGACAAGCCACGGGTAAAAGCTGGTATCTGAAGAATCAATGAAATGATAGCTAAATAAATATAACTCATATTTTGTTCGCACATGCCAGAATAGGTTCCAAGGTTTCCGGGAAGCATGTGTTAAGAACGATTCGTTCATTAATTTCCGCCGTATTTGGGGCATTGCGCGTTGAGTGGCAGAACCCATCACTGCGCTTTGCTTCATCACCAGAGAGGTGAAATCAATACATTAAATTGAAATTAAATTGTATTGGAATACGTTCAAAACGCGAGTCCGGATAGAAAAATATGAAACATATTGTTTCGGGCGGAGATCAAACTCACCCTGAGACCTGTCGCGTTAACAGTTGTTTAAATATTTAGATTTAAGAAAATAACATCGCTCACTCTTAGTTTTGTAACAAAGTAAGAAAAACGGTAAAACATATAGACTTTACGTGTTTGTTATTTATACTTAAAATGCACGCAAAGCCACAATAAAAGCTGATGTTTTCATAAGAATAAAACAATCGACATGTAAACGTACAAGCTAGAAGGCGGCGGACGGCGGGCGCAGAGCGACTGCCGCTGATGTTATCACAATCGATGCTGACTGTAAATCAATAAAAGGGTTTCTCTCTTTGTCTTCGCCACGAATCATAGTGTCTAGTCTAGTTATACCGCAAATGACGCTACTTGATATTATTCATATGTTGATCATAGAACGTAACGCGTCCTCGCGCGGCTTCGTCCGTCCGCTTGAATTATACAATTATTTATTTAGTAGTGTTATTTAACGAATATTAACTGATTTATATTATTTTACGTACGTATATATTAGTATGTAGGTACTTTTACACTTAAATAATCGTTATTTAAATCTAATCATTTTGTTATTTCACTTGGACGGCAGATGTAAAAGTAGCCCAGCAGTCTCTGGGATAAAAAGTGACCTAAAATTGCTCTACAACGATGAAAATCGTATTTAATCCAAGCATTAACATAAGGTACTTATTGTATTTCTATTCACTGAAAATAAGTTATATCTAATAAATACTAATAGAATAGAAATTATTACACGAGTTTTGTAAAGTATCAAAATCCACCAGAGCTAGAACGAACGCGGTCGCTGCGTCGCACCCGAACTAGTAGAAATCAATGAGATCGATCAATATCACGTAAATCAAGTGTTCGAGCTCCGACGCGACCCGCGGCGGAGGACACTCATTTAAATTAATTAGCGAGTCATCTTCCCCCACAGGCGCAGGCGGGCGCGGAGGCGGGGGCGACAGCGGACGAGGCCGCGGGTCGGGGCAGGAATGCGCGATAGCATCGCCACCGCACGACAGCTCGAAACCTCGACGATTAATCAATTATTAAACGTCATTATTTACTTGCGGCGCCATCCCCCTTTGCCCCGCTATGGACATTGCACCATAAATTAAACAGAAACGTCCGATGTCGTTCGATAGAGACGTAATTTACTTCCGTCTCCCGGCGCGCGCCACCTGCATCCCTGCAGGGCTGCAGGACACCCCCCTCGGCACCCCGACCCTCCAAATGCATACTTCTTTTAAAATCTTCTAACTGTCCTCGCGCTGGCGCAGGCCAGGGAACAAAAATGAACTGTCAATCAAACCGGAAGCTATTGGATAAGAACTTAGGTACGCGATTACTTATGACGATTAGTTTAATATTATATGTATATAGGTAGACTAAGACGACTTGAACCATGAAGTTATTGTATTACTATAGATAATCCGATGTCCGACACATAGGACACATTTCATGGATCTCTTGAGAAGGAATTTAATACGTCTCTAGTTGTAGACACACGACGCGGTGTTAACTAGGGACTATTTGATTTATGAAAAATGTTAACATTTTTAGAATTATGCAAAGCGGCTACTTTTTAAGATGCCGTTGGTACATTGAAATATTTTAAATATACATTAATTGTCCCGTCCCGCGTCCGCGGTCGGTCGCTCGCCGCCGCGTTTCCCACACGTACGAGTATATTAATTAGCCAGAGGCATGCACTACCAAATGTTGTCCGATCGAGATTAATGGCCGTATTAGATGCAAGTATTTAGGTAATATCCAAACATTAGCTATTCGGGCCTTCCCGGTTACGACACTCGTATATTTGTATCGGAATCGAAACGGAATTTATAATGGGAATACGAGGCCGGCTGGCACTGTCGCCCGTCCCCGCCCGTCCCCGCCCGTCCCCGCCCGTCCCCGCCGGCCGCTGAGACGCGGACATTCCTGGAACTGCAAAAAACGCGCAGGGGTTAGCTCAATAAAATTAGAGTGCTATCTATTCAGATATTCCAGATATGGGGAAGTGTACCAGCGGGCGACACCTGCCCCCGCCCGGCTCCGGCCGAGTGTACGGACACTTGGACACAATCGTCGTCGTATATCAGTGGGAGGTAGCGGCAGTGTCGGACACTACAATGTGCTTTTGTTTGCAAGCACGCGGCTCGCGCTATAAATCATGCCTTATTAAGACAGTCGCATTGCCCACTGCGGGCTGCGCTCGCGAGGTGTCGGAACACTCACACTCCTTATTAATCCGGTATTTATTATAAAAGGTGTGGCCGCGGGGTTCCGTTACGCAATTATACTGCTTATAGTTAAATTAAAATCGATTCAAAATTTTAAATCCTGTTTGCCTCAAAGCAAATGTACTATGCCGGCCGATCAACCTGCGGTTACAGCTCACTAGTTGCACAGCAAGCTTTTTGTTATTTTAATGTGGTATTAAAATAGACAGTGGAGCAAAAACTTATCCTAATGAACATCTACGGAGATGCAGTGTGTAGCGGCGCGGCGCAGCGGGCGGTGTCGCGCCGTGATCTATCGGCCTAGCCCCGCGCCCCGCGCTCCTCTCCGCACATCTCATATACGACCATTAAATTATATTTACCATTCTATATTGTTCTAGACTTCATTTATTATTTTAACAATAATTAACTAAATGTGTAAGCATTGTTTAATTTTTGGATAAAACACAAGTTGCATATAAAGATTTCTGAATAATAGCACATAAAAGTAATCAAATATGAGGGCGCAGTTTCTCCGAGCTCGTTATGCAGCGTGGTAAAAAGCGCGATTAGGCAATAGTACTTACAAAGACGGAATTTGACGAATGGTCGGTCCCGCGAGTGAGGCCGGGCGGGTCAGGGCGGGCGAGGGCGGTCGCGGGCCGGCGGAGGCCGACAAAGTATTCGCTAAATTTTTTGCCGAGCATCGTCGGAGCGGACGTGGCCGTCTTTGAGCGCCGCCGCGGCCGACACCGCCACTTAATTAATACGAGTTCAGTCGGGAGCAAACAAATTTGCCCGCCCGCGCCCGTAACCCCTACACCGCGACACTACTTTTAATTAAATTTATCGCCCTTATCTCGCGCATCGCTCTCCGCTGGGAACCGAATGCGAGTTCACTTCGCATTTTTAGGATTCTGGAATCGCGTGAGAACTGTCGCGGCCTTCGATCTGCGAGCGGCCGAATAAAGTGATACCGAGACCAAGGTGACTGCGCGAGGTGAGTCACCTGCGCCCGACAGCCGCAGGTTAATTGAACCTCGTATAGTACAAATGGAGAGATGGTACCATCGAATTGCTTGTTCATTTACATAAAGTCGAGGGTGTTGTGGCACAGTGGCTCAACCGTGTGACTGTAAACGCGACGGGTGTAGGTTCTCCTGTACTCGGTGAAATTTGGTGAATTTCATCCGAAAACGAGTAATTGAGTATCGTACCACTATACCCACTCTGCCTGCTCTACTGTATCCAGGATACCACGTGAAGCACAACACAACACTATGTGCTACTCTCATTAAGTCACCTTAACCCACATTAGTTTTATAACACACTATATACATTTAAGTCCTGATAAATGCCTCAGGTCTGTGGATTAAACATCTAAACGCTTTAAATCGATCACGTCGTTTACTAAAATAAAAAGGCTCTCATAAAATTCTTACCTCGGAAACAACCAAGCACACTCCGACTACCGAAAGATGAGAGATGTTCCACTTACTAAGATACGCTACTACATTATATGTTAATATCAAATACTTTAGTTCTCAATACGCGTGACTTGCTTTATAAAGCTGAGTGAACTCCGCGCGAGGTCACATCTCGAACATTGTAAATTAGCGAGTCTCCATTGACATATTGAGTGGATCATTTTTTATACCGAGATTGACAAATGATGAGGCGGCCGCGGCGTGGCGGGCCGAGAGGCGCGGAGGAGGCCAAATCGACATGAAGATTGATGTCGTGGCCAGAGATACGCATCTACCCGGTACAGGTTCGGTTCCCAGTCGACGCAGCGGGGCGCTCGAGCGCGACATCCGTCTTGCACAGTGCACTGTCACCACGTCTAACGAAATCACTAAGATATTTCATTCCTACATTATATTATACGTGTGTATTTTGTTCGCTTTCCTGCTGTTCTAGCGTTCCGATATCGATTTAAATTTATTAAAACGATGTTTATTAGTTATTCGATAGCGTCTCCGAGATAAGTAAGTATCGTGTTAGTGTTACAATATATATATATTTTTAATTTAATGAATAATCTTAAAGATAAATATTTAATTGTTACTCAGATAAGTAATAAAATTATAAAAAAATGAGAGACCATACAATTGATTATATATTTTTAATTATTTTAAATATGTAAGTTTGCGAGGTCTGTCGTGGCGCAGCGGCACATTCGTGGCTGTAACCGACAGATTGTGGGTTCGATCCCAACTTAAGGAAATAAAATATTTAATATTTGCAAGTTAAATATTTAATACTTTCATTTCCGGCACTCAACACGCAATGCCTCAAATTCAGCGGAAATTGGGGAACGGAAGGGGAACGGAGTGTCTTAACACTAGGTTCCCAAGTTCCCTCTGCTTACTTTGCCATGTACAAGATACAGCGTGAAGCTGAGTGAGTGAATGTAAATAAATATGTATTTTTTTATAGTAGATATGTAGTCAATACTACAAAAATGCCCTAATTCTGTAACGAAATTATATAAATATTCATTTCAAGTCAGTCAAAGAAGATTTAAATCACAAGTCTAGATTTTAAATAATATTAAATCCACGTTCGTATTATATTTATAGTGTAGGGTACAGGTAAATAAAATAATACAAATTAAATTGTAGTGTAAATAAACAATTTCACTACTAATTAAATTGGAGTTCAACACAAAACTTCTACAACAAAGTGTTATAGAGTGCTTGTGTTGTACAAGTGAAACATTTTAAAAAGCTAATAATCGGTAGTTATAGTGAAGGACGTATGGTGTTACTACTTCGGCCTCCCAAAAGATAACAACAACTCAACAAGTGCCAACACACACCGTTCTTCACTTTTCATCCAATTGTGAATTCAAAGTGTTTTTTTATTATTTCTCAATTGGGAATAGAACAGACAGATTAGCTCTTGTGCATATGCCGCATTAATTTATAGTTTGTTCTATGCGTCTGTACGCGTCGTCCCAGCGTTATAAGGAATTACCAATAATAAATCTAAAAGGAAATGTTTGAACGTATTTAAAATTAATAATGCTCGTGCGTCACAGTAATTGCCTGTAACACACCAATATCGAATGATATAAATAATACAAAGTTGACACGTGGCTCCCCTTGTCCCGGCGCCCGCCCCCGGCGCCCGCCGCCGGTGTCCCGTTGTACCGTTGTCGAGATCATAATAAATTGTCCATAAAATTAATATACGGATCAACCTAACGAGTAGCGTTCTCTATAGAATTGTATAATATGTGAAGTCACGCTTGATATTGTCGTTCTACTCATTGAACTGTTTATTAGCTTCTTATATTTGTCCATACATCAGTGAAGGCGGCCGCGGTGATGAGCTGACTGACTCATATGAAATATAAAAAGGCGACAAAACCCAACCACCAGCATCGTGTTTTCATGGCGATTTTCGGCAGACGCCGAAAATTTATGTAATTTTATTTGTATTTGTGTTTGTGTGTTTAAATGTCATTAGTTATATGTTTATACGTATTTGGTTTATTTCTCTTAGTAAAGTAGTATTTTTAGTAATAAGTAATATATATTATGTATTCTTAGTTACATGTATTATTAAGCTGTGGAAACTTTATTGGTTTCTGTTTGAATTTAAGTGTGTTATTACTTAATTTTTGTAATGTACTGTTTGTTTCCCTTAAAAATAAATAAATAAATAAATAATTTTTTATCTAACATTGCGTGTTAAGTGACGGAACTTAACGCCTCGCTTTGTCAATCAGAGTGGATTTTTTTAATATAATCATTAGTTCAAGAGGAACACCAAAACAAAACAAGGTGTTGAGTTCTAACACTCAAAACACAATGCCTCAAATTCTGCGGAAACTGGGGAACGGTTGGGAGCGTCTTGACATCATGTCCCTAGTTCTTTCTGTCTGCACTGCCATGTGCGGGAAACAGCGTGAAGCTGAATATTTAATGTTTTCATTTCTTCGCTCTTTGTTACCACAAGGCTAAGCGTGGAGGTGTGTTCCGCCACTTAACACGTAATGCCCTAACATTATTTAACACTAGGTTCCCAAGATCCTTTTGCCTATCCTTCTATGTGCGGGAAAAAGGTAATTTTACAATAACTTCTTATCTAATTAGATTTTTCTTTTTACGTTTAATTTATTTATCTTTTATAAATATTCTTTCAAATAAAATTGAGACAAATTAAACTTTTATAACAATAACATAAAACCTCCACTTTAAGTGTAATAAAACAATAAGTTCAAAGTTACATTCCTCATAAAGGACTTAATCGTCCGCAGTCAAACGCAGTCAAACAATACACGTTATTTGTCGTTTCCGTCAAGCCCCGGCAATATTTGCACGTCTATTACCAGACATTAGGCAGTCTCACTGTACAGGGGGACCCTTGTACCCTATCTCATCTTCCCTACATCCTCCATTACGCGTAATCAAATTGTAAGGGTGAAATTGATAATGAAAATATTTGAAGAATTCACCCCCGAGTCTTTTGAGTGGCAAATTGTCGAATAACGCTCGCTGCGTTATGATCCGACGAATTACAGAAGGGGAGTAAATATGATGAGTATTCAGTGTTCCCTGAAGGTACATTGTGAAGACTGAGGCTTTATAAGATGCCTTTGTGATTTAATTTTACTTTAGCAAGTTTACATTTAACGTAATATGTATATATTGTACCTATGAGTGCTAACACATAAAATAGATTGTGTCGTATTTTCCTAAATGAATTTCTTAGACCTGAATGACTTAGAACGAAAGATAAACACAGCGTAGGTAACTGTTAGGGCCAACTAACTAACTACACACTTTGATCAGCTTTTTTCTCTACTATTGTAGGAGATAATGCGTCAACTTATATAAATATAAATGGTAACTGGATATGTACCCTTGTATATATTGTGGAGGCCTGTCGTGTCGCAGCGGCACAAGCATGTGACTGTAACCGACAGGTTCTAGGTTCGATTCCCAGACGAGGAAATGAAATATTGAATATTTTCAATTTTAAATATAAGTATAGCTGAGTAATATTTCATTTCTTCGCTCTGGTATAAGGCAAAATGCGGCGTTGAGTTGCGCCACTCAACACGCATGCCTCAAATTCAGTGGAAAGTGGAAAAGGGAACAGAAGTGGAACGGAGTATCTTAATACTAGGTTCCCAAGTTCCCTCAGCCTACTCTGCCATGTGAGTAGGTATATATCGTGCAATTTAGAAATTTAAACATTGCACTTATACGTATAACAAATTATACCTAAATCTCTGCCTCTCTCTCGTATCAATATACAATGATACGACAAAGTAAAAAGAGTACCAAATATTTAAAACGATTTTGCTACAGTTAGTACATCGATGAGTACCAACTTATATTATTCTTAGCTGTAAGTAAATAAACAGACCTGTTTCATGAGCGACAGACGTAGAGTGGTGTCATTAGATATAAGAAGGCTTCGCTCGCGACTCTTGAAGCATTAGAAAGCTTTTCATTAGAGCAATTGCGCTATTTCGCGCTCCGCCTCCGCCTCCGCCTCCGCGACGCGCGACGCTCTGGTAGATACTCGTAATACATCCCCACACTCACTTTATTTGTTATCTTTGAAATAAAGAACTGAAAACAAGTGATTAAATGTTACGAGACAGTTAAAACGGCTCTTATTGGGGCCATTAATTATTGTGGATCCATTGAATTCCACTATTGTTTAAATGTTAGTGTTTAAATAATTTCTCGCTGAATATACAAAATATTAAAGTAGCTGTCGTAGCGGCGAGGCACAAGCGTGCGACTGGTAACAATCACAGGTTGTGGGTTCGATCCCCACTAGAAGAGAGGAAATCTATAGGTACTTATAATAAATCGTTCATCAGCGTCATAGGACTAGAGTATTTTTTTTATCTGTTCGTCTGTTGCGTTTCTACGCGTTGATCTTTGTAATGGCTTACCAGATTTTAATGCCGTTTTTAATATTTTGGTAAATTTCCCTTAACATTTTGTTTGTATTATTTAAATCGATCATTAAAGCATATTCACTCACTCAGCCTCACACTATATCCCGCACACGGCAGGGTAGACAGAGGGAAGTTGGGAACCTAGTGTTAAGACATTCCGTTTCACTTCCGTTCTCCACTTTCCGTCGAATTTGAGGCATTGCGTATTGAATTTCGGAACTCAACACTGAGGTTTGCCTTGTTACCAGAGCGAAGAAATGAAAACATTAAATATTTAAATTCAACATATTAAATATTTTATTTCATCGAGTGGGAATTAAACCCACAACCTATCGTTTACAGTCACACGTTTGTGCCGCTTCACCACCATAGTAGGCCTACAAAAATACGATTTTAATAGTGATATTGTTGCTAGAATAAGATAGTAGTTAAGATTTGAAATTAATATAGTGTAATTCAAGCGGGCGACGCCGCGTGCAGGTAGCTAATATTCAATACATTTGTTTCTCTAGTAAAGAGGCAAAACACGACGCTGAGTTCCATCACTCTATCCCTCGAAAATTAGACGGAGTGTTTCAGACTTAATATCTGTAAAAGTGTTAAATTTTCCTCGGCCTACTATGCTGGGGATCCTTTTCTTCTTTTATGCAGAATAAACTATAAAGCTAAAAAGAGATGATTAAAAATATATAACTTTTAGTGATTTCTTCTTACTTGTTGACTTCTTTATCACAATCACAGTCGGTTGAGTGTCTTCTCATAGTCAGTAAGAGGGAGACAGCAGGGTAAGGGCAAGGTGTAATTAATTCGGGACGCCCGAGCACGTGTCCGAGCTAGGCACGTCACCCCAGTGTTACAACGGGTTCAATGAGTTAGGTTCACGGTGCAATTTACTGTGTTTCCACGTATAAAGAGATTTCTACGCTCTTTCCGTTAAATTACCCGCACAACTCGTATAATTTAAAGTAGATAATTTTAAAAACGAGGCCTTTTGTGGTGCAGCGGCACAAGCGTGCGACTGTTTCATATTTTTGATTGAAATATTTATTATTTTCAAGTTAATCAATATTTATTTTTTTAATTTCGTCGTTCTTGTAACAAGGGAAAGCGCGGCGTTGAGTTCCGCCACTCAACACGCAACGCCTCAAATTCGGCGTAAAGTGGGGAACGGAATGGGTTATTATAACACCATGTTCCCTGTGCCTACCTTCGGTAATCATGCGGGATTTAGCGTAAAGCTGAAAAGAAGTGTTAATGAATGAATTGGTCATTTTTATTTTTCTTTTATTGTATTCACGATAGTTGTTAAGATTATCAATTAAGACTTCCGTTACTTACAAGCTGCCTAATACTTGAGACACTGCGAATGTCGCAATCGCAAATGTTAAGGTTAAATTCACACAAAGCCACACTTTGTCTTGTTACCAAAACCAGGAAATTGAGACCAAGTAATATATTTTTTTGCTTATTATGTTTCCCGAAAATAGCAGGGTATGCAGACTGCAGAGGAACCCTAGGAACTTAGTCTTAAGACCCCGTTAAGAAACATTCACGTGTTTATCCGGTTTATCCGCAATTAGCGGAATTTAGCGTTATATATATATATATATACATATATATATATATATATATATATATATATATATATATATATATATATATATATATATATATATATATATATATATATATATATATATATATATATATATATATTACTGTTTCATGTTATTGTAATAGTGCAAAGTAAATCAAAGAGAGTGTCCTAGTCATCGTCCCTGGTGTCTGGTCTCAGGTCGCTGGTCGCCAAAGATTATATTAATTTGCTTTATGACAAGCTAAATTACTCTCAATAAATTGTGCATACAGAGACCGCCGGCCACAACATACATTTATTTAGAAGCAGCCACATCACACTTGCATGTCAATTGAATTTATGAATTTACTTAAGTCAAAAAAGAAATAATATTTTTTATGAAAATATCTTTTTCTAAGCTTTTATATACAAAATATGTTTTTTAAATATTTTTTGCCACCATCTTTTTCGTATAGATAATTTTGTAACAGTCATATTTGTATTTTGAAATCGTTAATCAACTGCGATTGAACACCTTTTTATATTTTTAATCTAATAAAGTAGGTGTACAGAAACACAAATTGTAGTTAAATTATATATGAATAAACAGAGTATATGAATCCCAAGGTCCCGTCTACCCTGCTATACGGCAAAAAACATTAAGCACTCTAGTAAACTAATAAATTGTTTATGAATTTAGAACGTTTTACGCAACAAATGTATAAATGGAAGAGCTGTTCTTAATCTGCGATGCGATCTGCTATTCAATATATCAAACGTCTAATTTGATGCGTACGCGCAGCGCTCACTCCGCAGCGTAGCGGACACGTGCACCCGATATTAAACTTTTCATTACACGAACTTATATTCTTTTAATGTATTGCAATACACTTGCTCTGCTAGTGGGGTGCTCGAGTACTTGAGGGCCCATTGATGTTGTGACGGCCACCTGCAGGGGCAGCGACTGTAGAGCACATTGTGCAATTTATAAGAGAACGTTAATAAATATATTATAATGTTTGTGAATCTACTTTTTATATTCGTATTTCATAATTATTAGTAATATATTTTTATTTTACATTATTGTTTCCGTTTTTTGAACCGAAGATATCTTAACACACTCATATCGATAGAATATTTATTGTTTTATTTTCTGTAATCTATGACGACCGTCTTTGGCCGGCTGTTTTAGCGAGTTTTCATTTTACACTTGAAGAAATTGTTGGAATTCTCAAAAATATATTTTTTAATTGATGTAATTATTAAAAATTGTACTGTCTCAGGCCGTGTTAGGACAGTTTGTGTTATTTTTTTTTTTAATTTATTTGTAGATTTATTCTAATTATACTACGTACATTCCGTATTAGCAAATTTATGTAGTTAGACCTTGGGAAATTAGTGTTAAGACACTTGCGTTTCCCACTCTCCGAAGAATTCAGAAGACATTGAGTACAGATCTTAACGCCGCGCGCTACCTCGTTACTAACACGGGGAAATGACAGCACAAAAGTATTTAATTTCCTAGAATGAGAATCTAACTCTCAACCTGCTACGTTGACAGTCGCACACTCGTACCCTTTCGTCGCAACTGGCCTTAGTTTCTTTATTAAATAAATAATTGAAATTAAAACTATTTTTTTATTAAGAGTAAGTTCCATTATCATTATATTGAACACAACACGTACCTACTGGAGATAATTTGCCGAGAGTGATGAATTAAACAAGTGAGTTCATCCCCAGCCGCGCCTCGTCTAATTCGCTATACACAACATTATTTGATTTTTAATTTGGCCAGAGCAGTGCACCCGGAATGCTCTTATTGACTCAGACGAGTGGTCTCCACCCTAGTCTCTAAGCCACTTTGCAATGCGCACTCGAGTATCCACCGGGGCGAGGATTGCCGCATATGTTTTTTGAATTGTATGTAATTGAAACCGATAGTTATAAATATAAGGTATTGTAGGAGCGGAATATAACCTTCAGAAAAAGTATTTAATAGGTTTAGTTATTAAAAATATTTTAGTGAAAGTTGGTACAAGAGTGGCGGGGAGTTCGTAGGTCGGGTGAGGGGTGTGGGGTGACTTGGGGCATATCACTTCGTAATATCCGCTTTTATTAGTTTTTTCGCGGCGACAACCCTCCCGGAGCCGCATATTTGCTTTGATGGAGCCCGGACGGCCCTCGTATGGAGACTTTCGGGGACATTTATTGTCATTGTTCCAAAATTCATTACACGCGCCCCGCTCTCGTCGTACGACGACCGGCCGTCGACACAATAGACTGTAAACCGATTAGTCAGATTTAATACGCTAGGTCGTCTGGAATGTGGCACGGTAGATCTCAAATGAATGCTAATAATTAGCGGCTTGTCTTAGAAAATTTCTCATTGAGCAGGCAAATATTTTAAAGTGGCCGGTAAATAGCTCCGTAATGTACGACGCGACGTTGGAAATACGCCAAAACGTGGCAACTAAATGTTCACGTGCAATAAAAGTCTGCGCTTTCTCTAGTACTAAGTCTTTAATATTGGGATTATAGAAAAATATCAAAAGGTACTTAAAAATATTAAATAAAGTAGGTGCTTTTTTACAAAAACGTATAAAAATTTTAACGTAACGGTATTTAAAATTTTATATATTTTCTAAATAAACTAAGTACTATTTCCTATGTGTGGACTAGCACTTCAAAAATAGTAAGAATAAAGAGGTAGTTCCAGTTTTTCTGCTGTAAATCTGGTACATATTGAAAATCAATAACGATCCGCGCGGTGTACAGCTACTTACTACCTACCGTGGGAACATCGCAGTCGAGGCTCATCTCGTGACAGTTCTCGGAACAGCTATCTCCGCCGATATCGGCCGTCATCGCGCGGCTCCTCTACTATAATACTTCACTTGATTAAATATCTATATAAGGTTATAAATGCGTGCGTCAAAATTAATAAAATACTAAGATTCAAACTTACCTCTACCCAGTCCCCCTACCTACTCTACCATACGAAAATTACGTGAGGTATTTGTTTTTAAATTTATACAATTTCATCCATTAAAAAAATATTTAAAGCTTAAAATGTTTTATTAAAATGACACTCGTGACAATGAAGTCTGGTCAATATCATAGACGGTATTAGGTCACATTGCATTACTCCGCAAAGCTAGGTAGATCTCAGCACTCGGATCTCGGCAGCACCCTTGGACTAGTGTGCGTCGATCCTACGTTTGTGTGCAGTTGTGTACATTGTATAAACACTGACCGCTGACCGCTGGGTACATGTGTACGTGTAAGCGTGGATGTGTGCGTGCGCTCACTCGCTAATAAATGCCTGTTTAATAAACATACCGGCTGTATCGCTCTAATTGCTGTCACATTGCTATGTCTATGAATTTTCATAAGGCGAGCCTCGCATTCATAAGATGGTCGCCCCAGCGTCAATGTTTGCAACTTTTTTTATAAAACTGATGTAAACAGACAGCTCTGCACATAAAAAAAATAATAGCTCATAATCATAGTACTAAAAGACATTTTAAAATTATTCATTGCCTTTAAATATTTAAAATTGCATTCTAACGAAGTCCACTTGATTTCTTTAGAACGTAACACAAGTAGGTTATGACAACAATATATAAAATTGTAAATATATAACATTTATATTCTAACATATACATAATTCTTGTTATAATGGCTGGTTCGTCTATTCCTTGAATGCTACTTTGTCGGTCCCCGTCTCCGCGGTCCACGCGACTCCGCAATAAATCTGTCCGATGAGGAAAATCTATTTAAGATACAAAGATACAAAATCAATTAACAAAATATGGTAATATGTTTAAAACTTATTTCTTTATTATAAAACTATTTGTGTTCACACTTACGTATATCGCAGTTCACAGGTCAGGAGAGTCTAGAGTAGGCCTAGTGGGACTCAACGATGCCTTTGACCATATGATTAGATAGAATTATTAATATTTTTTTGACTTTGACACAAATTATTTCCTTGTGCGGGATTGAACTCACTACCACCACGTGTGTTACTACTGTTATACGATGGTAACAAAAATAGGTAATTATTATTATATATAATAAATGAATAAGAGTAACGCCAGCTACAAATTCGTTAAACGTGCATAAAGACTCCCCATTCCACACTTTCGGCCAAAATGGTTAGTGTTGGTGGAACGTAACTAAGCCACCTTTTATCTAAGTGCTAGCGCGAATTGCAATAGTTCTTTCCTCCGAGCGAAAATCGAACCAACACCCACGGCGTTTACACTCGGGTATTTGTTTTTTTTAGCTTCTCATCGTGTCCCGCACATAGCGTTACATAGACAGAGCTAGCCTGGGGAACTAGTATTAAGACACTTCGATTCCCCCCACTTTTTGTATTTTTTTTTATTTTTTCAGCCTCACGCTGTATTCCGCAAATGTCAGCCAAAATGCCAAATTTTGGCGCCGTGTTGAGTGGCGATATTCAACGCCGCGCTTAGCCCTTGTTGCCAAAAGGCAGAAATAAAAATATAATATTTAATTTTTTCGACAAACAATGGAATCCATAACCTATAATATTTACAGACACACGCTTGAGCTTCTGCTTTTGAAGCCTTTACCGGCCACAATAGAACAGCAATAAAATTTCATAACACTCAGAGACTGATCACTCTACGTCTCAGAGGCCTTATTCCTATGTCGGGTGGCGCGAGGCGGGAAGCGGAGGACAACAACAAAGGCGCAGAGCGGACGGAGGCCGGAGGGTCAGTTAACTATTTTAATGGGTTTTCGCAAAGGGCCGTGCCATTATTAAATTCCTGCAGGAAATTAAACGCGCTCGTCTCGTTTCGCATTTACCTGTCTAAATGAAACGTGGACTATACCTATATTATAAGTTGAAGTACGTTTAATTCAAAATGTAAATCCGGGAAAGGTATAAAATATCTTCCATCATTCTTGTTCGAGGCCTGTCGTGGCGCAGCGGCACAAGCGTGTGACTGTAACCGACAGGATCTGGGTTCGATTCTCGGTCGAGGAAATGAAATATTTAATATTTTCAATTTAAATATTTAATGTTTTATTTCTTTGCTCTGGTAATAAGGCAAAGCGCAGTGTTGAATTTCGCCACACAAAACGCAATGTCTCAAATTCGGGGGAAAGTGGAGAATGGAAGTGGAACGAAGAGTCTTAACAATAGGTTCCCAGGTTCTCGGGTTACCTCTGCCTACCCTGCCGCGTGCGGGATACAGCGCGAAGCTGAGAATGCGAAAGAGAATTTTTTTTATATAACTTTAAGGAACTTTCCATTTTCTCATACTGTTAAGTACAAGATCAGCATGTTGAGTTCCCGCAATATACACACCATGCAGCAAATTCAACGTAAAGTGAAAATCGGAAGTATCTTAATGGGAACAGTGTCTTCACACTAGGTTCCCTCCACTAGGATACAAATACAAATAATACGATAAATATTATATTTATACTAATATAGTAAAGTAAAATAGTATAATTTGTTTGGACGCATTAATGTCAATGGTATGAATTAATGAAACGGGTTTGTGTTGTTTTAATCAATTTTTCTAGGAAAATTATAAGTTATAACTATAGCTGTTATGTTAGTCGATACCACGTAGACCATAACAGTGCCGGCGGTCGGAATTACATTATTTTCATTGTACAGGTCAGAACAAAGCCGATGACAAAAGCTAGTAGTTTTAAAAAATAATAACAATCAGACAGTATAGAGTTTTCAGTGCAGTGTTATATCTAAATCTAGCTGTAGTTTAATTTCAAATATATTAAAGAATAAAAATGTAGTTCTTGAGATATTTTATTTTAGTACAAATAGAAACGTATTCAATCGTCACATACGTAAGGAGACTTGCTTCTTTACCTACATAAGTATAACTATCCATTTTGAGTTCATCTTCCAATTACCTCTCGGCGTTATCACGGCGTGGTTTACGACACGAGAGAGACACTCAACTAGGATGAAACTATTGAATTGACCCAGAATGCCTGCGCCCTGCGGACGGTGAGTGCGGCTTGCGGCTATTTCAGATGGTGACAATAGCAGCCATGCGTCAATATGTCACGCGTGTGGTTGCGCCCGCGCATACCGCCGCACACAGACGCTGTACACTTGTCTATGTGTGAGTGTGTGTGTGTGTGTGTGTGTGCGTGCGCGCGCTACCAACAGAGTAGATTGACATAATGGCCGAGTTGCTAATTAGTTTTATTTTCATTTATCGCAGCTTATTCTCAGCTAAAATAAGATTCCTCTCTTAATACGTCCGCTATAATATATGTGTATTCTAACGTTAACCCATTTGTTGAAATTCTTTCTCAGGCAATGAATGCTTTCGTTTTAAATTAATTGCATTCTTTTAATAAATGTTACAACAGTCTTAATGATTATTTTTACTAATTGTTTTATATCGGAATCGACTGTTGATTTAAATTAAGTTTATAAATAAAATCAATATTCCCATCGTATAGTATGAGTCTGTAATAACGTACGAATGTCATTTACTAAGAATGCCTGTTTCCCTTATCCAGCGGAGCACGTAGGTACGGTCTATCAATGGTAATTAGCCGTAATTATAATCTAGGTATCAATCAAAAGTGCCTACGGCCGCGGCATGCGGCAGGGCCGTCACGTCACGTCCATTGAGTGGTGGCCAGGTAATTATAGCTCGCTTGTGTTCTTGTGTAGTCTCATTGCGCTTCTTATTGCGACGATTGATTTACAATCGATCGCTTTCCTCTTGCGACGACGCAGTGTCTATTGTTTAATTTTATGTTTTTGTTATGTCATATAAGTTAGTAAGTCTTTTATGGGACATGGTACCCAACGCCGCGTTTTTATTGGATACAAAGCTGATGACTTAACTGTAAATACATCAGTTTTGGGCTCTATTTCCAATCGAAGGAGTGAAAATATTTATTTTCTTGTTCTGGTAACGTTATACAGCGCGACGTTAAGCTCCGCCACTTAATAATTAATATCTTACAAGTTTTGCAGTAATTGTAATGACAGTCTTAACACTAATACAACTCTGCCTACACTACTAAATGGTTACAGCGGGACGCAGCGTGTAGCTATAAGACAAGAAAATTATTGATTTAAATATCAATACCATTATAGAATATTTTTTATTTATATTCATAACGACCCATCACATAGTTGCATATATATATAACTAAATTAGAAATGTTTTTAGGGAATACGTTTTAAGGTGTCTATCGTGGCACAAGGCTACAATCATGCGACTGTAAACGTGGTAAGTTGTTAATTCCACACCTACTCGATGAAATTAAATTACTTCGCTCTGGTAGTGAGGCAAAACGCGGAGTTGAGTGCCGCCACTAAAAACGGAATGCCTTAAAAATTTGGTGGAAAGTGAGAAACAGTAACATATTAATGGAAATGCAGTGACTTAACACTATGTTCGCTGGTGACCTCGGTGTACCCTGCCATGTGCGGGATACAGTGTGTATATAAGCTAAAAAATAAACGTTATGTAAAATCGTAATGCCAACTTACAAGGTGAAAAGTACTATATACTATAGTTATTTATTTTGACTGTTTTGATTTTAGTGCATAGATCCAAGTCGAACACGTCAGTATCATCTCAGCGAGAGGGAGGACAATCGCGGACATAATTAATGGGTGTTTAATTAAAGTCACATCCGGAAGCGCGTCGCCGCCGCCGGTCGACTGACGACGTGATGAGTCATTTGCTGCCTATGTGACACTTTACATTTCTGATACAGAACACAAATTATTATTACATTTGAAAATAATAGTTGAAAGCTGAGCCACAAGCGCGTGGCTGTAAGCGACAGGTTGTGGGTGCGATCTTGAAGAAATTTAATATTTTATTTTATTTTCCAATTATAATATTTATTTTTTCAATTCCTTCCTCTTGTAACAAGGAAAAGAGCGGCTTTGAGTTCCGGAAATCAACACGCAAAGCTAGGTTCTAAAGTTCAATATAAAGATCGAAGTTAAAAAATAAAGAAAAAAAGCTTTAAATTTTAAAAAACTAAACATCTATCTTCAGTTTTTTAAATATTATTATCAATTAATGAATGCGGTAGCAGCGCAGCGGCACAACGTCTGATCCTCAAAAGGAAATATACAGAACCCTTTTAAGACCACCTTGTTGTCCGTCTGTGTGTCTGTTAATCAAAACCTATAGAACACATGCCGTGGTCCACGGGAAATAAAATTTGTGTCTATAAAAAAATTAATATTTTGAAATAACAGACATACGAATTTAGAAAAAAAAATAAGTATAAAAATTTAATTAACTTTATTAATATCTTTGTTTTAGCTTCACGCTTTATCCCACACATGGCCTCGTAGGGAACTTGGGAACCCAGTGTAAAGATACTCCGTTGTATTGCCCACTTTTCGCTTACTCTCGGAGAAAAATCTCCCTCTCGGCTTCGGACTGTGTCCCGCACATGGCAGGGGAGGCAGAGGAAACTTAGGAACCTAGTGGTTAGACACTTCAGCATAGCCCCGTTATTAAAATGAAGTTGTGTGTTTTAGATTAAAAGGAAAACTGTCCCGAAACGAAATTAGGAATTTTCTAACAGTTGTAGCACACAACTGTATCCGTTTTATTCACACAAAGTTACATACATGACTTTAGTAATAATGATTAAATATCTATAAATCCTTATAAATATAATTCGCTTAAGTATCATTTGTAAAATCATGTTGAAATTTGGACGCGCTCTCGCTGACATCATAGTGGTAAACCACCAGCCTTGGAATGTTTCTCAGTAGCCGGAGCCGCGAGACCGGCTTCGTTACGTTTTTACTGTACTGAATCTCTACATCTGAACAAAGGCCGATGGAAAAGAAATATATACGAAGAAAAAAATTAATTTGGAGTATTTATTTTTATGACAAATCAAAACGGTATTCTCGTAAGTACGTTCACGTCGAACCTACTATCTATAGTATAAATAAAACGAAAAAATATTTAACCTAAGAAATGAGATTAAAAAACTGATTCACTCAGTTTTTTAATTACAATTGCGAATATCAACCACTGGAAATAAATTGTATTCATTTCCTTGTTCTGCAAAAGAAGAAAAATCGCAGCACTGAGTTTCGCCACATAACATGTTTCTAGGTTGGGCGGAAGTGAGAACAAAGTGTTTTAACATTAGGTCTACTCTACTCTGCAATAAAATGCCGCAAGACATTTTCATACTGTATTTTTTTGTATGATCGCTAAGTTTTAGTGGACAATAATTACTGAAGTAAATATATTTTTGTCCAAGTACCTAATGACGTAGCACAATTTCAACGTTGGTGTACTTTCGGTCTCTTTTATTTATCTATTTAATTAGATTTTAAATCGACACAAAAACTATAATTGCACTGTTGACGATTGCGTTGAAGGACGAAACAATTTAAGCTCGGCTGTCGCGGCCGGCGCCACTGCACCTCGTCAGGCGTATACCAGCTAGACTCTACCTGCCTAGTCTGTAGGTCAGCGCCCATCAAACTTTAATATAATTTTAAAGTCTTAAATATTTGGCGATAAGTAAAGAAAGTAAAAACCTTTAATTGAATGCATTTTGAAAATATTATTAAATTGTTTTTTGTTTATTTGAGAAAATTGGCGCTCTCGTCCCATGACTCCTTTATCCACAAGTTTACGACCACAGCTATCCTCAAGAGATATTACATTTTTATACGCTGTATTCCGAATAGTAAATATACATATAATGCATATGAACAGGAAACCAGGAAACCCCAGAAAATAATATTAAGACATTTTCATACCACACTTCTCACCGCATCGAGGCATAACCTGTTGAATGTGCGAACTTTGGGAACTGTGCCCACAATCGTCGCACGTTTGCGCCGCGGTGCCTCTACTTATGTACCTATATACACATTTTTTAATATAATAGTATTTTTATGATACACTTAATTAACTTGACATTAAAGAATGTGCCGCTGCGCGGTGGTTGAGAACCACTGCTCTGTGCGTTTACTCTAATGAGACGTTTACTTAGTAATTGGAAAATCAACTTTTTTGCCATCCGTCTTTGAATTAGCGTTATATGGAACAGATGTGAGCTGTATTGAAATCATTAATTATGTAAATTAAAAGTTATAAGAAAATGCCTTACAACTTTGTAGAAATATGGATTATATATGATATGGTTAGTTCGCACTTAAATGTAGACTTTGCATATTAGAGGCGTATTTTAAATGTTCAATGTCCACATTATATACATGATGAGGCCGGTCGTGGTGCAGCGGCGCAAACGTGCGACTGTAACACGACTGGTTAAAGGTTTGAGTCCCACTCGAGGACTATTTTGTAGACAGAGTGGGGGTAAACAAAATAAAACTCGGGGAGTTTGTATGAATAGACGTTTTTATTTAATTTTTAGTTCTAATGGGATTAATTCCATTCTACATAATAACAATATAGCGAAGATGAATAGATTAGATGGTTATTATATGTTCTTCCTTATTATATTTAACGTACGTTTAGTATAGCTGTAGTAAGCTGTTCATTATTTGATTGTTTCCCTACTCCCTGAACGTGTATCGTCGACACTGTTAGTTGTAAATCGTTGATTAATACTATACTACTGATTGTGACGACAGTACACCCGCAGCGGTTTTTCCTGATGCATAGATATGCGTGAGATTTTTCTGCTGAATATATATAGATAAAATTATCAATCTATATTCAGTAGAAAAAATCCAAAGGCAGATCAATCCTTACTTGCCGTTCCGCCTGTTTTAAATATCTATGTGGAATATGTTAAAAAGTGATCAATTAAAACATACAATGTCTGAAGTATGAATACCTACAATGAGCGTGAACTGCAAATACAGTGCATAGCTTGCCCATACTCGACACGACGCCTGCTACCGGCAGCTCATGCCTCGCACTTCATAGTGCCGGGACTAGCCTGCTAGCACTCGTAACTTAATAAATAATAAATATTAAAAAGGTAATATTTAACAAATTTCAATTAAAATGTTCACTCTTCTTTACCTTACCTTGTATTACATAAATAACTAATCACTATACAAAATAACTTATTCATTTACGGCCGCTGGCTTAGTGTAATCGCGTGTGGAAATGTTTTGAAATACAATAAGATAAAGTAGGAACGGTCGATGGCCGTCGTGGTGCAGGGGCTCAAGGGAATCAAAAATATTTTATGTTTTAATTTCTTCATTCTGCTAAAAAGACAAAGCACGGCGTTGAATTGCGCCACGTACCTAACATGAAATAACTCAAATTCGGAGGGAAGTGTGGAACCGAACAGACGGAAACAAATACACATTAGGTCCTCAAGTTCCTTCTACTTAACCTACCATGTGCGGGATACCGCGTGAAGCTGCTAAATAAATAAAGAAAAAAATATAATTGTAAATGAATTAATTTCTCGCAAGATGCACTTAAAGCGGAGGTGGTCTGGCACCTAGGTAGGTACATATTTATACTAGAGGCCATAGTAGAATAACATGTTCAGAGCGCGCCGGCAGGCCGGGCCAGCAATATCCACGATCACTCAGTTTCTAGTTTACTTAATAAATGAATAAAAAGCTTTTTTATCTTTATTTAACCATGGCAGTTCTTGCTGTACATGTTCTTGCTGTACTGCTGTGCTACAAACTAGCCTGTAAATGTTTTAACAGCAACAATTTTATGAAAGTAGGCTGAAGAATTTAGATTAATTTACTAATTTCTCCAAATTCAACCGTTAATATTATAAATATACCCATTTAATAAAGAAATAAAATATTGAATATTTTCAAATTAAACCTTTCATATTATCATTTCTTCGCTCTGGTTACGAGGTGAAGCACGGTGTTGTTTCGTCACTCAACACAAAACATCTGAAACTCGGCGGAAAATGAGAAACGGAACGGAGTGCCTTAATATTAGGTTCCCAGATTCCTTCTGCCAGCGGAAGCTGAACAAATAAATATTTTTTACCTATTGATTGATATCGTATACAATCGTGATATCGTAACTTGTCGATACTATTTATTGTCTCTATACTTTTAAATATAACAATAAGCCATCTAAAACCTTGAGTTATTTTATCTAGATAAATGGTCGCTACTCGTATGTATGACATTCTTGTTTTAATGAATCAACAGAAAAAACTTGTATCGCTCGTTACATTTACGTAAACATCTTAGTTGTAGCTACTTGTATGTGTATGTGTAGTGTGGGGCATGATATTAAAATAAGAATTATTAACCGATTAGATACTGTAGAAATATATTTACAAACAGATCATCCTATCAAATCTAAATAAAACGATAGCTAGAAAACAAATATTCTTTAAAACATTCAATTTAATTTCCGATAACATTTATTAAACAAATATAAAATCTAAACAAAAAATCATGACATCCAAAACGAGGCAAATTGAAGGCACTCTTAGTTCGGTCGGTCGCGGAATTGTTCGATAGCTGTGAAAAATTGAGCCACTAACGGCGCAAATTGAGTGAACTCGTGCAGGATCCTACCTGCCATATTCCGACCGACAGAAATCTATATAGAGTAGAAAAGTTGCGCTAAACATTTGAGGGAAAACATCAGTACGTCAGTATTTCAGTTTTATATTCGTTACTCTGTGTTTGGGGTGTTTAGGTGTTTCTCCGCTTAGAGTGGGCGGAAGTGGGATGGATGGGTGTGAGCGGGTGTACGTTGGCTTTGAAATTGATCTGTTCATACTTCATAATCATTGGTGAGAGGTCCACGCCGCGCCGCCGCACCGCCGCCGCGCGCCCCACAGGGCCCGCCGTCGCCGGCACATCATTATTATACTCGTATTATTTCAAAATGCGAAATACACATAGATGAAAACATGCCTTTAATAAAATATAATAATAGATTTGAAGAGTGGTATAGGTATGTTTAGTGATTATATGTTGTTATTAAGCTTCATTACAACACTCTTGGCTAAAAATGTTTTTCTTATTAAAGCAAAAAAATTATTTTGTGAAGAATTACAAATAATAGACATGACATTCCCTACAGCTCATGTCACAGTACATGTTGTTACGTGTGAAGTGTATTTTTAGATCCTAAAGTATCTACATGTTGAGTTGAAAAATGAATAGCAATATAAAAAAAAGTATTATAATTAGTAATATAAAATAAATATAAAAAAAAGTATTCTTGGGTCGGTATAAATAGTATTTGTACACTGTTTTGTTCTTAGTTTACCCGAGCGTGCCAGTTGATCACTGACCACGGCGCCAATAGGAGATAAGTATATTTATATGCATAAACTCATCACTTACTAAATAAGTACCTAATTGGTAACACAAAAACTAATAGATTATGAAAGTTGATATCCAGAGAAAATCTTTAGTCAATCCGACAGAAATCGGTTTCTCATTTCAAGTCCTAATAGCGACGTACTGTTATATATGGGTCATGTATGGTAAAGTGCGCTGACCTGTGAGCAAGCAATGCTGAGTTAAGCCCCTGGGCTTTAGGCCAGAGGCTCACCTAAAGAATAGCGTCACTTATAGGTCGGCAGTGGCGAGAGTCACTCATACTATTTCTTATTTCCATTTCATATTTCCATTTCATATTTCCATTTTTACTAAGTATAAGTGTTATACAATAATTAAGTTTTATTAACCTAATGAAAGGTGCCGTGAATAAAAATCTTTTTATAAAAAACTAAATTTAAAAAGCCTGTATAACAGTTCGCAAAGACGACCAGCAAACGTTCATATATAATGAGGTCTTTTGCAATTTTTATTGTTATCAGAAAAAAGATAGAGATATATATATATATTTTTTTTTTCGCCCAAAGGAATCGAGCGACGATGGCGTCTTGCAATAATAATCAAACACATTTAATACATACAGCAGGTGGCGGATTATTCTCTTTGTATCGGCAGCTCGCCGCCGCCGCCGCCGCGGCTCGCACTAGTCGCACTTCATGTCGATACGGATTGAAACACTTGAGGCCTGACGAGATATTCGAGCGGCGGATCAATGGCGGGCGGCGGCGAGGCGTCATCCTTGCATTACATTCATTGTTTTGTGTTCTATTATCGCTTTTACTTGCTCTTGTTTAAGAAATAATTGTATGAAAATAAAGTTAACACAGTAGATTGAGGAAAGAATATTCATCAATGTGTATCTATTAGTATAGATAAAACTATGGTGGGTTGCGCCACGAAGCGTTGATCATAGGATTTGGTGACCCTCAAATGCATTTGTTGTCCAGATTTCTTGTAATAAAAAAAATAACAGGTAATAACTTACAAAATAACTTTACACAAAAAGATGAGCCTATGATTAGAAAATTTGTTTTTTATCATTTATATATTTTAAGTATTAATAGCGGTGATTGCGGTTTCAACGAACAGCTTAATAGCCGAGACCACTTACTTAGCCGCCATTATTATAAGAAAAACAATATATTTTATTATAATTTTATATACTTATAATTTTAATAATTTACATTAACTTTTAATTGGTAATGTGGAAAAACGCTGCGTTGAGTTCCGTTACTCAACATAATGAAAATTAAAGGCGAAGTGAGGAATGGAGCGTCTCTTTTTTTGTATCTGCTAATAAACGGATGAAGGAAAAAGAACGGAGAATGCCGAAGTTCTTCCTCACAAAAAAAGCGGAAAATACTTTTCTTAATCTTTATAGGATTACTTCTTTCTTGCACAATAAATAAAAGAAATATTTAGATCATATAAATACAGAGTATTTTGGAGTAAACAGTAAGTATATAGTCCCTGTCCTCGTGCCTCCCTGCCGGCGCAGACCACACGGCGCCGCACCTGTCTGACGTTTCTGTCCGCAACTGAATTTTGATAATTATAAATATGTGCAGTTTTGAAACGTAAACTGTTATACATAGTACATATACTATAGTACTGAGAGATGTGTTACAGTGCACATTCTAGTTATTACCTTCCACTGTAGATGAACTATCCAAAACAAACATTTTTGTTCGTCAATAAACCAGTACTTTTAGTAATTATTAAGTTCAACCAAATCAATCTTTTCAGATTAGTTATACTATTATTATTCAAAAAATATATGTTTATAATAAATTATTACTAAATTAGCTACAGTAAAGCCTGTCATGGCGCAGCGGCACAAGCGTTTGACTGACCTACAGGTTGTGGGTTAGATTTAGTTAGGCTCGAAGAAATGAAATATTTAATATTTTCAATTTAAATATTTAATGATCATTTCTTCGCTCTGGTAAAGGCAAAACGCGGCGTTGAGTTCCGCCACTCAACACGCAATGTCTCAAATTTGGCGGAAAGAGGGGAACGGAAGTGGAACAGAGTGTCTTAACACTAGGTTCCCAAGTTCCCTCTGCTTACCCTGCCATGTGCGGGATACAGCGTGATATATATATATAGCGTATAAAGTTACATATTTTAAAAGTTATTTTATAAAATAACTTCGATAATTGTTAACAAGTAATCTGGGTATATTGCTATGTCACTTTTGTAATACCAAAAATTTTGTTTCAAAACTAGTAGGTGAGTTGAAGAAAATTGAATTGACCAGTTGGAAATACGTTATATCTATTATTAATAAGTTATACCTATTACCTAATAGTCTCGCCCACCTCTGTGTAGCCTACCGTACATGCAGTCAAAGGTACCTTGTGTACGTAAAATGTATTATTTATCAGCGTGCAGACGTTGTCGCTGGTAAAAGCTAGTATAATATAATAACCATAATAAAAACAATTCAAAATCACAGCTAAATATTAATACGTAGGTACTCGTTAGTAATACAAAAAAGTAGGACAAAGCGTTCGTTAAAATAAAATCATTAGCCAGGTATGCCATTGTACAGGAAGCCAGACTTAGACGCTAGCTAGTTAAAGCAAAAAAATAAGTAACAACGGAAAATTAGACACGGTAATTACAATCACAGTTAATTTATATCGTAGCACCAACCTTTGTTTACTAATTAATGAACCCCAATTAAATATAAAAGTGTGGCCGCGATACGCATCTACTATGTAAAGAATTGATATTAAAATAGTTACCTACTTGAAGTATATTCTAAGTAACTCATAAATTAATTAAATACAGCCAGTAGGTACACGCTAGATATACCGCTGTATAAAATATGGCCAACAATTATGTATTAGATGTTGTGATAACGTGATAACTAGTAATACATTAAATATAAGGTAAATAAACTTTGAACTAGAATAAGTGGAGGCTTTTGGTTAAAAAGGCGATCATTAATCATAGAAAATATTCTTATTTACTGTCTATTTTACTCTATTTAAAAAAATATGAGTTTTGTCACGAAATTAACAAAGCAATCTGTCTAAAAAATAAAGACTCAAACCTTATGAGACTTACTTATCTCGATATCGCGTAGAGATATCTAAGTGAAATTAATATCAAATATTCAGTTCTACGGTCCCTTCGAGCACAGCCGAGCAAAAATAGAGCTTTTAAGGCAAAGTGATTAAAAGCTAACAGCATTTATGCATTGTTTTTTATGCTGCGTAATTGAAACCATTAAGTTACTTGCTATGCGCCTAAAGTAATGAAAATTGCTACCAATTGAGAACCCCACCATACGAATAAAGGAAAAAATATGAGTATTTCAAAGAAAAAAAACATTGTATACGTATATTTATAGTTCATTTCACACAACTAATACAAGAGTGCATACGCCCGCAAACTTAAACTTGTCAACTTTTGTCACCATACTTTATATATAGTATTTTTTGTAGATCATTATAAAGTTTTAAAAATGAAGTAATAAATCTGAAATATAACATTTACATTTGTATTACTCGTACATAAAGATGTGTATTAATGTACAAGTAATACGAATGTAAATGCTGTTATCAAATTTATTAGGTCTTCTACAATCCTAAAACTAATAAGTAAACCCCGGTGGGCGACTGGTCCGACTCGCCCTTGACTGGATTTTCAACATATCCATCATTTTACGGACATGCAGGTATGCAAGTAAAGACAGGAGTTTATTTTTTTTATTAGTAGTTTGTTTGGAAATTTCAGTCTTTCTTTACTTGTTAGACATATGTTTGTCAAAATTGTCCCTTCAATAGTTTCATTATTTTGGGCACATTTGTTATTTTTTAAATTTAAAATTATGGAAATTGAAAAAGCGTTACCTAAGTATAGCACAAAATCTGTCTGATCACCCCGCACTGAGTTAGATGTGCGCTTATGTTAGGAACTACTTACTTCACAAAAACTAATTGTGGCTTCAGTTGAATCCATCTCCGATTAAGTCAAGGCTATAAGTCCAGATATGCTCATCGGTTGGTTCGTAGGAATTATGACAAAAAGTGTGGATACATAATATTTGAATTTTTGATAAATTTATTCCTATGTGCAGGTATGGTGTAATGACTTGATGACACTACTGGACGTTTTCCTTTTCAAGAGTCTTCTTATAAATACTTATAATAATTTATATTTTCAAACGCAGGCATTATATTTCTTCTTATTGCTTGCAGTTAATAAAAGTTTAATACGACATAGATTATTTGTCAAAAACCTTGAGGTCATATGACCTGGTCTCATGAATAAAACGTTATAAAACAACTAAGTTTTTAAAATTGAGTCGGCTTAAAGATTTATGTTAGAAGTTATACTCATAACTCAGCTCTATATATTATTTTATTCTATAGGTACAGAGTGTACATGAAAAACGTACCTATTTCATAAAGTTGCCAAATTGCTTTAATGGGAATTTGCAAAAGTGTTTATAAAATAGTATTCAAATGAGTTATATAGAAGTTTCAATACGCGCGTTTGAACGTATACGTTTCCGCGAAGCAATTTCGATAACAAAGGGCTGTGTCTAATTCGCTGCAATACAATGAAGGAAAAACTGTAGTTTTTATGAACACTGCGATTGTCGGAATCCGTCAATCTAACAAGTGTTGGGTCGCGGCGACGCCGACACGGAGGCAGGAATGAGTATATGACATTATTTCAACGTCTGCATGTTTGTTTGCAAATTATAACGAGCAAGCTTGACCAAACTAACTACGGAACCCAACGCCGCCGCTAGTCTTGTTTCGAAAGATCTTTATACGTTACGAGAGACCATTTGTCTTTTTATCAGAGAAAGCGAAATAGGTAAGTCATATCTCTGGCTTCTTTAGCTTTACGGTTTATCCCGCACATGACAGGGTGGGCAAAGGAAACCTGGGACCCTAGTATAAAGACACTCCGCTGCCAATAAGCCATTCCATTCCCCACTTCCCGGAGAAATCAACGTGAATATTTCATATTGCAATTCCTTGAGTATATTATAAATATTTTAGCTTTCACATTTACTGTGTCTTCCTTTCACTAAGTGGCCAGCGTGGCCTGCGCCGGCGGGTGGAGGGGGTGGGAGGGGTGACCGGACATTAGCACACAATGGCGCAGCTGAAGAAGTTATCAGATCGCGGTGACCGCTTGACCCGCGCGGAAGCTGACCCTCGCTATTGGACTGTTCAATGTGCAAAGTGCTCCACGAGCGTAGAAAATACACATGTCTTTCTATAGCAGAGTAGATAGAGGAAACTTGGGAACCAAGTAAGACACTGCTTGTTGAGTGACGGACCTCAACAGCGCGCTGTACCTAGAGCGGGCTAGAGCGAGGACATGAAAATATTAAATATTTTAATTCCTTGAACTTATGACCTGCTGCGCTAACAGTAACATATAGTTTTCTTAACCTTATTATATTTTTTATCAAATCACTTTAGATTTTGCTTACTATTTTAGGTAATTTTGCTAACTCACCAGCTAAATTTGCTTATTTTACTTAATACGTAGATACAACCGGATTTTCCCTTAAGACACAAACAAAAATTCAAAGTTTTAAAAATACCTCCGACCTAACAAACCACTACCTCCCTCATCTTGGCAAAATGCTTTACACCGCTAATGTGATTTATATAAAACATAGCTTATTATATTAAAACACATTTAAATCGGTCTACCTATTCATTTAAGAGCTACGGTTCTACAGACAGACAGGTAAGACTTATAATGCCCCTCTTTTTGCTTCGGTAGATAAAAAATGTATAAAAAAGTAAGAACAATCGAAAAAAGAAGCAAATAAAATATAATGCAATGTGGTCAAAGTGTCATCGATTTGAAACTATAAATATTGAGAGGTTTCGACGGCACGGCGCGGTGGTCAGTTTCCGGTAGCTTTTTGCGTGGCGCGTGTCCGGCGTCCGGTAGCGGGCTGTGTATGAATTATGTATGTATGTCCGTCCCCGCTCACCGGCTGTCGTATCTACGGACACAACTGTTCACTACGGACCTCGGGAATGTTTAGTACTTGATTATATTAAGACCTAAGGGTTAAACGTACAAGTGTCTTTGTGTTACAGTGGCATACATATTATACCTAGGCTCTGGTTGTTTCACTTCCAGGAGCAGTGTAATATCGAAATGTATATATTAATATAAGATACGATAAGAGCTTTATCATTTACCTAGTCCCAAACAATGAATAGAATAATAAATAATTTATAGGTCAAGAATAGAACATCTCCAATTACGGCTCAATTAGGAGCCCATTACAGACAGACAAGCGCAAGTAGCGCAGCGCTGGTAGCGGCCGATCGTAAACTAAACTTGAAACATTATTTAAAAAATCATGTGCGATTACTATCAAGGTATTCGCTCGAATAAAAGTAGGACTAATAAAATTTGATAGATTGTATGAGTGTTGTGAAATTTACGAGCGTAACTTTTAGTATGTAGGCATGTAGATTGTAGGCGCGTTCCTGGAAAGTAATTTCGATAACGGAACAAGTAGTGCCATTAATCATTTACTTTTCGCTTTACAAAACTTTGGTTACGGTGCGCGCTGCGAGCACGCACTCTCGCGTTATTTTATGACGATATTTCAATATTTTATTACTTACGAGTTATGCGTTAAGTCCATAGAAATTTAGGTAATAAAATAATTTATTGTACGAGCACAATTTGCTTTTAATGTATTAAGTATCTGTAATTCTTCACCTGCCTGTTATAATTAAAAGTATACCTTTGTATGATTTGATGTCTATTAAATGCACATTAAATATTTAAATAAACGTACGTACATTATAACTTTGCTAATTGTTTTATTTTTAGGGCATAACATTTAAGAAATAAGGCTACAAATGCGTGTTCGTCTTCATTGAACTAGATTAAGATGTAATCTTTATAATCATAAACAAACTAAATTCACTCACCTCAAGTAGGTATCTACGTAGCATATCAGGATTATGAAGTGAACGCTCCGCTCCATTAGCAAACTCATAAGAGATTAACTTTCAGGAAGTTTGGAAACTCTTACGGTAATTATGAGTGAGAGCTCCCGACGAAGAGCTCCGCTGTCTAATAAACTTGTACAGTGACTATTGATTGTTTTATGTATCTTAACTGAATACTATGGAATAATATAATGCTTTATTTTTACGCTGTTAACTGGATTCCGCCTTTAGCAGGTTTGAAACCAAGTAAAAAGAATTGCCTTACTCACCGTTGACTGAGTTAAACGCCACGGTTTGACTCGTTGCTGTTAGGAGATAAATGAAATAATTTACAATCAAATGCTATGTTAATGCGTCAGGAGACGCCATGTATTATTAAATGAATATAATTTAATATAATAAATATATCAAATATTTTCCTCTTTATTATATGACTATTAGCGCGGCGATTGTGGTTTTGATCTCCGAATGAAAGAATGAATTATTTTAATCGGATTATTCGCGTCTATTGATTTCTACACATTTTAGGAACCCCGATGTTTGGAACACTTCGTAGTAGTCCTTGCTCACGGACAGATTACCAAAAAAAAAATCTAAAATATTTTAATCAAGTATATTTTCTAAATAACGAAATTAATATTGGTGTAATAAAGCAACATGCCACAAGTACGCTTGACTCTATGAACTTGAAAGCTTCGTAAAGCTAAGAAGACTCTTTATTGTAATGAAAATTTCTAATTAACTTTTAGCGCACGACCGTCCTCCGTGTTTAATTTAAGCTGGAGTTACCAAACTTCAGGAAAATGGAATATATGTCATATTTTACTTTTAAGTGAAAAAAATGGAAAAGATATGTCTCAGCAGGTTAGACAGAGGGAACCTAGTGTTAACACCGTTTCCTACCTACTATTACGCTTTATTTTTAAAGGTAAAAAATTAAATGATATCGCTCTTCGAGCAGGTATTGAACTTTCAAATGCTGCATTTACAATCAGACTTTGCCGTTGAACCATGACGGATTCAACGGAAACGATTTGGTAATTATCATTATATTCACATCCCGTATAACAACAACCACACATAGTTCAGTCAGTAAATAAAGTGAATATGTCCGAGTATAGTCAGTTTTATACTCTCTCTCGTCGCGCGGAGCTTTTCTACAATCAGAGTCGTTTTCTCGTTTTTCCTTTATCACTAACCCTTCCAAAATAAATCTCGAGGCGTGGGCGTGCCGCGAGGCCGCGCGGCGCACCCTACTGGACTCCCTTTAATCCTTTTGCAAAATAAACTGAATTGGTACACTTTGCTGTAAAATATACTTGTACAAAATATACTTGTACTTGGCTACAGACCACAGTTTATTGAAGTAAACTCTAGTGTATATGATAAAACTAAACAATATATTTATTTGGACACTCTTACTTTTAATTATTATCTAAACGAGTTTAGATTTAAATAGTCATTTACCGAAACTACTATAAGAAATCGCTCATCATTCGATGTAACTTTTTATTGTATCGATTATCTTATTCAGAGGCATTGTCACATATGAAAGCAGCACTTGAAGCTGATTTGTATAAAATGGAATAGTTTAAAATGACATTTTTAAAACATATTTTTAATAAATTAGGGAACGGAAGTATCTTTATGGGAACGGAGTGTCACTACACCACGTAAATTTAGATCACATACTTACATTTAATGATTTTGCCCTAAAACTATAGCGCTCCATTGATTAGCTACCTATGCAGGTTATGTTCACGGCATTTGCCTGGCATTTGTCACTTGTATTTCTTACATCTGCTCTATTAATTATGTTTGAGGATGAAGAAAAAGTGTGAATACCGATGATCAATGTCGCCAATAAAAACTCACTTATTTTATGTGTTGAAATAGTTTTAAACACCAAGTCGGGCGGGAGAAGGCATGCGGTTTTTACCCAAAGCTGTGCATTTATAAGACCGCGTGCCACTTACAGATATTAATATTGAACTGCATTCCGTACTAATTAGTTGTTCTCATTTGCAATTTACTTGTATTCATAATTACGTTTTGGCCTACAAAACGTGTATCTCGCGCCTCGCGATGTCATTTCGATCAATCACAACAGGCTTCCACACCGTCTTAATTATTTAAAAAACTTATTTTTCAATAAAAAGTAAAACACATGCTGTTAATAATTTAATATATACTTGCTACAGGTACCTAATTAATTATTACAGCCCGCGTGTGCCGGCGGCTGTTGAGAGTTGTACATTTTTATTTCGTAAAATTATGTCATATAATATTTGTTCAAAAATATGTTAAAGGAAACAATTAAATAAATATAATTACAAAGTTTTTAAATATTTCATACGATGATATACAATCGTAGATCGTGATATGTAAACTCATGCAGCAAGTTGCAAGCGGTTGCTGACGCGCGGAATGAACAAGTAGATGCGGGGCCGCGGAGTGCTCGTTTTTGTTTATTTTAGCGCTGTAATAACCGTGGGCAAGTCACAGGTGTTTTTGTAATATAACTTACAGAGTACAGTAGGTATGTATGTAATTGAACGGTATCAAACATTTGCGGGTAAAAAGTTACATCTCATATTTAATTAATGATACGACGACCAAAACTGGCCGTAATGAAGACAATTATAATTTTTCAAATTATTGTCTTCTATTTACATTTTAACTTATTTTCTGTTTTTTTTTCTTTTGTTAGCTTGTCTCTGTATCTCGCACGTAGCCGGGTTAGCCGAGGGAATATAAATACCTAGGGTTCAAACACTTCGTTCCGTTCTCTACGTGCGTGTTGAGTGGCGAAACTCAACGCTGCGCTTTTCCTTATTACCAGAGCAAAGATATAAAAATTATTTTGTATTAAGAAGTTAAAATGGTTGACAGTCAGTCATAGCTCATTACAAGGAGTGGCGAACTAAGAGTGGCCCTGATTTTTGATTCACGTGATCAAGGAATTGATAATTTAGTTCAATGGAATAATCCTTCCGAGTGCAGGAAATTTTACTACGAAACGATATATAAGACAATGTCACACTACAGTACGGTGGCATCGTAAGTCCAGCGTGATTATTCCGACGGTAGTGGGACAGTGAGAGAAGATTTCTTTAATTTCCAACGTATGTTTTTACACGGAATTTTCCATTTGACTTTTAAATTTAATGCAACCAAAGGTGAAAAGTAGTTTTTTTATATACTTATTTGTTATATTTCTCATAACCTACGTAATAAAAGCGCAAACATTCCCGAGTTTCACTTCACATAACAGGCCCCGAGTTAGAAACAAAGATGTCTAAACAAACGCTATTCTTGCATTGTTACTCTGAATTAGATGAGAACTCGCGACGAAGGTATTTTAAGGAGTTTGAGATTCAATTATATTATCATTTGCCAAGTTTGGTTCGTGTTATTGTTCAACAACAATTTACACTTTGCCTCTAATGACTAAATAACGTGTATTTGTTCTCTTGAAAGGTCGATACTTAGTCGAAAAGTCGTCCTTATTAATATAAACTATCTTTACTTAAATTTTACTTTTTATTATAAACAGTAAACTGTTGTTAAACATAATTATATAAATTATCTTCATTTATATATCATTGATTTTGGCGGTTATTACACATTTTATTCGATTTAAAACTGATTAATCGCGTATATATATATATATATATATATATATATATATATATATATATATATGTATATATATATATATATTCATTAGATTTTGTAGTTTGATAATAATTATGTCAAATGACAGTCGAACGCCACCTCTGACTACCGCCGCGTATGACCACGGACTACTGACACTACAAGTAAAGTGTTCAAAACGTCGGCTTTCCAAAAATGTTTAATAATCAATAATCACGATTAATCCGTTTTAAAACGTTATATTTAAAACGTTGTTAGACATCTTTATAAATGGTAACCCTATGATAGTTATTGCGTGGCTTACGTACAACTTACGTGCCTCTATTACATCATCATATATTTATATTACTTTTTTGAATTTCTTCACAAAACATGCAATATTTCGAAAATCAAGGTAGAAATCCTCTGACTGTCATAGGTATCGTATACTGGGTCCTAAGTATCAACTTAGGACATCAGTCTTATGTAGGTGTTTTGTAACAAGTGTTCAAATTTTAAGATACCTAGATATGTAACTCATTATTCTTTATATTAATTTGGCTTCCATTTTATAAAGTTTAAAATATAATAATTAATATTTAATTACACAAATAAAAACGTAGATATCCACTTTAAACTAACAAACAATGTAAATGTTGTATAATTTATATTTAAACAAGTACAAGTGCATTGACATCAACTTATATTATAAAATCACATTAAAATATTAATCATAATTTTATATAAGTGGGTATACCTAGGGTCAACGACCTCTAACGATTTATATATTTTTAAATCAAGTCGGTAACAATTTTATTACTGCAAAAAGTCACATACTAGAATTATTTAAAAAAAATAGTTGCGAAGAATAGAATCTGTATACAAAATAATTTCACAACACAACATTAGCTCTCGAAATTATAATAAACAATAGTAAAAAAGTTCGCTTTCATTGCTGATCGAAATAAAAAGTGGAAAATAACTGTTAGCTACAAAGAGATTACATTACAGTAGCAGCAGGTCGAACAATCAATCATGATCAATTACCTCGAAATAAAATTAAAATAAAATGTAAGTTATTAAAAGAACAATTCAAAAAGCGTGTGGAGCTTGATACAGTAAATATTACAATCATTCTATTGGAAACTACTTATGAAGGTTATGTAAACTGCACCCCAGTTTTCGATAGCCTGAAGATATTATAATGATTAAATATATAGCACAATTCTATACACAAAGCGTATCTGTTCAAATATCAACATTAGCACTCATTACTTGCAATGGCCGGGGTGATAGCGGAGGCTGCGCGCGCGCAGGCGTGGCCGCTTTGATCTCGCCGCGCCCCGCCCCCAGCGCCCGTATGCTTTATACACACGCGATGCTTGATACAACGCTAAATGAATACGCAGAAATAGAATTTCACAATGGCTATTAGTTAATGGAAGTGAAACGAGATTTTTTTATAAAAGATGCTTTTTATAGTGGAAATATTCGATAATTTGCTATTAATAATAATAATATAAGGTATTAAAGACAATAAGCTATACTATACATAGTTTATTGTCTTTAATATCTTATATTATTAGATGAGTTAATTATTATTAGATGAGTATATATATATAGATAATTATTTTTTTTTCAGCTTAGATAATTATTAAAATTATATATTTAATGTTTTCGTTTCTTCGCTCTAGTGAAAAGACAAAGCACGGCATTGAGTTTCGCCATTCGACACGTAATGTCTTAAATTGGGCGAAAAATGGGTAACGGAGCGAAGTGTGCTAACAGTAGGTTGCCAAGGTGGTTGTGGGAAATGAAATCTATAATACTCGTATAATAAAAAAAAGTAAACAGTGTAAAAAAATAACACTCATTATTGAGTAGGTACTTATGCCTGCAAACCTAACTTTGTCAATCCTTATAGGACATCAGGTTGATACTTATACAGTCCTAATATTGTACAGAGAACTTAATGACTGAGACTCGCAATTGACTGGTCGTTTATTTTTAACACATTAAAGTTACATTGTCTCTGGAAGAAAATGCTGCCGCAACTTTTATGTCGCTCATAAAGGGTTTTCGTTGAACTTTAAATTTTTACGCAGTACACGTAGCTGAGATCTCTCGTTTTTGCAAAAGTTTTAATTGATACTCCATTGTTTTAATGTATACGTCGATCTATAGGTACATATAAGCAACTGTTCAAAATAACAGCGTCTTTTCAAGTGTATGTTATAGTTATTAACGAGTATGTAATACTAAAACCATTAAATAGTTAAATAATACGAAATAAAAAAGAAACGGACGAATCTGTGCGGGCAAACGGTGTGGGCGTTTCTTGTATTTAATATGTTCGTTTCCTCCATCTGGTAACGAGGCAAGGGGCGGCGTTGAGCTCCGCCACTCAACACGCAATGGCTGAAGAAATCGGCAAAAAGACAGATCGGACGTGCCTTAACTTGTGCGTCCGTAAGGCACGTCCGACTCGGGACGTTATTCAATATTTTACGAACAGTCTTTAGGTTAGGTCATATATTATTTTATGATGAGAAAATTGTCAAATCCAAACCTGTCTGACTGTCTGTCTGAGTGAGCACAAAACTACAGAACTCGAGAGCAATGACTTATTCAACATTGAAATTAGCCCTAATTGCAATTTAATATTTAGATAACCTACTTATATCATGTTATTGTATAATCCAATAACGTGTTGATATACATCGTTATTATTAAAATCATTTTATTTCAAAAGAGGTTTTTTCAAAAACACTGAGTTTTATATGATTCATAAATAATTTAAAAGACACCAGATAACCACATTTAGTTTTAATTAGTTTAAAATCATTTCATAAGACTTAAAATAGAGAAACCACCCAACAACTGAAGCCAGCAAACCAACCAACTGAAGAAAATATCGTTTTGCTCGCATTTCATAACCTCACAACATCATAAAATGCGGAACAAAAATGTGTCAACACCCGATACTTACAATAAATCATCTAGCTATGTACATAAAGATAATTTTTATTATGAAAAATGACAAATTAGTGTCACAAAATCACTTAAGCAGCCGTTACAATGTTTACGAGCGTCCGATGTCAGTGTAAGTCAGTGTGTGTCAGTACAATCAGTACGCAAGTACCGCCTAATCTCATAAATATGACAAAACCAGTCCGTAGCGCATATAAATCACTCAATTAGTGGCGGCGTAAATCACGTTATCTGTGATAAGGAAGAGATACAAGAGTTGTCGTCGCGTTTATGGCCGCAAGTGATTGATGGTGCTAGCGTGTCAACGCACTAGCTGGGATAGGTTTGAATTTGCATTATTTATATATCATTTTCGTATAATATGTTGGTATTTTGCAAATAGAAGAATAGCAAAAACATCTTATAATTTACTGAATACTAATAAGAGTTTTATTTATTCAAATTACTTAAATGTTATTCCTTTTTTATTGTCATATTTATCTCGTATTTTTATAAGCCATTCAACAACATACATTCTATTCAAACTACTTCACCCTCTCTATAGTCACTGGAGCTAGTGTTAGACGCTCCACTCCCCACACACAACCGAAATGGTCAAAGTTGTCAGAGAGATCCTAAGAAACAACTTAACGTTAAGACACTACGTGCCCATAAGACACTTCCGGTCCCCACTTTCACCTAAATTCTAAAAGCATCGTGTGCGTTGAATGGCGTACTTCAACACCGCGCTTTGTCACATTACTAAAGCGAGGAAATAAAAATATTAAATAATTTATTTCCTCGAATAGGGATCGGACACAAAATCAGTCGTATTTACAGCCGCATGCTTGTGCAAAGCGTGGCGTTAGAGTTCGCCACTCGACATACAATGCCTCAAATACAGCGGAAAATTGGGGAACGGAACGGATTGTCTTAGCACCAAGTACCCCCTGTCTGCCGTGCCATGTGCAGAATAAAATGTATAGTTAAAAAATCGATCTTGAATCCAGCTTTGTACCTCCACGTGTAGTAACTATAATAAATCTTCACGTATTTAAATATGAGTACAATGACGTTGTTGATGGATGAATAGTCTCACTGTACTGAATGAAACGCTAAAATAGTGTATATGAGCCCTAGATCTGAATTATTATAGATGCTTGCATGAGTTCAGCTGATGCTTAGCGTTGGCTTTTGTTTATGTGTATTTATTAATTAATTTAAAACATTTCTTTTTTTGAAAAAGGTCGTTGTAAGGTTGTGGGTTCGATTCCCACTTGGGTTATCGAAATAGTTATGAAAAATTTAGAAAAAAGTATTTTAAGTCGGCCGACATTTTATTACCTTCACGATGTATCCCACTTGTTACCTTCATGCACATGGCAAAATAGGCAAAAGGCATTTGGGAACCTAGTGTTAAGACACTCCGTTCCGTTCCACACTTTCCGCCGAACTTGAGGCATTGCTTGTTGAATGGCGGGTGATCGCCACTCAACATGCAATATCTTGAAAATTAGTACGTGGGGAACAGAAACCTTAATAGTCAACACTAGGTTCGTCTGCTTATTCTATGCTATGTGTGGGACACAGTGCCAATATACCTGTATCTACCTAAATGTATTTTGATCGTTTTAATTGATAAATAATCTATCAATAAATTTATAAATAGTAATAAAAAAAGTAATAAATATAGTAATATATCTATCATGTTAAATTATTTGCTTTCAATTTCAATGTTTAACATTGTCCTCTATTACAGTATTTAGGTACATGGATATTACGAACCTATAGAGGAAAAAACGAATTGACCAAAAGTTATAAAAAATCTTTCATATGAATTATATTTAGATTGATAGTCATACTTACACATATTTTATTGAATTCAGAAGTAGATACTTCTTTAATAGGCATTTTAAATTTATCTACATTTTAATTTTAGACACTTTTATAATCAAAAGTCATCACCTTTACTGTAAATATCTACATACTTAAGTAGGTAGGGTAGTATCTACTCAAATAACTTGGTTGACAAAAAAGTCAATCAATTAAAGACTCTTAACGTTCGACATGACATCGTCGGGTCTATGGGAATTTATCGCTGCGTCCTCGTACGAGTAGATGGCGGGGTACATGATAGCATCGCTAATTTAAAATTTTGTCCCTTTATTATAACGTTTGGCCGCTGGCGACTGTCGACAGGTAAACGGCACTTTTTTACTTGAACACTCAACTATCTGAATGAATTGTTTACTTCAAATTCACAAATATTATTATTTTTAGATTGTCAAAGAGGAGTGTAACTGTTAATGAGTCGGTTGTAAGTCGATTTCTATTCGGGAGATTTTTTTAATATTTTCGTTATTTCGCTCTGTTAATTAGACAAAATGCGGCGTTGAGTTCCGCTACTTAAAAAATGGGAAGCAGAATGTCTTAACACTAGATTACCTCGGCCCGCCCTGTTAAATATTTGCGGGATATGGCGTGAACCAAACTGAAAATAAGTAAAAAACCAAGCGGAGGCCTGAGGCCCTGGAGGCACAAACTTGTAACTGGAAACTCGACAGGTTGTGGGTTCGATTACATTCAGGTTTGGTAATTATAAATTACATTCCAATATACTCATTGGAATTGGAATTTATTTCTAAGGTACAGGTAAATTATAGTAGGTTTATGTTCGTTTCTATACAGATTTATTATTATTTTGCTTATTTCTTAAGTGTCTAGGAGAATACCTATACCTACTTATGCTTCAGTTATAAAAACTTTACGAAAACATATTGTTTTCTTACTGAAATGTTTATGTATGTATTAAAATTTCTTATCTGTAAAATGCTTGAGAAGTGTTTCCTAATTAATATTACATGACATTAAATTTTTTACAGTTTCGGTTTTGCATTGTAGGTCAGTTATTAACGTAAGTAGGTATATTGTTGTTTTGTAATTCCATTGATTTATTACAGTGACATTATTATATCATATTTATAATTGGAGGTAAAATACAATTCGTTTTAAGTAATTGTTCAAAAAGTTACCATCTACAATGTACCTGGGTGGCATAAATCAGTAATATAGGAATATCGGGTATCTCGATTTACATCATCTAATATAAATACTTCCTTAACAATAATAATAATACTTACCTACTAATAATTAATTATAAAGTAATGCCCACTTAAACCATGTTTTACTTTAACATTTCTGAATAAATGTTATCATGTAGTCTATATCTTAAACAGTTGGTTAACTCCAGTGGCATATATCTACTTATTGCTTCGTCCAACCATTACAAGTACGATCAGGCTACCGATCTCTAAAACGATCTACTGTACGGTGTGCAACGCCGGCGAAAGGGCGGCTCATTTATATCTAATACTAATTATAAGATCCTGTCGCCCACCGTAGCCCCGGCAGGCCCCGGCCCGGCCTCGGCCACCCACGAGGTCGCACTAGATTCCTCGACTCACGTTTTTTTCCACCCTAATTAAGCTAATTTATCGAGACAATAACAGAAATTATCGCCGGTGGGTCGGTTCGTGGCCGCTTTATGAGAGATATTAAATGGCCGGGTTTAAGAGCTACCGCGCTACACCGCCCGGGCCCGGACTTGATGTTACATAAATAGATAGATAACATCCGATAACAATCGGGTAAAGAGCACTAGAATGTGTCGATGCGGTACGGCCGTGCGTACGTACGTGCTGGCTTTACTGAAGATTAAATGAGTATTTTATAGCGACTACAAAAATGTTGTATTTTGTCAATGGACTTCGCCGGCTCGTGGTGTGGGACGTCGCGACAAGAATTCTTGTTTATCTTAATGCGTAACTCGAGAGGATACTATCTAGGTATTTGGATATTTGTCACCTTCACATCTTGTTTGAGATATGACCTGGTTGTAGATATGAAAATATCATCTATCTGACAGTGTGTTGCCTTAAACACACACAAGTGTTGTAATAGTTATAAAAGAACACACACAAATGATAGTTAAAAAGAAACTAAAAAGTCACGACTTTATAAAGAATTAAGTAAAAAGTATTTCTGTTAAATTAAAAACTAAAAGTCAAGGTGACTTAGGTACCTTGAGAGTTTTTATATTTATTTATTTCTTTGTATCCATATGACGATACACAATGCAAATTTTCAAATTAATCCGGCGTTTCGATGTCGGTCTACATTACGTACAAAGCTTCCGTTACAAACATACCTACATACCTACATAGTTTGATACGACTGAAGCTAATAAAAGTGTGCAAAAAAACATCAACAGGCGTTGACAGTTTATTAGTCAGTAATCTCTTTTAAATATTTTAAGTGATTGCGATTTCAGATTACTTTTTTTGCGTTTATTTATATTTATATTAAGTTACAATTTGTAATTTTCTTTATTTTGAGGACTGTCGTGACACATCAACACAAGCGGGCGTCTGTAAACGCGGCAGGTGTGAGTTCGAACCCTACTCCAGAGAATGAAATATTTTATATTTTCTTCTTCCTGGTATCGTTGCAAAGCGCATCGTTGAGTTCTCCAACTCAGCACGCAATGTCTACATTTGGCGAAAAGTTTATAACAGAACAGAGTGTAAACATTGGGAACATTAGGTTTCCAAATTACCTCTGCCTGCTCTGCCATGTGCATGGGATACAACGCGAAGTTAAAAAAATATTTTGCAAATAAAAAGGCGACACCCTTGTTAAAAGGTTAAAGGAAGGACCTCGGTTATTTTGTGGAATTCGTCCCAGGGTTTCCATTCACTATTACAAATCCTTCTAAGACACTTTTCCGCTTTTATTGTTTTTTCTACCTCGTCCATACCACAAGATTGGTAACAGTTTATTTCCGTACCTACTAAGATATTATTAACAATTTTATTATATTTGGTGATTTTATCCTCTAACGTTAATATATGCTATTTCCGGTTTAACAGAGAAAATGAAAAATAATCATGTTATAAGAATATTACAAAATACCTATAGAAACACGACAGAAACATTATAAAAGGCTCTAAAAAGATAGTTATTAAAACTCAGAAATGTTTTTTGCAGCTTTACGTGGTCCTGGTTGGCCTGGACAAGACACTTTGTACCTATTGAGACCAATTGTGCCGAATTCTTTTGGAAACGCGTTTAGAGTGACGCGTACGTGGCTTAAAATAAATAACAGAACATTTTTTTTTATTTTTTGTCAATCGTCTGAACCGATTTGAACGAATTTTATATGTAGCAATTAGGTCTGCCCCCAGAGATTTCGAGGACTTCCACACCTGATGGAAGACCTTAGAGTTCCAACTCAACTAAGAGAAATAAAAGCTGTTGAGTGTAAGATATAATAAGGTATTCATTAGATGCAACAGTCCAGCTAATGTAAATGAAAATATGAAATGCCACTTTAATAAAAGTTATTGAATGTGATGAGCGTTTTGTATTGACATATGAAATTGTAGATCTGAAACATCTGAGGAACAGTGTTGAGCACGATAAGCAACTACCCGATATTTGCATATACGTGCAACTGTTGGAGCAGCTTACTTAAATATCTGGGATTTCCACTACCTACTAAAATTTTAATCTGTTGCAGGTTAAAATTTTACCGGATACCCCGTTAGGTTTAAAGTTTTGTTATAGTAATCTTCATTGAAAATAAAAAAATCTTCTTATAAAGTATATTTCAATCAAATATTATAAGGGTACAAAACTAAAATAGGTATGTAGGTACTAAACCTACCTTTATTTTCCACAGAAAAATTCCTTTATTTTCTATAAATTTTATGACTACTATAAAGCCAGTATGATTTGGAATATTTATAATAAGAAATAGGATAAACAATACGTACCATGGGCTAATTTAAAGTTTTTTTTGTGGGAAGCCTGGACTTTGACTTTACAGAACAACAGATATGTTCGAGTAATGGGTCTATTAATTCTTCATCTAATTTTTTGTTCATAAATATGGGATGAGCACGGTCTACCTCCCAGTTCCAAGGCAATGACGGTAGGCGGAGAATTTCAAGATATTGGGTGTTAAGTGCCGGAATAAGGATAAACAATGTTTAATTAAAAATTAATAAATAAATACTTTTATAACTAAATTAAAATAACAATAATTAGCGACTTCTTCTTTTGAACCTGAAGGTAGAAGCTATGGCTGTAAGCCTTGACATCGCAAAAGCCTTTGATCGGGTTTGGCACAAAGCTCTTTTATCAAAGTTGCCATCTTATGAACTTCCGGGATATTATGCAACTGGGTAACCAGTTTCCTTGATGGACGCTGTATAAAGGTTGTTATCGACGGTGTATGCTCGGAAACCAAGTCCAATAATGCTGGAGTAGCCCAAGGTTCGGTACTATCGCCCACACTGTTTATTCTGCATATCATTGACATGTTGCATTCCAACAGCATTCATTGTTATGCTGATTACAGCACGGGCGATAGCTTTTATACTGGCCGGGCTAATATCTCTCTCGCTGAAGTGGAAGACCGTAGAATATAACTTGTGTTCGATATTGAATCTACCTTGGAGCTAGTCTCAAAATGGGGTAGACGTAACCTTGTTGAGTTTAATCCATCAAAGACTCAAGTTTGCGCTTTTTCTGCAAAAAAGACCCCTTTCATTCTGGCGCCTAAATTCCAGGGCATTTCCCTATGCACTGATAATAATATTGGGATTCTTGGGGTCGACATATCGAATAAAGTCCAGTTTTAGGGTCATTTGGAGAGCAAAGCTAAATTGGCTTCAAAAAAGCTCGGAATACTGAACAGGGCGAAGCGGCATTTAACATCAGAGCATCGCCTTAAGCTTTACAAGGCTCAGGTTCGTCCTCATGTTGAATACTGCTCCCACCTATGGGCAGGCGCCCCTCAGTATCAACTGCAACCTCTTGACTCTATTCAACGGCGGGCAATTCGAATTGTCGTTGATCCCGTACTAACATACGGCTAAGAGCCTTTAAGTATACGGAGAAACATAGGTTCTCTCGCAGTGTTCTACCGTCTCTACTATGGGGAATATTCAACCTAGTGCCACCATCCTCTTTTTACCATCGTGCCTCCCACCTCAGAAATAAATACCATCCGCACCACCTTGATGCATTTTTAGCATCCAACGTGCGCGCATCAAGATTATTCTTCCCGCGTACGTGTAGGCTGTGGAATGATCTTCCTTCTGAGGTGTTCCCCGAGCGCTACGATCTAAGTGCTTTTAAGCGTCGTGTGTATAGACACCTTCACCCTAAAGGCCGGCAACGCACCTACAACCTCAGGATGTAGGTGTTCATGGGCGAAAGTTTTGCTTACCATCAGGTGGACCTTCAGCTCGTTTGCGCCTTCTTGAAATAAAAATAAAGATAATAAAATATATAAAGGTAATAAAAATATTAAAAAAAAGAACCTACTTAGGTAAAGATCTAAAAACATCGTATTCACTCTAAATAAAATTAAGCAAATGGCTTGATTGAAACATTTCTCATTGTAAGTACTCACCTTACAATGAGAAATGTTTGAAATCTTTTAATGTTATCTTTTCGTTCCTGATTATTTTTCTTATTTGAGTAAGCGTACAGGTTAATTAATTAATTATACTAAAGGTACTTTTTTATTTATAGCCAAATGAAAATTATATTTGAACATAGTAAATAATAATTTAAAAATAACTTATAATTCTTAGTAGTAGTAGTAGTAATAGTGGTAATAACGCCATCTATTGATAAATAACCAAAAGAGAAAGAAAATTCAGTTTAACATTGACGAAGATATAACATTTTTAAACGTTTATCTGTGGGATATGTAATTTTAACTAAACTTGTGATAAAATCTAAAATATATGTCCATTTAATACATTTCCGACAATAACTTGTTTTACTATAACTTATATAAAAAAAATATGTTTAATCTGTAATCACGATCTTGTGACATTATGTTTTGACATTTAGTAGTGAACTTGTCAGTTGACACAAAGTGACAATAAACATAGGACGGCTGCTTAGCTGATAAATATTTTGTTAAGCATTTTTTCCAAAAAATGCACATTCTAGGATTCGATAGCGATATTAACTTAAGATAACACGATGGGCAGTCTTAATATTGCAGAATGGACGCCAGATCAGGTCGCTGAATGGATGTCAGGTTGGTAGCAAGTAGTTGTGATAGCTTAGCTTGTAGACGGTGAGTCACTAGCGGTGTTTTGTTGTTCAGGGTTGGGGCCTAAAGTGACGCAGTATATCCCGCAGCTACACGAAAAAGGACTAAACGGCGCCAAGCTGTTGATGCTACGGTGTGACGATCTCGAATATCTTGGCATACACATAATAGGCCACCAGGAACTGCTATTAGAGGCAGTAGAACACTTGCGAAACTTTGTAAGTATTTTAATATTCATATGAGCCAATAATTTTTATTATTTAGGCCAAATATTACATATGTGTATTAGCTACCTGTAATATATTTGTTATATAAATACTATGTGTAATCAGTATGTGGTTACATAAATTTATCACTTCCTCTTGATATGGTGGGGACAAGCATAACATAAGCTACTTTTTCTAATACATCATTAGATAAAATATATATACATTGAGTTTAAATTGATTGTTTTAAAGTGAATAGTGTAACCTAATATAATGTTATTTTATAAGACTAAAATATTATGACATTTACGAAACCTGTGTTTTGGTAACTTTATTCATATGAAATGTTTATAAATTTTCAAAATTTTATATTTGGCCATTTTGTACAGTGTTTAGCATGTAAAGGCAATGCTTTTGAGTATTCTGTGATAAAATATATTTACTATACTTCATATATTGACTACCTACTTCATCCTCTATAACACTTTATCAATAAAATGTAACCATTTTATTAATAAAAATTAAAAAGAGGAAGTCATCATCATATATTCAGCTTCACACTGTATCGCGCACATGGCAGGGTAGGCAGAGGGTGGGAACTTGGGAACCTAGTGTTAAGACACTCTGTTCCACTTCCATTCCCCTCTTTCTACCGAATTTGAGGTATTGCGTGTTGAGTGGCGGAACTTAACGCCGCGTTTTTGCCTTGTACCAGAGCGAAGAAATGAAAACATTAAATTATATATAATATTTAAATTGAAGCTTTTTTTATATATTTTTTTTTAGCTTCACGCTGTATCCCGCACGAGGCAGGGTAGGCAGAGGGAACCCGGGAACCTAGTGTCATGACACTCCGTTCCACTTTCGTTCCCTACTTTCCGCCAAATTTGAGGCATTGCGTGTTGAGTGGCGGAACTCAACGCCGCGCTTTGCCTTATTACCAGAGCGAAGAAAATGAAACATTAAATATTTAAATTGAAAATATTAAATATTTCATTTCTTCGACTGGGGATCGAACCCAGAACCTGTCGGTTACAGTCACACGTTTGTGCCGCTGCGCCACGACAGGCCTCACACACGACAGGGCTTTTTTATATTACATCTTTAATTTTGGTGTGCCTTTAGTTGCTGTAACTCTCATCCAGTTTGGACCCAAAGTTAGTCAACCCCTTGGGAGGTATATGGTCATCCTCTTGCCCCACTTGTCCAATGGGCGCCTGCATGTAACTTGTATAGTGCTAATGGCCTATTATTGAGTACATTTATGAACATCGTCATGTAAACAAGTACTCACCATATTTCAGCACTACGAGATATCGCGCGAGTGCGTCCAGCAGCTCGCCCTGCGCGTGTCGTCGGCCGCGTGGCAGCTGTCCCGCGCGCTGCGCCACCACGCGGAGGCGAGGCTGGAGACGCACTCGCTGGCGGACGTGGCTCGCACCGTGCACGCTGTCAAACCACTTGTGTGTTGGTTGGATAGGTGAGCATATGAAAACAAAACCTGTATTTTTCCTTTTCTACTGATGCTTCATACTTAAGAATTCGGCGGAGAGTGGAGAATGGAAGTGCCTTAACACTAGGTTCCCAGTTTCCCTCTACCTATGCTGCCTTATTTGGAATATTTTGTGAAACTATAGAAACTTAGCATCTCTACATCAACTTCTTTATCTGCTAGTATCTCAATAAGTGACAACAAAATTTTGTATACATAACTAAAAGTCATTAATTTATTTCTAAGTCATTTATTTATTTTATTATAATGATCATTGTCGCTCAATATAATAGTCAGTATCAAATCATATTATGATTAACCATGAGTGTACATACAGGGTTGTTGATGTTATTTTCTTTTATATTGGTAGAACTTGGTAATACGCAAAAGTATATGTATCTGGGCCCCAGACCAGAGTATCTTGGCACCAGTTTCTTTCACTCTTCATACATGAAGCTGAAGCTTTTTAAATGCTATTTGTTTTGATAATTTGTCCATACATGTTTCGCCTTGGCAGTTATTGGCATCAGTTATTATCAGTACATTCATCTCTTACAAATTACACTTACTTATTTATAAATATTGATTTTATCAAATAAAACATAACATAAATAGTAAAACCTTGTGTGAAAACACTTTATTTTCTGCTGACATGTCATTGCGTTTCACGTGTCGGAAATGAACACCGCGTTTTGCCTTGATACTACCAAGAAATACCAAGCTTGCCAAGAAATGCAAGTGTTTAGGTATTTAATGACTTAATTTCTTTGAATGGGAACGGAACTGAATCTACAACCGGTGCGTCTATAGTCGCATGTCTGTGCCACTGCGCCGCGGCTGTCCCAGCTTTAATAGTATAAGTATTTATAGTCAACCTTTTACACATGACACATAATATAGGCATTTTAACAAAAAAATATTTTTTATTTTCTGAAACATAAAGGTCATGTTCGTTGACATTTTGTTCAGCTCTTAATGCCATTTTTTTTATAAATATGGTATATTTTAAACAATTTGACCAGACAGTTGTTTTTTTTTAAATATTATGCAATAAAAAGGGTGAATAGCTTTCATCATCGAGATCAGCAAAAGATCCCATAATAAAATGCTTCATCTAATCACCAGCGCCCTTCAGTTTGTGGCCAATGACCACTAACAAAGACCTAGCAATCCCTACAATTAGAAAAAAATGTGTCAATTTATCAATGTTAAACTAATATTAAATCCCCCAAACACACTTTCCCAAAACCTTTATAAGGTGGCATCAAGATTTAATAAGGTAACTTTATAAATTTATTGAATTTTTAATCAAAAAATGTTAATGCCACCTTGAGCGAAAGTTTCTTCAAGAAATGCTGCAGTGAAAGCAGATAATTCTTTATAAATCACTATTTATAAGAAGTCTGCTAGGTACTAGCAAGTATTAAAAACAGAGTAATTCTACCGTTGGCTTTAGATGTTGAGATCTATTTAAATACAAGGGAGTAGAATAATTATAAATTAACTAGAAATGTTGGAGGATAGTAAAAACAATATAAACAGTCAGTGGTATTGAAGCTATTTTTTTTATTGTTTTATCTCTACATTATTATGCAGTCTGTCCCCAATATAGATCATTCAGCAGTCAGAGTGCCTCATTGATTTTGTTTGGCATGTACAAGCAATTACAAGTGATAGCAATCACCCACACATGCTATTCTTAAAGGAGCTCAACATGCTATTCTTAAAGTAATACATTGTAAAGACTTTAGATACTCTATAGATACTCTATTGACAATGTCTATAAAGAACTTGAAATGCATAATGTAATACAAATTTATATATTACTCACCTTAAAATATTAACACAAAAACTCTATTAGGCATACTAATAAACCTTGTTTTTATGGATGTTTGTATGGACTATCTAGAACAAGCAGCATATATTTACAATAAAAATATCCAAATTTTAACACTTCAATCCCTTGATAGCTTTTAAACTTCATAACATTAAAAAAAAAATTCTGACATCCAGCTCCGGGGGAGCTGTGAAAAGGCTTCGGGATAAACCCCACTGCCCTGGGATCTAGCGGCACCCATTACAATGGGACGGGCCTATGGCCCTTGGAAAATTTAAATTCGCCACATGGGTGAAGATTGTGATAGGGAAGCAAAAAGGATTGGGCTTAGTGCAACCTGGGCGATCAGCTCAGCAAGGTGAGACCCTCGGTAGCCCGAGGGAGGCCTAGCTTAAGCGACCAGCAACCAAGGTAGCTGCTTAGGAGTCTGGTTGGAGGATGGGAAGAAGGTCCCTCGGAAGACGTCTATCGTCAGGCGGCCGGGTATGGCAAGGGGCAATGCTGATTAGGTGTGGGTGGTCCGATGCATCGGCGCGGCTGAACGCGTTGGACGCGAGCCGGACGATGCGTTTCCGGCTTCCCGTTCCGGCTTTCCGTTTTGAGGTCTCTGTGGATCGTAGAATTTCTTACGTAATAGGGTGCCTGGGTAACGCGTCGGAGGGCGACGTTTTGGACCACCTGCAGGACCTCACGTTGGCGAGAACTCGCTAAAGCATACCAGGCCGGTGCCGCGTAGGTTAGACGCGGCCTGACGTAGGTCATGTAGAGGGACAGCTTCTTTCTGATAGGGAGGCCAGAGCGGAATAAGGGACGCAGCAGGAACAGCGCTACCATCGCTGCGTTGGCAGCCTTCTTGACTTGCCCCGTCATGGTCAACCTTCTGTCGACTACGACGCCAAGATATGTTGCACTTGGTTTCCATTGTATCTGTTGGCCCTGCTGGCTCAGCGGAGGAGGCAGTCTCCAGTGACCCCCAAACGAAATTGCCTGGGTTTTGGCCAAGTTGAGCGAGAGCCTCCACTCCGCGAGCCAGGCCGGGCAGCAAGTCGAGGGCTCTCTGTAATTTTTTGGCGGCGTGGTAGGGGTTTAGACTCTTCGCAAGCAGGGTGATGTCGTCGGCGTATAGGGAGTATAATGCTGGAGCTAGTGTGCTACCCTGGGAGACACCAGCGAATATCAGGTGGCTGCAAGAACGTGCATTCTCCACCCTCACTCGAAACGTCCTGCCGTGGAGGAAGGCGGCAACGACGAGCGAGATGTATTGTGGAGTGCTGGCATTGAGTAGCTTTAATAGCAGCCTCTGGTGCCAGAAGCGGTCAAATGCGCTGGCAACATCCAAGAATGCAGCCTTCTTGGATTGGCTGTCTTCTCTTTCTTATTGGTAGCTGCGGCGACGAAATGCAGTACTCTCGCCACCTGCAGAGTGGAGTCTGCTATGCGATTGTCCCACCGTCCAGCTTCGGTGGAGACAAGCGCGGCTCGAATACGGTCAGTGATTTGGTTGAGCCTTCTCATGATGGCAGGGTCCCTTGTAGTCTGCCATTCTGCTCGCTTGCGCCTAATTATATCCAATATACGCCTCGGGGTCGGCGGTAAGCGCTCCTGTAGCGTCCTGCAGTGCGCCTTGTATCGATGACGTCAACTTCTCTTGAAGGAGATTAATGCTATTGTGGTCGATAAGGGGACTGAGGGTCCACAATTGCTGCTGCTGCTACACGGAGTCCTCAAAACGCTCCCAAGAGATCCATTACTCGGGCGGAGGGCCTCTGGCCAGGGTCATCCTGTCTGTGATAGTGACCAGGACAGGATGATGATCCCCGACCCGTAAGCATCTGGTAGCGTTTCGAGGTCTACGGCCTCAAGACCCTTGTACACTTCCAGGTCTATCGTTGTTGGGGCGTGGCTGCTGATGGGAGAGTAGTGTGTTGGCTCGTCCGGGCCCACTACCTCATAGTCCTCGCGTTGTGCATCGTTGAAGAGACGTCTTCAATTTGCGCAGGCGCTCTGGCACCTCCAGGCCGGGTGTTTCGCGTTCCAGTGTAGGGTGAGTGCTGTTGAACAGCACCCGCAGCTCGCCGGTGTTCAGGGGACTGGATGGCGGACGGTATATTGTGAACACCCGGAGCGGTCTTGATCCATGGCTGATTTCGACACCCAGAGACTGGAACGACTGGGTGCCGAGGTCAGGCAGCGGCTGGAACACCAGATTTCTTCGCACTGCGACCAGCAATCCCCACTTTGGTACATCGGTGGTGGCGTCCAGGCGTAGGACGTGATACCCTGACAGGCTCACGGAGCAGTCAGGTTTCAAAAGAGTCTCGTTTAGCAGGGCGATGTCAATGTTTTGCTCCTTCAGGACGTGGCGCAGTAAAGGCAACCTCCTCCTCAGAAGGAGTTCCTTAGACATTGAGAATGCGGTTGGTTATACCTTCCATTATACACGGTATAGGGTCTCGACCTTCCCTCAAGGCGTAGAGAACCTCCTTGAGGGTGTCGAGGGCCCTGTCAATGGCCGTGTGAACCGGCTGGCTAATTTTTGCCGGTACCTGCATTCTCGATGTCGGTGCGGGCGGCCTTGGTTTCAGCCGACTGCTCTGCCGTCCTCTGCTTCTTCGTATTCTTAGCACTAAACCAATGTACTATGCGATGTATCATTCGCAAACAATACTATCTCATGGGTATTTTCTACTAAATATGTTAGGTCAATTAAATTTATAAGAGAAAAGGACCAAGAATAGACCCCTGTGAGACCGCCATACTGATTAATGAACCAGGAAATTTCCCGTCGGAATCCTATTAGTTAAATAAAAAGTAAGAAGATCGAGTGCAAGTTCTCTTATGCCATAATGGTGTAGCTTCATGACCAATGTTGACGACGAGCGACCCTTAGTAAAACCATACTGCATGAGTTTATGATAATTAAAATGTAATAATATTTGATTTAAAAAAATATCACTAAATGTAGTACCAATACTAATAGGTCTAAAATTGTTAGGATCTAATGAACTACCCGATTAAAATATAAGTATGATTTTACTAAATTTCATTAGGTCAGACAGCACACGATACTCTGTATATGCGGCCGGCCGCAATATCGCGAAATCTCTCTCCGCGTAAGTTGCGTTCTGACTGTGATCGAGTACCGCAACAGTGGAATTTCATAAAGCCGATTTTCATACGCTGTACGCCACCATTGCCTCTATAGAATGGGATGAGCTATATTCGACAATAGATGTAAACTCTGCTGTTAGTATTTTATATAAATTTATAAATAAATGTCTTGATATGTACGTCCCGATTAAACTGTCAAGACTGCTGAACTCGTCATATAGATATCCTACTTGGTACACATCTACAATAATAAAAAATATAAAAATAAAAAATACATTTAAAAAAATATAAACAGCATCGTCTGGAGTTTAATAGAGAAATGTTTAGGTATTACAGGACTCTTGGTAAAAACCAAAAAGAAATGGCTTACAAAAACCACGTACAAAATACGGAACGCGAATTAAAGGATAATCCACGCTTATTTTGGAAATTTATAAGAGGGCAACAGTGAGAGAGACAGTCTGTTGCAGAATTTGACTATCAGGGCAAAAGAGTAACAGGTCTATATGCAGCCAACGCTTTTGCCAATTATTTCAAGTCTGTGTTCCTATCTGATGCACCTACGCTGTCAGCGGCCGACGCGCAGCGCGAGACAGCCAGCTCGTTGTGTTCCTCGCGCGTCGCAGTGGACAGTGTCGACTCACGTGACGTCTTATATGCTATTAGCAGACTTAAGGCTCATTCCTCTGCAGGTCCCGATGCCATACCTTCTTTTCTGGTAAAAGATTGCGCAGGTATTTTTGTCTGTCAGCCTCTATTATTTATTTTTAATTTAGCCCTAAGCTCTGAAATCTATCCCTCATACTGAAAAACTTCACGGGTTACTGCGATACCTAGGGATGGCTCCAGATCGGTTGTAGAGAACTACTACTATATACGCCGATACCCGTGTTTATTTATTTATTTATTAAGGAAGACATACAGTTTAATAAGTACTTCAAATAAAAACCAAATTTACATTCAATTAACCAATGAAGTCTTCACATAAAGTAGTACAAAAAAAATAGCTAGAGTTAAATTACGTGGGCGAGAAAAAGGCTTTTTAAAAACTTTATTTATTTAATTTTACAAACAACCTTTTAGTTCGAAAGCAAGTTGAAGACAATCATTTATTAATTTTAAATTTATAATATTAAAAATAATGTAATCAGCAAATATTTCTAATCCATTGTTTCCTTCGCGGATCTACATGTGCGGTGTCATCGGAATGCGCTGTTATACCGTGTTAACTCTAGATGTACAGTTAATCAAAAAGAAATCAAAATAAAACAGAAGAAAATCATTCAGAAACAGCTTCCATGACAAGTGATTTGAACTTATTTAAATTTATAGTAAACATGTCAATATCGCCAAACGCATTATCATGAGAGCTGCAAGCACGATAAATAAAAACATTTCCACCATATTTAGTTCTTGTAATAGGTACATAGAACTGTGATTTATTACGGGCTTGTAGACGAGGGAGGACATCTCAGACTAATATTACTTAAAAGGAAAGGGGTATCAAATAATTATTAACTATTTTAAAAAGGAAAAGTTCGTCCCTAGCCAAACGACGGTTCTTTAAAGAAGTCGGAATAGGTTGTTTATCGAGATGGTATTGGTTGGCTTTAATACTAATATGTTTATTGAACCTCTTTTGAATATTTTCAATTTTATCAATGTACACATTAAACAACGGATTCCACACAGTCGAAGCATATTCGAGAACAGAACGAACGTAGGCATTGTACAACGTGATAAGTGTAGCACTATTGTGAAAATCTTTTGCTACCCGAAGAACAAAACTCAGCATCCGAAAAGCCTTATCAACTATGTAATTTAAACTAAAATTCGACAACTATTTTTCGAACCGTCTACACTATTTTATTCTTTTGTACGGAGCCTTTTAGAGTATAATGCAATAATATGAAATCCTCATGAGACGAAATACAAAGTAATGGTTGAAAACGTTCAAAAAAAACATTTGCTCGATATCTATATAAAAGACTATATGGATACTATCCATTTTTATATCCATCCCTCTTTGTAGGGGATATGGTCGGAGTTGACACCTTGGAATTAAGACGAAAGCGTGCAATGTTGTTACATTACTACTTGCTGCTTAATGGCAAAGTTAATAATCCCACGGCCTTATCTTATATAAACTGTATGTGCCGGACCGTCTGGTGCGCCTGCACCGGCGACGGTTGTTCGAGCCGCCGTCGGTGCACACGCAAGCGGCCCGCTCCGGTCCGACATACCAAGCTCTAAGTCTGCTTTTTAACACTTTGATTGCTCAGTATCCGGAAATAGATCTGTATAATATAAGTGTACAAACTTTCTTGAATGATGTTTAGCTTTCTTAGGTTCTTAGTTTATATTTTTTTTATCTGTTTGTAATTTTTTTTTATAGCTTCAAGATGTATCCCGCACGAGGCAGGGTAGGCAGAGGGAACCCGGGAACCTAGTGTTAGGACACTCCGTTCCACTTCCGTTCCTTACTTTCCGCCGAATTTTGAGGCATTGCGTGTTGAGTGGCGGAACTTGCATACTTTTGTGCCCTTTAGTTACGCTGTTAGTACAATAAGAACCTGTTTTAATAAATAAATATAATTATTAAATAAATATATCAATATCATGAGGAGTATTATATATATTATTTTGTTTCTTATATGTAAAGATCTGGCCATGGAACATACTTTTTTAAACAATTTCGAATAGTTTCGAACATAATTAATAAATGATTTACTGTGATTATATGCTTTTTCATTATAAAGTTCATATAACCTTTGTCTACTCTTATGAATTCCCACAGTCGTCCAATCATTAAATGATAAGAAACTCTTGGATTCTACTGTTTTATAGGTGTTAATACAGCATTAAACACATTTTTGATAACATTAAAAAAAATCTATATAATAAGTTGGTTTTATTAGTTCACTGCAAGTATTGGAGTTTTTCTATTGTATTTCTTCTAAAGTTTTCTATACGACCAGTTGTCATCGGTACACAAAAAAAAAATGTTTTTTTTTACAAACTTTATTTTTACCAAAATAAAATGAAGCCAACTGACCGCAATGATCTGAGCTTAACATATTAATTATTGATTTTTCTCTGGGTAAAGAGTTTAAAAATATTATCAATACAAGTGGCGGTACAACTAGTTATTCTTGTTGGCTCATGAAATAAGTTAACCAGGTTATATGAATTTAATAAAGACCTGAATCTAGTACAAGTGATGGAGTCCTCTAGTAAGCTAATTTTAAAATCACCACATACAACTATTGACCTCTTAGATTCAGATAATTTTACAAGTACCTCTTCTAAAACTAGAAAAATAGATGGACTGTAAATCGCTAAAATTAGTATCTGCATATTAATTCAAAACATAATAAGAGAAATGAAATATTTAATATTTTCATTTTAAATATTTAATGTCAAAAATTCTTTGCTCTGTGGTACAAGGCAAAACGTGGCGTTGAGTTCCGCCACTCAACACGCAAACGCAATGAAATGGTAGGTATATAGGTACATAGTTTGTTGTCATCTTGTCTTATTGTAGTGAGCGTCATTGGCTACAACCACGATTGTTTCTAAGGTGGAAAATATTGAACATATGCGATGAATATTAAGTTATATTAGTGCCTAATACATATTTTATATATTAGTCTGTAATAAATATTTTTATTTTATGATTACTGTTGGTGTAAGTAACATAACTGTTGTACGTGATCGGCAACGGCAGGTGGCCGCTGGGCGCGGGCTCGCCGCTGGCCGCGCGCAAGGCGGCGCTGCTGAAGCTGTCGCTGGAGGCGGCCACGTGCGCGCAGCGGGACCGCTTCGCCGAGCAGCCCGCGCGCGCCGTGGCCGCCGCCGCCGCCGCCGCCGCCGCCGTCGCCGACTTCATCATACAGGCACGCTCCTTGACGCACTTACACTTGTCTGCGCTGATCTCAGAAACGGCTAACCAAATTTTAATGCTGTTTTCACTAATGATTCAAACAAGAAAGTAGTTGAAATAACTAAATAAAATCATGTAATTCAAGTGGTCGAAGCCGTATCATTTTGTAACATTAGACATTTTTTTTAGTATATTTTTTGATTAAAGTAATCGATTATCGAAAAAATGTATTGTTATATGAGTACGACATCCTCAAATGCGCAGGACGTGTCGGACCCCATGATCCTGCAGCCGGCGTCGCTGGACGCGGTGACGCTGCGCCAGGGCGAGCGCGCGCTCGGCTTCGAGGTGGTGCCCTCCTTCTGCGGCCACCACCAGCTCGCGCACATCCGCTTCGCCTCGCCCGCGCACGCCTCCGGCCTCGTGCACGAGGCCGACGAGATAGTCGAGGCGAACGGCAAGTGCGTGCTCGGGTGGAGCGGCGAGGCGGTGGAGCGGACGTGCTTGGCTCGGACTTCGCCCGATCTGGTGTTGAGATTACGGAGAAGAGGCGCGAGGCCTCTCCCCGTGTTGTCCACGCCGCCTCTGCGTGTACCGCGGCCTCGTGCCCACTTGCACGTGCATGGGCATATGCATATGCATTCTCATGTGCATATGCATTCGCGTTTGCCGCCGTTGCACACACATCTGCATACGAGACTCAGGTTAGTTGTTCTGTGCTGTATATTTGTGTGTTTTTTTTTTGGATAATGTCATTAAATTTGAACATATGTTTTTAAGATAGCTGCAAAATGTTATGCTTGTTTTTTAATAGTTAAAAATGAAATATTTAAAATATGAAAATGGCATTTGTTTATTTTTGTGAATTTATTTTGCCTTATTTTTAAATCGTTGTAATTCTTATTGAAGTAGTAATAAGTCAGAATTCAGTAGATTTATTCAGTGTCTTACTTTAATTCATACATATAAAAATATCTTTTCAAATTTTTTTTGAAAATGTACTGTTACTGTGTATACCTAATTATGAAATGTTTAAATACTTCATTATGTGATCTAATTGCGTACAACAATCTTACCATTCACCTAAAAAAAGAACAAGTAGTGTTTATATAATCCACGCGGTGTGCGCTGTGCAGGTACGAGGCGGAGGCGGAGTGCGCGGCGCGCGAGAGGCCGCCGCCCTCGTCCTCCGACGAGAGCGAGGCGCTGTCCCCGCCCGCCTCGCCCACCTCGCCCACCTCGCCCGCCTCGCCCGCCTCGCACGCGCACCTGCACATGGACTCCGGCAGGTACTGCACCTTATTACCGACCAAATATTGTCATCCACAGCCCCCCTTTCCTCTGCAAATTCGATGAATAAATATTTCTCTAGTGTTGGAAAAAATCTTGATTCAAAAATAACCTTCTCGAACTTTACTTATCCTAGAGTACCTAAACATGACAACATACCTTTGCTCTCACCTCTTTACTCAATGACCCTCCTCTCTACCGATATCCCCGAAATAGAACGAATAATTCTTAGCCTGAAAACTACGTTCGCTATCGGTTGGGATGGTATTCCTACTGTAATAATCAAAGAAGCTAGAAACTTTCTTACTCCAATAATTGTGCACGTTTTCAATCTTTGCCTAGCGTCTGGCGTAGATGTATTTAAAATAGGTCTCGTGCATCCTGTGTATAAGGGTGGTGATAGAGACTGTGCAATTATAGGCCGATTTCAGTTCTTACTACTCTGTCGAAAATCCTAGAAAAGTTGCTTAACACACGGCTGGTACGTTACCTTAATCAAAATAAGTTTTTTTCTGAAAATCAATTTGGTTTCCGGAGTGGTAGGTCTACTGAAGATGCAGTAATGGAGCTAACTAATTCTATACCTATATGTAATATGTCTCTTAAAGAATATTTATGAGGCGTGGGAAGGATCGCAGGATGCTCTTGGCATGTTCTGTGACTTATCCAAAGCGTTTGATTGCGTCCAGCACTCAACATTGGTCATGAAACTACATCATTATGGCATAAGAGGTCGTGCACTCGATCTTCTGACTTCTTATTTAACTAACAGGGTTCAGAAGGTTGATGTGAATGGCAAGAAATCTCTTGGGTCACTAATCAGTATGGGGGTCCCACAGGGGTCTATTCTTGGTCCTTTTCTCTTTTTAATATATATAAATGATTTACCTTATTTAGTTGAAAGGAGCCATGAGATAGTATTGTTTGCTGATGATACTTCGTTGATTTTTAAAATGCGAAGAAGACAAATAGTATATGACGAAGTAAACAATGCTCTCTCCAAAATAGTACATTGGTTTAGCGCTAATAACTTGCTGTTAAATAGTAAAAAAACAAAATGTGTAATATTCAGAACACCTCAAACAAAAATTGTGAAAGCTAATGTACTTTTGAATGGTGAAGCCGTAGAGCCTGTTGATTCTACGGTATTTCTCGGTATCACCATTGACTCTAATTTACAGTGGGGACCTCATATTGATAGATTGGCGAATAGACTGAGCTCTGCAGCTTTCGCTGTAAAAAAAATTAGATTATTGACTGATGAAGAAACGGCTCGCCTTGTTTACTTTAGCTACTTCCACAGTATTATGTCTTACGGCATCTTACTCTGGGGTAATGCAGCCGGTATTAAGTCAATATTTGTCTTGCAGAAGCGAGCTATTCGCGCAATCTATAACTTAAGCCCTAAGGATTCCTTAAGGGAAATGTTTAAAAATATTAATATATTGACCGTTGCATCTCAATACATTTTTGAAAATGTTATGTATGTCAAGAAAAATATTAATAAGTTTACTAAAATCAGTGATGTACATAATATTATTACTAGAAATAGGCTTAAACTTAGTGCGCCTGTAACTCGATTGCATCGAGTCCGTAATTCTTTTATGGGACAGGGTGTACGCTTTTACAATAGGATCCCAGAAAACGTCAGAGAATTTTCCGTTTCACAATTTAAAAAGGTTGTGAAAAGACGTTTGTGTGTTAAAGGTTATTACCATATTAACGATTTCATAAATGATAACACGCCTTGGGAATAAAATGCTCGCTCCAGGCTGTTTCAAGTGTATCATTCTCACATAAATATATAATGTAAAGTTTTGATTAAAAAAAAAAGGACATGTCCCGCTGGATTTCTTTCGCCGGTTCTTCTCAGGTCTGAGGCAGTAACTTTAGTGAACTGGTGGTAAATTGTTTGACGTTCAAAAAACGAAGCTTGTAACTTCTTATTTTGAATAAAATATTTTGAATTTGAATGTGAATTTGAATATAGTTCAGCACTTTTGCTCTAAGTCTAAATCTCTTGCCATCTTTTTAGATCTCTCCAAAGCGTTTGACACAGTCTCTGTCCCGATCCTTTTACAGAAGTTGGAACGTATAGGAATCCGAGGAGTTGTGCATGACATGTTTAAAAGTTATTTGACAAGTGTGTTTACAAATGTGTCAGGATTGGTAGTGTCATCAGTGACATGATGCCGCTCGAATTTGGCGTACCACAAGGTAGTGTACTCGGGCCTACTCTCTTCCTAATTTACCTGATTGACCTTTGCAAAGTGACACTCACGAATTGTAATATAATAACTTATGCTGATGACACTGTCCTTCTTATTCACGGCGCTACCTGGTCCGAAACTCAGCGATATGCCGAGTCGGCACTGTGTGCTGTTATGGCATAGCTGTCTCACAATCATCTAACCTTGAATTTATCGAAATCTAACTTTATTGCATTTGCCCCAAATCATTCATCTCTCCCTACGAGTCTCTCCTTGACAGCACACTCTATCTTTTGCAATCTTAGGACGTTTACTTGTGCTAAGATTGCCAATGTGTCAAAAATAAAATATATATATAATAAGGTATCTGGATTGACAACCATTTAGAATAGACTGAACATATCAAACATACGATGTCCAGACTCAGAAAACTTATGTTCCTCTTTAAAAATCTAATATCGTTCCTTAATATGACAACATTAAAAATGGTTTATTACGCCTTGATACAATCAGTATTATCATATTGTATAACTGTCTGGGGAGGGACTGGAAAAACAAAACTACTCTCTCTGGAAGGGGCTCAACGAGGAGTACTTAAGGTTTTGTCTTTTCGACCGATTCGTTATCCTACCTTTGCCTTGTACAATGAATTGGAACTTTTAACAGTTAGGAAGTTATATCTATTAAACGTAGATTAATACTAAATTAAACGAGTTACCATATGAAACTAATTCCAATAAACGTAAAAAAGATATGGTATGTACTATAGAATATTGCAGAATTGAAACAGCTAGAAGACACTGAAACAGAAAATCTTATCATACCAGTACTGTGAGCTGTAAGTTGTAGACTCTCTCACAAGTACGCACTTATACGCTCACTCGCTCACGCACACACACAACACACACACACAACACACACACACACACACACACACACACACAAACACACAACACACACACACACACACACACACACACACACACACACACACACATACTCACATACACGAACGCATGCACAACCTGCATGCACATTCTCCTTTGTTGTTACATTTATTACTATAATGTTATCTTTTCGCTTATTGTTACTTTTATCTCGCATACTTCTATTAAATTAAGACACTAAATGTATATAGGAACTTTACTGTCATCTGTCCTATTACAGTGGGCGTTAATGGCTGCAACACAGTTCTTACTAATGCGGTCATTATCGAACATATCAAATTGTTATTCTTTGTTATATAAGTTCCTAATAAATATATATTTTTTTTATTTTTATTACTTATTACACATTAGCGGAGAACTTTTTCTATAAGTCTAGCTTCAATCAACTATTCAAATTTAAGTGTCACAGTCCAAAAAAAAGGCTCTAGAAATAAGAGCACAAACAAAATTGTGTTCTTATTTGTACAGTCCAACCATAGCCAATGAGCGGACGTGCCGAGATGCTTAAGAGTATTTTTAAAAACTTGCGTAAATAAGCACCAAACAATTACGATTTCATATGATTTCATAATGTCTTTCTCTTGATAAGTAAACATCAAAATTAGGTTTATAGTACTAATAAATAATTATTAAACAATAAAAAACTAATGTTTTGTCGTTTAGCCAATTGTTGCCACCAATCTACAACCAATCTTGTCGATTATTGGTAGGTTTGGACAAAGCAATGCATGGAGTAGTTTATATAAAAAAATATATAAAAATAAATGACTTTTATATTCCTTTCTTTATAAGAAAATTTAAAAATAGAATGAAGAAAAAATGCTGTTACAATTTTAAGCGTTATTTATACTAAAATACAGTTGATATATTTGACGACATCTTCTTACCATCGCGGACCAAAATGACTCATTTCCATGATGCGCTAGTTTAAGTTAAATTTGAATGATTTGCTAGTTTAAGCTAAACTTGAATGATTAATTGATGCTAATAAGGTTGGACTTTATTAAATGATTTTTATAAAATACGTATGTGCGATATAATATTTCGTATTTTGTTTATGATTGAATTGTTGCAAAAGGTTATAATTTTTATGTATTTTTGAGAATTTTTTTTATGTGTATATATATATATATATATATATATATATATATATATATATATATATATATATATATATATATATATATATATATATATATATATATATATATATATATATATATATATATATATATATATATATATATGCTGCGTGTGTGTGTTGCAGGCTGTTCCCGCGGCGCGTGGCGGGAGGCGCGGGTGGCGCGGGGGGCGCGGGAGCGCGGCGCCACTCCGTGAGCGGCGGCAGTCCGCCCGCGCGCCGCGCGCCGCTCGCGCTGCACTCCGTACGTAACCGCGAAGAATATCATTTTCTCAAATATGAATCAATGACTAATACTTTATATGTATGAAATATACACATGTAACGGAAATAAATTATAGCACTGAGCGCTTATCCCTTTATACGTGGCGAGGTAACTTCTGAACCTAGTGCTAAGACACTCCGTTCCGTTCCTCCCTTTCCGCATTTTTTTTCTTTTTTAATGGACACGGCAAACGATGGTATGAGTCACCTGATGGTAAGTGATCACCGCCGCTCACCCCGTGTAGCACGAGAGAAGCTACAGGAACGTTGCCGGCCTTTAAGCTGCATATGGGCGCCGGAGTCCGGCACTACCCAATGCGAAACGCAGTGGCTGAAGCCACTACTTAACGCCAGTTTTAAGTGCTGGGGGGGGTGATGATGACCCGGTCGAGTCTGCCCATGCGTGTTGTCATTGCTGGCAACGTGACTCTCCCACAGTACGTGTGGGAGAGTCGCCTCTTACGACACCATCAGTACCAGGGTGATCTTATTCTAAGCCGGAATCACACGGCTGAATTCGCTGAATTTGAGACATTGCATTTCTTTGCTTTTTGGCTATTTAATATTTTTATTTCTGCGCTCTATTTAATAACATTATTATGATTATACTTATCAGCGTTTAATATAGCTTTGGAGCTACTTTTGCCGGCCTTGAGATTTGCCATATATGCGTTCTCTATACATAAAAGAGAGAGACAGGGAGAGAGAGGAAGGAAAACTTGTTAAATGTTAAAAGTGCTTTTTATTACTAGCAGTTACTACGAAAGAATATATTTCATGATGTTGTTTCCAGCTATGGCAGGAGTTACAGCAGCGTCGCTGGCACCGCGACGACGACGTCCCCGATGACTCGACATTATACCGACGGGATAAGGTTCATATTTTTTAACTTCACACAGTATCTCGCACAGGCCTACCCTTTGTAGGCAGAGGGAACTTGGGAACCTAGTATCAAGCGTCCGTTCCCATAAAGATTTGATTCGATTCAAGTGCAAGAAAAAAATCAGTTTTTTTCTAAAGTGCGTAAAAGATGAGCGTTACCATTAAAACGTATTGATTTTATGTTATTTCCTGTTCGCCTGCTAAACATATTCAATATTATATAAAATAATATAAAACAACAAATTTCCAGGCCGTATCGTGCAGTACCGGCCTTCAGCTGTCTCCCCGTCCTCGCACGTGCCTCGGCGTGCCCCGCTCCCCCGCCGCCGCCCCCACCCCCGTCGGCCCCGTCCCCGTCCCCACCCCCGTCACCCCGCACACACCCCGCGGTAAACTGGACAAGAGCCACTCTACGCCTGCATACGACTTCGACGCTCCCTCCGAGCACGCGGCCCCCGCCCCCACCGGCGCTGGCCCCGCCCCCGCGCTCACCGCGCAGCCGATCCCCGAGTCCCCCACGACGGAGACACCGATACACGAGAAGGCCGGACAGATACTGGAGTTTAAGAAGTCCAGCACGCAGATAGAGGAGGCGATACAGAGGGGCCGGCGGACGACCGACGACGACGGGGAGGGCGGGGACGACGACATCAAGCTCATAGACGATGACGACAAGTTGGAAATTGTGGAGACCGTCAATGTTGTGCTGAGCGAGCACGTGCAGGGGACGGAGGACAGCCCCGCGGGGAAGGTGCCTGACGCCGTGGACGACGTGCCGACACCTATCAAGTAAGACATGTGATTTTTTCTTAAATATATATATATATATATATATATATATATATATATATATATATATATATATATATATATATATATATATATATATATATATATATATATATATATATATATATATATATATATATATATATATATAAATATATATATATATATATATAAATATATATATATATATATATATATATATATATATATATATATATATATATATATATATATATATATATATAAATATATATATTAAATTAATAATGAAATTTAAGCCACTGATGTTTCTGAAATAAATATGAAATAATAATATTTAATTTTCAATAAAACCGTTTGCTCTGGATTAAATGAAACTGTTTTAATTTGTTATTTTTCGAAAATGTATTTTCATATAAATGTGTTAAAATAGTGCATTTTTGCAATATTGCTAAAATTTTATTTTCAGTTTGACTTATGGATTTAAAATTTGATTAAATGATTGATGTATTGTATATGCTAGCTGCACACGGCAGGGTAGACAGAGGGAGCCTAGTGCCGTTCACCGCCGCCGTCCGCCGCGTTGGAGGTATTAATGAGTGGTGAAAATATTAGACCAGAGTGGAGACTGAACCATCTTGCAGGACTAACCGCCGTGCAGAGTGGAGTAGATAGGGCAGAGTGGAGGGCACACCCTGGCAATAATAGTCGGAACTAATGCCATTTAAAAGAAAAATAAGAGCATTGATTATATAATATGTAACGTTCCCAGGTACCCAAAGCCCCGGATAACTGAACGGTTCAAGCCGGTCCGCGCCGACACGCCGCCCTCCCCGCCGCCGCGCCCGCCGCACACGCGCGCCGGGGGCCCGGGCGGCGCGGGGGGCCCGGGCGGCGCGGGGGGCCCGGCGCCGAGGCCGCTCCCGCGTGTGGCGGACGCGAGGGACGGGTCGCCGCTCAAGGGGGCCCGCGCGGGGGACGCCGCGCAGGTATTGCTGCTCATAAGAGTTATACAATTATTATGCTCTCGTTTTCGCTTTTTCTTTAAGGAAAATCTTTCAAAACATTAATACATTGACCGTTGCATCTCAATACATTTTGAAAATGTATGTTAAGAAAAATATTAATAAGTTTACTAAAATCAGTGTACATAATATTAATACTAGAAAAATAAAATAATAAAATACTAGAAATAGGCTTAAACTTAGTGCGTCTGTAACTCGATTGCATCGAGTCCGTAATTCTTTTATGGGTCAGGGTGTACGCTTTTACAATAGGATCCCAGAAAACGTCAGAGAATTTTCTATTTCACAATTTAAAAAGGTTGTAAAAAGACGTTTGTGAAAGGTAAATATTAACGATTTTATAAATGATAACACGCCTTGGGAATAAAATGCTCGCTCCAGGCTATTTCAAGTGTATTGTCACATAATTATATAATGTAAAGTTTTGATAAAAAAAAAGACATGCCGTATGGTTCTTCTCAGGTCTGAGGCAGTAACTTTAGTGAACTGGTGGTAAATTGTTTGACGTTCAAAAACGAAGCTTGTAACTTCTTATTTTGAATAAAAATATTTGAATTTGAATTTAAATTTGAAATTGTGCGGAAACCGACTTTACGGACAACCACTTTCGTTTCCGTTTTTTCTGTGAATTATACTAAAAGTAACTGCTGTTTTAATATTAAAATTAAAGTTGAAGTATTTCTAATGAAGATCTCTTCTCATATTTCCAGATATCAGTCCCGCTCCGTCACATAACAAAACACGACATAAAACTTATATCCACGGAAAGACGTGAACTACCCCCCATCAACGGAGACCCCGACCCGCCGGGGCCCCCCGCCACTGGGGGCGCCGCCGCCGGGGGCCCCGCCCCGTCGTCGCCCAGTGCCCCCTCCCTGCCGAGCCCCGCCCCGTCGATCGTGCTCGGAGCCGTCAGCGAGGGTGGCGGGCTGGACTCCCCTAAAGCGGGCGCCTTGTCGCCTTCTGGTAGCGTTGTTAGAGGGTTCTTTCCTTCTTCTAAGTCTAGGAGCTTAAAGAAGAAGAACTCCATATTGGCAAGTGAGTATGTAAACAACAACAACTTACAAAAGTCAAAGGAAAGGAATTTCATAGAAATGTTAATTTCATACAAAATAGATGGATACGGTCGCAAACTTCCCGTAACTATTGTAGGTGTACGATGATTAAATTTGGCTAGAAGTGAGAACTTGCAGTACAAGTAGTAATATTATTAACTATTACAAACTTATGATTGTATTTCATTTCATATAAAATGAATAATTAATGTTTGCAAACTTAGGTTGGTAATAACAATAATAGCAATCGATTGACTTTAACATGTTGTAAGCCTTTTTTATCTTAATAGTTGGTTTGGTGGTAGCTACATTTTAAATTACAGTTATAAAATCTAATAATATTATTCAAAATCAAAAGGAAATATTAAAGTTGCTGCCGGTCGTAGGTCTGCTCCTCTGTGCCTCCTACGCGACAACAGCGTCTGTTATATGATTAAAAAATTTCACGGCAATATCCCATACACATAGATATTTTCTCGATATCTAGTGGCATAAATGAGTAGACTGATTTAAATTTATAATCTTCACATTTACCATTTACGCTTGCCTTAAGCAACGATTCAGCGGCGGTCGTGGAAGATAAGTGGTTTGGTTGAAATTTTTTCAAAGATAGAGGCAAATTGTTAACTTGGAACTGGTTACATCATGGTCAATTCTAAATTTAATTTCGTTTTTGTAATCCTTGGCTTTTTCAATTTAACAAAATTGCTACAAAAGTTTTTTTTTTTTTTCATTTAGCTGTAATTTTAGTTTTCCATGCATAGATTGTCTTAAAAGTGATGATGTTATTAGAACAACAAAGTAATTGAGGTAAGTAAATAAAATTGTGTAATTCAAGCGGCCGAAGCCGCGGGCGGGTAGAGAGTAGTTGTTATTAAATAATTTACTGTGGTTGTTTGTTTTCTCACTATGAAGTTCATATGATCTTTGTGTATTTTATGAACTCCTACAATCGCTCAATCATTAAATGACAAGAAATTCCTGGAATTTAGTAGTTAGTATTTAGTTTTACATTTAATAACATATGGTACAATTCCCTCGTAATAAGTTTGGCTCGTTATTATATTTTAGATAGTAAAGTTTTGCTATTACATTACTTATTTTAGATTATACTTATGTCTGTATTGTACGCTCACGTGGTCCCGCAGGGCGGCGCGACGTGCCGGCGCGCGCGCTGGCGCCCGTCGCGGCGAGCGGCCGCGTGTGGCAGCGCGTGCGCGGCCGCGGCGCCGCGCCGGCGCGCTGGGCGCCGCGCCACCTGCTGCTCGCGCACGACCTGCTCTACGCCTACCGCTCGCCCGACGTCAGTATACGTGCACGTGTGTATGTGTCTGTGTGTGTGTGTGTCTGTGTGCGCGCGCTACAGTGCCGCTGTGCTTGTGTGTGTGCAGTGCGCGCGCGCCGACTGCATGATCCGGCTGGCGGGCTTCACGGCGAGCGCGGCGGGCGAGGTGCACTCGCGCGCGCACGCCTTCAAGGTGTACCACACGGGCCGCGCCTTCTACTTCGCGGCGGCCGAGCGCGCCGCCATGCTGGCCTGGCTGGCGCTGCTGCAGCGCGCCGTGCTGCTGCCGCCCACCGCCCCCAGCGCCCCCGGCGCCGCGGTACGTGACCACTCGCCCCACTCGCCCCACTCGCCCCACTCGAGTACGACAATATAACATTGTTGCTTTTACAGGAGGACCTATCGACGCAGTTCTCCGAAACGGACTATTCAGAAACCGAGTCAGACGCAGAGACTTCGGAGAGAAGGAACGAAAGAGACAGAGAAAGAGAGAGAGAGAAGGAAAAGGAAAAATCCAAGTTTGGTTCCTTGAAGAAGTTAACTCACCGCGCTGGCCGGAGCGAGTCGCACGAGAACGTCAACCAATCGGCGTCCACCAGCTTAGATAGGAAGTACTTGAGGATATTCTCTAGGACTAAGGGCAAGGAAGATAAGACTGGGAAGGTACCTTTTAATATTATTTGGAATATTTCCCTATACTTTATCAAGTTTATGAAAGATTCCTGTAAAATTGTGAACTTAGCGGATTGAAAATCTGAACGTTTTAACCATTAAGTCATGTGTTCTCATTAAGCTGCGTCGAAATTCTTATACGTTTATTTTGTACTTATCTCTAGCAATTTTGTAGACATATCAAAAAACTCCTTTAACCAAAGTAAAATTAATTATTTAATAGATAAATTTCTTTTGTAGAGAGATTTAAAAAAAATGAAATACTTGTACTTATGTACGGGCGTGAGAAGTTACACTTCTTTGGCAGTTTTTAATTGTATGCAAATAATAAAATACAATAAACTGAAATTCAAATTGAATTTATTATTAAATTAATTTATTTACTTTTGAAATAAGAATAACCCATAACAAATATTTAGTTTTATTGAATTGATAATTTAGCAATATTTAGCATTAATTAGGTATGATCAATAACAATATTTTAATTTATATTTTTATATAAATAATACATACATTATTTTTATATAAATAATACATAAATTAAGGTTGGTCGTGGCGCAGCGGCACGGGCGTTTGACTGTAACCGACAGATTGTGGGTTCGATCCCCACTCGAGGAAGTTAAATATTTAATATTTGCAATTTAAATATTTAATGTTTAATATTTAATTTTCATTTCTTCGCTCTGGTACAAGGCAAAAGGCAGGGTTGAGTTCCGCCGCTCAACACGCAATGCCTCTAATTCGGCGGAAAGTGAGGAACGGAAGTGGAACGGAGTGTCTTAACACTGGGTTCCCAAGTTCCCTCTGCCCACTCTGCCATATGTGAGATACAGCATGAAGCTAGTGAGTGAAAATATTGAATTTAAATCACTACTGAATATAATTTACCAGCATAAATATAAATCGCACTTATATGAAACTAAAACATGTGTAAGTAGATACTAGAAACATGTGGATATATACTATGAATACGAAGACAGTCTTGGACTTCCTTCTCTTTCCTGTCATCCTGGTACTTGAGGATAAAAGAAATAAATACTTTGTTGTATTAACGAAATTAAAAATTAACTTCTACCGTTTCATGTAACTCTGGTATTTCAGTTACATATTACACGGTCAATGAAACGATTATTTCTTGACATTGAAATGTTCTATCACAAGTATTTCGGAGGTCATATAAATAAGTAAGCTCTTATCGTGTACTGTTATCCTGGTACTTAGTTAAAAAATGTATACATAAGTAATTATAAACCGTAACCGTAACTTTTGTGTGACGAATGTTAAAATTTCCCTCTCAACATTCTTATAACGCGCGCGCCTAAAGAAGTTACAAAAAATCCATTAAACAAATTAAAATTAAAATAGATTATTTGATAGAGAATGTTAATTATTAAATATTTGAATATTCAAATGCTCATAGTGTTGCTAATATTAGTACAGGGTGGGCCCCGGAGTTTTGCGAATTTGAAAAATTCATAAAAAAAAAAACAAAAGTAATATTAAAACCAATTTATTTTTAAATTAAAGTTAACATTTGGGAAAATCATTTCTTAAAAATAACATCATCCAGATGCGCACCATCCCGCTGCAAACATTCTTCGAATCTCGACCTCAAATTGACAAAAACTCGTTCGCACATGGCACGCGGAATAGCGGCCATTTCTTCGCGGATATTGGCCTTCAACTTTGCAATCGTGGTCGGATTATTACTGTAGACTCTACTTTTCATGTAGCCCCACAAGAAAAAATCGGGTGGAGTTAAATCCGGACTCCTCGGTGGCCATGGAATGTCACCTCGGCGCGAAATGAGTTTTCCAGCAAACATCTCCTTTGCGGCTGCCAAACTCTCGTTAGAGGTATGGCAAGTGGCGCCATCTTGTTGAAACCATGTCGAACTATTGTACCCTCGAAATTCTGACAGCTGTGGGTAAAAGAAATCGCGCAACATGGCTGTGTATCGCTCAGTATTAACTGTCACAGAATTCCCTCGCTGGTCTTCAAAGAAAAAGGGTCCGATGATTCCGTGTGCTGAAATAGCCGCCCAAACTGTCACTTTTGGCGAATGCAAAGGCTTTTGGTGTTTGAATTGTGGATTTTCTGAGGCCCAATAACGACTATTTTGTTTATTTACGTGCCCATTTAAGTGAAAATGGGCTTCGTCTGAAAAAAGAATATTGTTGAAGCTCCGAAACCGCTCAAACATTGTTTCGACGAAATCACGTCGTAAATTGTGATCATTTGGCTTCAAATCTTGCACTAGTTGAAGTTTATACGGGTGCAATTTTAAATCTTCCTTCAAAATACGACGCAAAGTCGTTCTTGATACAGATAGCTCTGCTGATCGCTTGCGAGTTGATTGCCCAGGATTGCGTAGTACGGAAGCTCCGACTTCGTTTATGTTTTTATCTGACCTTTTCGTCCTTTCGGGCCCCTTAGGTTTCTGATTAAGGGTCGAACCGGTAGCCTCGAACTTTCTGACCCACGCCCTAATCAAACTTTCACTCGGACACTGTTTTAAATCATGCAATCCATAGTGGGAGCGAAATGAACGTCGAACAATAACGCACGAATCAGCATTTGTAATAATTTTTTACACAGAACGCACGCTGTTCACCCGTGAAGTGCTCCATTGCGACTAAATTTCCAAGGCCCGAGTTACAGATCCCCACCTCCCGCGCTCCGCCCCCCTCCCCCGTTCCAACGCTATGGCGATTTCAAATTCGCAAAACTCCGAGGCCCACCCTGTATAATAAATTGTATTTGTGTAAAAATATAAAGTAAAATATGAAAAATATTTATTTAGGAAACTTATTTAAATTTGGACGTAGCGGGATTTCATACTGCGCCTCTTATAAACCGTCCAAGAGGTGTTGTTTCAAATACTGCTACGTTCAAATGTTTATATATTTCCTAAATGAGTAATTTTCTTTCCTAAGTGTGAAATAACACTTTAAAAGAAGTGAAAGTTTAAAATTTTAAAATTATACTTCTCTGTTCAATCCCCACTCGAGGAAATGAAATATTTAATATTTTTAATTTAAATACTAAATGCTTTAATTATTTCGCTCTGGACAACGAGACAAAGACAAAGTACGACGTTGAGTTCCGCCATTCATGCAATTCCTCAAATTCGTCGAAAGTGGGAGAACGGAGTGTCTTAACACTAGGTTCCCAAGTTCCCTTTGTTTACCCCGCCATGTGTGGGATACAATGGGAAGTTGAGTTAAGTATACTATTAAAAATGTTTAAAAATGTATGTGTAGTTGTTCTCTCAGCAGACAAAACAGAGCAACGTGCCCGTCCCCACGGAGCACTACCGCAGCTACCGGCGCGCGCCCGCCCCCGTCCCCGCGCTCGCCCCCGCGCGCGCCCCCACGCACTACGCGCACGCCTCCAACCCCAACCTGCTGGACTTCGAGCCCGCGCACTTGGTGGCGCCCGTCGCGGTCAGTGTGTGCACTCGCTGCCGGCTACGTGCAGAACAGCCATAACTCGACCTATTTGTTTTTTAATGGTTTTTTTTAAATTTTTAATGACATTTTATGAAATGTAATTTTTAATTCTAGTATAAATATATAATAATAATAATAATAATATATAATAAGTTGATTACCCGACATAATAAGAAACTATAGGTAGACAATTAAATTGTATTGACTGTATTTTTAATTTTACTACCACAGCTGATACATGAAAATAATAATAATAATTCCCTACAAATGAGCTACAAATTAAAGAAAACTAAATCAGCGTTGGTTATGTTTTTATTTCAGGCATTAAAAACATTTTTAAGATCACTTATCGCTAATTTTGTTTGACGAATGTATGAGAATAATTCAACATTTTCTAACGTGTCTTTATTTTTTATTTTGTATAAAGTAAAATATTTTTGTAATAACTATTTAAAATAATAAACCATTCTCAATGATTGCAGATGCCCAAACCACAAAAAACTCACAAAACTGACAACTTGATCGGCTTCGTGACACTCGAGGAGTTCATGTTAAAGAAGCAGGAAGAGGAGCGACAGCAAGTGTACACTGACCGCGTCCTCATGGGGGTGGAGAGGAAGGGGGGCGGGGCCGCCGGGCACCAGGCCAAGAGGAAAGGGGGCGCGGCGACACACGCCCACAGTGCCAGTGACAGTGGGAAACGGGGTGGCGGCCTCGGCCCCGCCCACAGCGCGCACGGGGGCGGCGGCGGGGGCGGGGAGGAGGGCGAGCTGCAGCGGCGCCTGGAGCTGATCGTGCCGGACGTGATCTACGGCGTGTCGAGTGCGGAGCTGCCGCTGCCCGTGCTGGAGCTGCAAGCGCGCCAGCTGCCGGCGCCGCCCGCCGCCCCCGCGCCCGCCGCCCCCACCGGCTCCACTGGCCCCGCTGCTCCCTCCGCCCCCGCTGCGCCCGGCAAGCCCGTGTCTATTGCGGGGAGGGACGGGTGAGTTGCTTTGTCAAGTGTGTCAATGCCGTATTTAAAAATATGAAATGACTGAAATAAATATTATTTTATATGATTTAATTGATATATTTATATACTATTTTATTTGAGTAACCAAAACAAAAACAAGAGTGAAGCTCGTCTCACGGAGTGCGTGTGCGTGTGCCCGCAGGTACGAGCGGCTGGTGTACCCGGAGGAGCGCGGGGGGGAGCGTGGGGGGGAGCGCGGGGGGGAGCGCGGGGAGGCGCGGCGCGCGTCGCTGCGGCGCGCGGACCGGGTGTGTGGATTGTGTTTCAAAACGACCAAATGAAAATTATCTAATTACTCACGCAATGATGTGTTTCCCTACAGATGTGTTAACAACATAAATAAGTAGTGACGCTTGTTACAATGTTATGTTGTATTTACAAATTCCTATATCGTTCTACAAAGACTCCGACGTTACGGCTATAGTAGTTAGTGACACTGATGTGAACAAACCTAAGTGTGTAATACAATTTAAATATGTTAAATAAAATACACAATGAATTGAATCAATTTTATTAAAGAAAATTTACTAAGTGATTGAAATAAAATAAACTTTAAATATTGAAAGGACATTGTCAAAATACAATAGTGAAAACTACATGAAATGTGGTTGACCTGTATTTAAAATTAACGCAAATAAATCATTTATTATTTTCTGAACATATATACAAAAATTCTTAAAATTATGTTATTATAAATGCTTCCAATAACATTTCTTCATAGATCTTCCACTTCTTATACATCTTCCCTATACAGGCAGTGATCAACTCCACATTTTATTATGTACAGTTTTGTTAGTTTCATTGGGTTTTCTTTGCACATTATAATGATCTGGTGCAAAGGAAACCCAATGTTAAAACACTCCATTCTCCGCTCTCTGCTGTCTTTTAAACAAATGCGCATTAAACCTTATTAACAGACAAGAGATGAGGATAATTCACTTTCAATAAAGGTCCTTCCTCAGTCGCACATTTGCAGCCAGACACTGTTTATATATATTGGCAACAAGTAAACAATAAATAAACAATATTGGAAGCTTATATTAATATTGTTTTATCCATTTTAATGCATTAGTTAAATAAATATAATTAACATTTCAGGTTCATTCGGGTTCTTCACACACGCCCTCAACGCCGGTCGTACAAGATAGGTTGGTATTTTTTATTAGTGTTTAGGAGCTCAAAACGTAAAAACGGGAACCTTGTAGGGCTTGTTAGAGGTATCAAGCCGAAATTATTATTAAATATCCAGGTCTATGGCCTTTTAGAATATAGAAAAAACAGGCTTCTAAGTCAACTTGCTAACATCCCTACGCCCGCAGCTGGGGCGCGGGCGGTGCGGGCGCGGGCGGGGGTGCGGGCGCGGGCGGCGTGTCGCTGCTGCGCCAGATGTTCGGCGTCACGCGGCGCGACCTGCAGCGACAGGTATACATGCTACTTTCTTCTAATTATTCATTATTATATAAATTTGTTGTTAATATATCTATTACTAAAAAAAAATATTAAAATACATTTGACTTACAATGTCGCTACATTGTTTTGGCAAAGTGCTTGTAGCAATTAAAGTGATAATGTGATGTTGATAAAAAATAACTTAGAATTACCGAGATGCACCAGGGTGTCATTCAGGGGCTACACTGTCACAGATAGACGTTAAAGTTAGCCTACTGTAAAGACAATCCAAGTGTTAAGTGATGGTATTCACCACACAGTGTTCCCTGCAACTTCCTGTAAAATAATGTATCTCTCCATATGAACCTCCAGGAGAGTCAACGCGGAGAGCAATACCCGCACTTACAGTGCCCGCCGACCTTCCAACCGGAGACGTACTCGCTACGACCTCGCCGAGACTAGCCGTCTCACTCGCACGCGCTCCCGCACCGCCGTGTTAGAGCGAGACAGCTGTACAGTACAGCCTCCGCCGTTGAGGCTATGTCACTAGCTGTTGCTGTCTTCACACAATATATAATTATAAGTATTGGTCATGTAACCAATTTTGACAACATACTCCTACCAAGATACTTATTTAAGTGTTAGAACAAGACAAATATACAATTATCAAACTCGTTTTTAGAGTAATCCCATATATATATCTATGTCTGTCTCGTTCTTTGCAATTCAATATAAAGAATATATCTTGTTAGAGCAAGACAAATATGTATATGTATATTTCCTTTCTATGTGCATGTTTGTCTATAGAAGAGTTCATTATCATCTTTTTACTTTTATAATATTTTTAAAAATGTCATTTACTCGCTTAGAAAAATATTTAGAAATATTTTAAAAATTATGATGTTTATTAACTTTTTTTTATTTAGGAGACTCGTATACAAACTACTTATATATAATTTTACCTACAATTTTGACTGTTTATAAAATCAAAATGACATATTGTGAAATATACACAATTTAAAAAAATATCTCAAAAAAAGTTTTACAAGCATTTTTACTTGTACTTTGTGACTGTAAGACTGATGAAGTGGTTGTAAGTCGCAAACTACGAATAAATTATTTAAAAAAAAATGTGCCAATTTTGTAAAACCTTTATGTATATATATACTATAATTAATTAAAATATTAATATTGTTGATAAATGTCTAATAAATTTATTAATAAAAAAATCATGTAGGTAGAAATAAAACAATAGTGCGTAAAGACATCATAATTTCTTATATATAAAAAATGGTTTTGCATATCATAATTATTTTTTCAATGATATAATGATATTTTGCAATGAAGTTATTAGAATTGTCCGTCTGTTCGATGTAAATAATAAGTAAATTGAATTAATTATATTTATTTAATACTAAATTGTGACGTAGTGTGGCAAATGCTCAATTTTTGACATATAATAAATATATAGAAAATATTAAATATTAATAGTTCACTGTCGCTTTAAACTGTTGTTCGGAAAATGATAATGATATAATAGTAAATATAACTTGTTACTTTACATTTCATACATACTATATGTAAAAAAATATATATATTGTATATTGGCGACCGTCCAGTATTAAAGATGAACTGTATTCGCTTGTACACTTGTACAGGCAGTGGCTTCATTCTCATTTGAAACAAGTTATATATTATGTATAGAGTATATTAGTAAGACGATATATATGTCACAGAAGACAGAGCTGAATATATATGCTATATATTAACAAATTGTAGTAGTAAAAAGGGCCACTTGGGTGCAAAGCAAGCATTCTACTGTATTTGCAAGGGCATTAACACGCAATGCCTGCAGAATTCGCCGTAAAGTTCTTCTTGAAGTCTTTTTTCTAATATTTTCATTTTCTCTTTTCATCTACATTGAGTCCGCATATAAATGAAACTCTTTTAACGCCGACGCAGGAAGAAGTTTGTAATGTTTGTCGCTGACACATTGCGGTAGTTTTTTTAGCCGTTTCTTTGAAATTATGTAATTAGTATAACACCTATCACATGAAATACTGATTTTTTGCGTCGAGGCCATTTTTGGGAGGATTTTTCTCATATATTTAGTACTATATTTCTATTATAAATAACTAATGGTTACAAATTAATGCCTCTCGTCGCTACCTTGTGTATGGCGGTGGCTTCTCTTTTGTTTTAAAAATAACTTTTTTTTCTTTTATCTTTAAAATTTCAATTATATAGTAAAACATTGTTGATATTTAATAATATTATACTCATAATAATATTGTATTTTTTTAGTTTCATGCTGTTTCCAACATGTTATGATATACGTTCGTTAAAAAAATAATTTATACACAAGTGGCCCATATTTTGTTTTAAAAATATCTTCTACTAACTATATAGTAAATTTAAAATATATATGTATGTGTGGTTGTATGTAAACACTACTGGGATATGGTGCAAATGTGTTCGTCCAGTTTAGATAACATATATATACACATATATATCGTAGGAGTTAAACAAAAATATATACTTAAATATAAGCAAATCATGATAATTAATTTCAATAAATTAAATTTTGATAGAGTAAGTAAATTAAATGTATAATCTGTTGCCGTTTTCATATATAACATCTATATGGTATTAAATATTATTTCTGAGTGTTGACAGCTGCACTTCTTTATGTCTACCTAAAAAAAAATAAGAATCAATACATAATATATATTATATTATGTATTTTAATATGGTAACACTGAATTTGCTGTCGTAACGTTTTATAAAGCGACACTGTGAATTATATATAACATATATCTATATATATTATGTTTATAATGACTAAACAAATTGTATTTTCTATAAATATAATGAATTGAAGCGCGAGACCCGACGGTTGTTGATTCCATTTCCACTGAGCGAAATGAATTACCTTTGTTTTTTCACTCTGATAGAGAGCCAAATTGCAGCGTTAAACTTCGCAACTCGACGTGGAATGTTACGGCGATAATTTGGGGAATGGAGTGTGAATGCGGGAAAGAGCGTGAAGCCGATTTTTTATATAAATAATAAATATTAAAACATACGAGGGTATTTCGAATAATAAATGAGCGATGACTTATTTGGGTGCTTACAATTTATAAATGTAGCTAGTTGTATCGAAATATACACTTTAGAGCGTTACTATGGGAGAGTAGTTTATATATGTTTGTCTGTGTGTTCATAAATATATGTAAACACGTATAAATGCATACAAATACATTATGTCAAATTTATATAAAAAATTAGAGAGTTATCTTAACCATTCTTAAAAGTATGGAATATTAACAATACACAAATATATATAAATAATATATATAAAAATGTTTGTAGTTAAAAAATGGACGATGGACGTTGAAATGGATAACTTTTGCTCAAATTTAAAGGTTGCAAATGAATTTTGATATTTTTTTTTGTAAATCAATTTTTTATTCGATACTTCGATTCGAGGGTTTTTTTTAATCGTCTATTTTTTTATATATTTGTCATTGATTTCTTTATATTACTAATATAATATAAAAGTAACATTAATTTTAATAATAACTTCGTGCTACGACATTGTAATTGTGACTAATAATTTAGATGCTATGTATAAGTAATTTGAATTGTTTTTGTACGTGTAGATGTAAGACAGCTTTGGAGGCATATGTTGTAAGACTCGATACACACCATATTTTGTATATATTTACACATCTATTCCCCGTATAAAATGTTTTTTATAGGGTGTTCAAATGAAATGAAAATTGATGTGTCTTTTTACCCCCTGTATACGCAAAATGAAATCTGTCTATGGGAATTGTCATATTTATAATTTAAATGATTTATAAATATTTAGATTCAACGTTTCCTCGTTCTGGAAACGAGGCGAAGCGCGGCGTTGAGTTTCGCCGCTCAAAACACAATGCCTTAGGAGGTCGTGTCTTAACACTAGGTCTCCAAATTATCTAAATCTACTTCTTTCTCCGAAATACAGCGTGAAGCATTATCAGCTTATAACGCTAGCTTAAAACGGGAAATTCCTTAAAAATGCTGAATTATATTGTCTTAGCAGATTATTTCAATAGCTACAAGCATTTTGTTAACATGAGGTAGTCACTTTTTGGGTTGGGGTTTTTTTTTAATTTTAAATGATGCTTGTTGGTGCTATTTCATATAGGCACATAATATAAGTCAGACAATACTGACTGACACACGATTTTTTATTTGTGTCAGCTATGTGATTGACACCGCTGCTTGTGATATTATAATGATACTTGAATTGATCACCGGTGTGTGTCGAGTCTGCATTTAGGTAAAGTTGATTTCCAATACAATTTGTGCAAAAATAGTAACTTGGCAAAAGTGCGGCGTTGAGTTCTGCCACTAAGTAAAGGACGGAAGTTTAAAAGTCAAAGTCAAGGAAACAGAGTGGCTTAAGGTGCCCATATTTTTGCCCTCTACTCTGCTAGGTGCGGGTTTCAGCGTGATAAAATATCTTGTCTTAATTAAGTTCTTTTCTGAAATGGTTATTGTTACATACCAGTTTGGAATGATAAGTCGCGGTGTTCAAATCCACCATTTGCCAAGCAATATCTCGGATGCGAGTGGAAAGCGGGGAACAAAATGTCTCTTTAATAAGTTGAATATTTTTAATAAACTAAACTAACTATGTAAAATGAAAATATTTGTAGCAGTAATTTACTCACCCATTTTGAATACAACGCGGAACCCAACGCCGCCTTTCTGTCAACAAATCGCCGTAACGAAAATATTTTTAAGTTATTTAATCATTGAATAATAAATACAGAAAACATAAACATATTTATTATTGGTAGTTTAAAAAAATATATTAATTTATCCTATTATTTATTTCATAAAAAGAACATAGATATTAATTATTGTAGAAGATATATTTGTTTTTATACAAAATGTATTGGACGTGGACGTGGCGAGTGGGTCGGTGATACTCAGCTTTATGTAGCTAGACACTTTTAATATTAATTAAGAATGTAATTTTTTATGATGCAACAAGTAAATGTATTGGGGAATATCAATTCAATTCCATACTGTAATTTAAAATTTTAATATTTTATTTACCATCTTTATTTTATATATTTTCTATAATTGATAATTTTTAGCATTAATTTATGTTAAGTTACGCTCATATATATATTGATTGATTATAATAAGTTTTGTAAGCAAGATGAATATTTTTGTAAAGTTGTGGGCGGAGTCACTCACTTAGAGATAGGAACGACGAACTATGTAAAGCTTTATTCGTGTACTAAACTGATATTTAACGTTGGAATATATCAAACTGTTCAATTATTTACTTAATAAAAATATTTCTTAGAAAAATGTGTGTTTTATTTGCATGATAGCTTTGTACTACTGATATACTATATTTGTTTTATTTTTTTTTTTTTTTTTTTTTATGAAAAAGACGGCAAACGAGCGTACGGGTCACCTGATGGTAAGTGATCACCGTCGCCCACGGCCCCGAGTAACTCCAGAGGAGCTACAGGAGCGTCGCCGGCCTTTAAGGTGGAAGGGCACCGGGGCCCGGCATTACCTAATGCGAAACGCAGTGGCCAAAGCCACTACTTAACGCCGGTTTTAAATGCCGGGGGTGGCAACAATCCGGTCGAGTCTGCCCATGCGTGTTGCCATTACTGACAACGTGACTCTACCACACGCACTTTAGTCGCCTCTTACGACACCATCAGTACCAGGGTGATCCTATTCTAAGCCGGAATCACACGGCATAAAATGTAATTTATTTATTTATTTAACTACTTACTTTATTTATTATTATTTTTTTAATTTATTTAATTTTTTTATTAAATTTATTTAACTATATTTGTTTGTGTTTATTTATTTATTTATTCAACTATAATTGATTTATTTTACTAAATTTATTTAATTATATTTGTTTCTATTTATTTATTAATTAATAATTCAAATGAAAAGGTAATTTTAACTTGATCGTAGAATGGTATATGACTGGTAGGGCGACTACTTAGGGTTCATTGTCCCTATATTGCAGATCCCGGTATATCTATAATATATGGTAAAAACAATCATATATCATAATGACTAAAATTATAACAAAAATAAAACATGCAGCGTTGAGTTCCGCAACTCAACACGCAATGCCTCAAATTTGGCGAAAAGTAGGGAACGTAACGCAGTGCAGTCTTAACATTAGGTTCACAAGTTCCCTCCCTCTGCCTGTCCTGCCGTGTGTAGGATACGGCAAATAGTAAAAAATAAAACGATAAAGTATTGGTTTGATTTTTTCAATTTAACATTGACAAGTACGGTACGCCGTTAGATATATGCTTCCGGTTTCTGATACTTTTTATCGGATCAGTCAACGGTTATAACAGCACGTTCTTACATTTATAAAATGAAAGACATTTGTATGCGTCTCATAACAACATTTTATAGTACATAAACAAAATATATTATAATTTATGATATATAATACAATACTGTAATAACAATGCGGTTAACAACCTTAGTTGAGAGATGAAACTCCGCGCCGCTCTTCGTTTTGCTTGTAGAGGGTATAAATACCTAGTTTATATTTAAATATTTACAATGATACCTCCGACTGGTGAATGAACTCATAACTATACAGTTTTTAGTCAGACATTATTACACTTCGACAAACATATTTAAATTAAATATTTGTATTATTTTAGAGACCTGTCATGACGCAGAGGCACGTGCAGGAGCGTGCTACTGTAAACGTGATAGGTTTTGGGTTCGATCCACGCTCGAGGAAATGCAATATTTACTATTTTTCATTTCTTCGCTCTGATAACAAGGTAACGTGGCGTTGAGTTCCCAAGTTTTAACACTAGGTTCCCAAGTGTGCATATAGCGTTAAGTTGATGAATATTTGTAAGTGCCGCGATATATTTCGCCACTATACACGCAATATAGACCGAAATTTTTTTTGAAAAATCACCATCTTAATATTAATAAATCACTAACATACTCTGGCGAAGTGTAGCTCTTTAGGAGATACGGTTTCAGTGACAAACACAGACAGAGAAACAAAACAAAACTATTATTTTTGCTATTTTTAAAGTAGTATTTAGGAAAGAAAATACTTAATTTAAAAGGGTTAAAAATTTGAACGTAACAGCAATTGAACTCGCGCCTCTTGGAAACGCTCTGACCAACTAAGCCATACTGCCATACAGTCTAACCGTGAGTACAGACTACTTCAAAGTGCTTAAAATTCAAACAGGGTTTCCAACAATGTATGAAAGTCTATATGTGCGATTATTCCAGTAAAAAATGTTGTTTCATCTAAACTAAATCTATAGAAGATATAGGCGGAGCTACGCGTCTTAATTAAATAAAATATTCTACACTGAAATTTATATATCATTGAAGACCGGGAATCGAATCAGCATTTGTTGTCTGACAATGTGCCACTGCACCACAAGAGTCATTTTGTTAAGAAAAAAATTGCTCAAACAAATAGAAGTAATCTGTTCGAGCGACATTATTTATAGTTCAACTAACTTTTAACTTACAAAGGTTACTGAATTTCCACTTGGCTAATAAGATTAGAATACACGATTCAAAAATTAAGATAACTTCAATTAATTTAATTCACCGAGGTGACTTAAAAGGTACAGAGACGCTAATTAAATACAAAGTATAATTAAATTTTCTTAGAAAATGCGTGTGTTCGGGGAAGGCGGTGCATTTCAGCGTAATTAGTTTCATTAACCAGCGGAAGAGCGGGATATAATTACGTCTCGAGCGCCTTTGATACGATTTTGCTATTATTTCTTATATGCATATTTACTTTGAAATGTTACATTTTTTTCATATTTTCTTGCTTTTCATAATAATATGTTGTAAATGAGAGATTTTTTCCAGACTTCCGTTGTTGCCTATTTTTACAAAGCATACTGAATCTTTAAAGTTTTTTTATACGCGAATGTATATTTGAAAAGGTATTTTAATATTGAAAGAACTAGATGTTTTCTATTCTTAATAAGGCATACTTTCTATATTATTTATAAGTTTTTTTTGCAGTCATCATTTGATGACATTACTGAGCTGATGATGATTATAAAAGACTCAACTACTCAATGATTAGGAGCTAGATACATGTTTTTTTTAGCTTCACGCTCTATCTAAACGTAGAGAGAACTTGGGAACCTAATATTAACTTAATTGCCGTTAAGACTCTTCTGTTCCCCAATTTACTGAGCTGTCGACGTATTGCGCGTAGAGTGGCAGAACTAAATTCGCATGTTTTTCCTCGATTGGATATCGAACCTATAACCTGTCGTGTTTACAGTCGCCTCGCCAAGACTGGCAATAAATACATTTTCACAATTCAATAAATCGATAAACATTAATTAATATCTTTTATTTCTATATAACATAACATCGGGATAAGCAATCTTATTTATTTATTTATTTCGACACTGTACACAAAGAGATTATTGCATTTAAGCTTTCTTGGCTCAAGGTCAATTTCTAATAGTTTTTTATTATTTTAGACAAATAGATACTTATATTTAGTTATATCCAAGTGAGATATACATTTTGCAAAGGGTTCTTGGCAATTCTGGTTTTGCATAAATGAAGATATGCATTATAATAAAAGTGTACAGCAAAATTGGGATTTGAAAAAAAAAAAGTACTCTCGAAGTAAGTAAAATTCCCTCTAACAAATCCATTAACGCCGTTTTCAGATTTTGTGTAGTAACTAACATTATTTCATGTTACAGGCTTTTAATTTTTTTCATCTCACGCCATATGCATGCCGATTAGCGTACAAGGTTTATTCAATTTACTGTGTTTGTTTTCAATAGTTTTTCCAGTATTTTAACGAATCTACTTTAAAATATATTTATTGAGCTTAAATAAAGAATCGACCATGATTCAGCAGACGCCGTTACGAAAAAAAATACTAGAAGGAAATAATTGTTTATTTATTTATTTATATATCTTCTTAAATGAAAATATTTGTAGTATTTGATTGTAATTACATATAATAAGAATTAATATGTGAACTCACGCTACCATTACGCTATCAACGCTCCACATCGATACAATATCAAGTACAGGTTAAACTAAGTTACGTACAGTTTAGTTCAGTCGCTGGTGTAGGGAGACCCGCCTACCGACGACTACCTCCTTGGTTAAGACGATACCGCGCATACATACAAGTGCATGTTGATTTTGAACTTTTACGTTGCGGCCACTTTTATAACATTATGACTTTATCTATAACATTATGATTTGTTAACCGTTAAGCAAATTTACCGGTTCATTAAAGTTACTGCCTCAAACCTGAGAAGAACCGGTGCAAGAAACAAGGTGAGAACGAGGGAGATATATATTTTTTTTATTATCTTATTGCAAATACTAATTTTCAAATTGACATTTGCAATAAGGGAACCATATTGGGAAATAATTAAAAAATATATATATCCCGCCTCGCTTCTTGCGCCGGTTCTTTGCAGATCTGAGGCAGTAACTTTAATGAATCGGTGAATTGTTTAACGGTTAACAAATCAACCGTGGTTGGTCGTAGGATAAATTTTTTATTTGAGGGAGTAACTTATTTTGATTTCCTCGCTTTTATAAGTAGTTAAAGTACACAAAGACATGTTATGTTATGTATAGGTAATCGAGAATGTAATGGTAAGTGGGGAACAAAGTATCTTATTATTAGAACTTTAATGACCCCTCTCTCCCCTCCGGAGTGGCCTCATGTATACATTTGTTAATATTCTACGAATTTAAGTGTAATGTTATTATAAAAAACAAATCATATTAAAAATTATGTCTTTTCACATTGGATCTATAAACCTAATCTCACATATAAACAACTTTAAAACAAAAAAAAAAATCAAGATTAATAAGCCTCTAATCAAGAGATCAAAGTACACCTGTACGGCCGCTCTCCACTCATTTAGCTAAGCCAAGCTAAGCTAAGCTATAAGCTATATACAATGTATGCGCTCAGCGCGTCACGTACCCATGCATTATGTAGCGAGGATATTAACTATCTCCGCCAGAGACGTAACTACTTAGCCGCCACTTACCGGTAATGGCGTAATAAGTGGAGATGCAATGTTAATAGCCGAATGCTTAACGATCTTCCTTTTGGTTAGTAGGTGATGACTAATATATGTTTAGGATACATATGTTACAGTATTTTAAAATTAATGTTAAGGATTTGATTTGTCGTTCTGATCGAGACAAAGGGCGGCGTTGAGTTACGTCACGTATATATATAAATAAAATATATAATTTCTTTCTTTATGTGACCACATGTCACTGAAAATGTAAAGATTATCTTCGTATATAGCAGGGTACCTAAGAACGCCTGCAACATGGGAACGTGTCGTACTGTATTTCTTTTTTTTACTCCACTTTTTGCGGAACTCTAGAGACATCAAGTCTAGAGGGGATGACTTCAACGTTAGGATATTACTAGAACTAGGAAATGAACATATTCAATATTTCCTTGAGTGGCAATCGAACCCCCAACCTATTGCGTTTACTTACAATTGTGCCATGACAGGCATTAATTTTTATATATATATATATATATATATATATATATATATATATATATATATATATATATATATATATATATATATATATATATATATATATATATATATATATATATATATATATATATATATATATATATATATATATATATATATATATATATATATATATATATATATATATATTATACACTTACCTAGGTATCTACCTTAATGTATCAATTACATCCTACAACACACTGTAAGCCAACTGACGGTGGCTGTATATTCTATTAGCTTAACTAAGCCTGAGGCGAACGTATCTGTTGACACAAGACGTTCAGATTATCTAAATGAACCTACGCAGGTGTTAATTGTTGGAGCGATATCGGCATGCTCGAGTGATGTTCTTGTACTTACTTATCTGTGGCAGTGGTAGGATAAAGGTTTGAGATCATTGCACTTTAACAAAGGACACTTCTAACTTGATGTGTGTGTTATTTGACGTCTATAAAATGTTATTTTTAATTTTGGTCAGTGACTTATTGAATTTCATTTATATTTCATTTTAAATGTAAATTAGTTAATATTTTAATGAAAATTAATGAATTGATTGATGAATGATGAATGATTGAATGAAAGTTACTTTTAAAGTAGCCTATTTTCTGTATTTAGATTATTACCTCAATAAAGTTTTATGAAATTCACACCTTCATTTATATATCAGGGTAGATAGAGACATTTTAATCCCCAGACATCGCCCAATTTTAAAGAAATTGCGTTTTACATGGTTGAACTCAACGCCGCGCTATATTTTGTTTCCAAAGTGAGGAAATATAAACAGGTAATTACACTGATAAGGAATTTGACAATAAACGGTACGCTAGGAATGGATTGCCCTAACTCTGTTTCCCGAGGCCTATCCAGCCATACGCAGGTTTCAGAGTGATGATTTAATTGTAAATTAAGATAGACCTTTAAGATAGACATGAAACATGGAAACCTCGAGTTAAGATACTTACGCGAACAGCGAAAGTCAACGTCACGCTTGGTCCCTTTACTAAAGTGAACAATTACAAAAATCAAAATTAAATATCTCATTTGCTTGAGTGGAGATCGAACCCACAACCTGTTGCGTTAACAGTGCCACACTCTCGCCTCTGCGCCACGATAGGCATCAGGAGCAAAAATATGTAAGCAATATCCAATTTATATACAAAAACCGTTCAAACAAACTAAGAACACGGCGTGTTGTAATACGCCATAAAACGTTAGTACTGAAGATGATCCCATCAGCGGAATGTATCCGAGGATGATATGTTTTTTATCATGTCTCAGAAATCAGATGTGAGGGCAATCTTCTCGAGTGCTCGTATCTATATGTGTAACCTATTACTTTGGTAACACGTACATATGTTTGGTTGGTGTAGCTCCTTCGTTTTATGATGCTATGCATTTGTTGTATTTTGTGGAAAATTCCCTTTTTTGCGTATCTTCTTCGTGAAATGTTAGGTAATTTTTGAAATATTTCAGATATTTATTATGACTGATCCTTAATATGTGTTTGGATTTAAATCTCATTCGAGATAAAAAAAATAAATATATAATATTTTTATTTACTGGATTCGGTAACAAAGTAAAGCGCAGCGTAAAGTTACGTCACTCAACACGTAAGCCCGCACAAAAGCCCCACGAAGCTGCATATAAAAGCTAGAATAGTATAAAAATCTACCACAGCTGAATGATTGATAGACAATTGAAAAGTTGAAATTTGACATATAGGTAGATAAGGAAGTGAAGGAAAATAATAAATGAAAAATCCTCAAAAGTCCTAGGAGAATATGTTCCAGTAGAAAATATGTTTAAAAATGTAAATTAAGACGTCGAAAAATGTTTTAATATAATATCAAGATAAGCCTTGTACACAGTCCTAAGTTCAAATTTCATTCATCCGTTTAACATTCTCATGCCAGTAGGAAATCTGTCAAGTCCACTTTAGGCTTGAACTTCGACTTGACACACGAGTCGCTTCAGATTACCGTCTACTTGGGAGTTATAACAGTAAAGTGGGGCTGTTGTTTCTTTGTAGTCAGTTCTCTTAGTGAAGTTGAATCATTTAGCAAAATTACTAAGATTCTACTAAATAATAGTATTGCCTAGTTCATGATATATTGGGTACTGTTGCAGTAAGTAGACTTGACTTGATGAGATTTTTTAGGCTTCAGAATCTAGTGTTCGGACTCTACGTTTTCATCTCAAAACTTATCCGTTTCCTAATTACACCGAATTCTAAGGGTATTACGTGTTGAATTTAAAATAATTCTACACGTAAGTAAAATCGTATGCTTGCACTTGTATGTAATATGTCGTAAATATTGATAGCGCTATAAAGTGGTCTCGATTGTCGTTGTCGCGGCTTCGACGCCTAGGATTTATGGGAAGATGGGGAATCGCCATTCAAAGTATGTAAATAGATATACTATTTTATGTCATACAAATTATTTTTGGGATTTTGTTTGCGTAACATTTAAAATTAATGCAAATATTATTAAGCTGACTTGTTCGTTTGGGTGGATGTGATAAGCTCGGGAACTACTTGTTCGCGTTCGTGACTATTTAACGAGAAAAGCACACTACTGGTTTTGATATATCTGCAATTTCTCTATAAGAACGTGTTAAGGTAAGGTTAAAGATAGAATGATTGTAAAGTTAACTGAATAAAACCGGATAGAAAATACTAAACTTAAATTTAAAAAAAGCGTATAAAAATTTTGAACGAAGCGGGATTTGAACCCGCGCCTCTTGAAAGCCGTTCAAGCACTCTGACCAACTAAGCCGTACGTTCTCACCAAGCTTCGTCGAAATTCTTATTTCGGAACGGTTTTCAAGAGTCACGGGTTCAAATCCCGCTTCGTTTAAAATTTTTATACGCTTTTTAAATTTAACTTTAGTATTTTAACTGGACTTATTATGTGTATACACAACAATAAAGTTTCTTAATCTATGAAATATTTTTTCAGTAATTCACGTGTGTGTGTGTGTGTGTGTGTGTGTGTGTGTGTGTGTGTGTGTGTGTGTGTGTGTGTGTATTTGTGTATGTGTGTATGTGTGAGTATTTATATTAAGAATACACTGATTAGGATTCTAAATTAAAAAATAACAGTGTTATTTCTACGTTACCAAATATTTACCGTTAGTAAATATTAAAATATTCATTCCATTATTAACAGTTCACCCGAGACCTGGTTCACTGGTGGCACTGGGGTATAAGCGTATCAAGCTTTAAGAGCGACTGAATGTGGGGTTCAATCCCCAGTCGAGGAAGTGAAAACTTTTATATCCTAAAAATGAAATATTTAATATTTCCTTCGCTCTGGTAAGAAGGCAAAGCACAATGCCTCAAAGTCATCGAAAAGTGGGGAACGTAATGTCTTAGCACTGGATTCCTAAGTTCCCTCTGCCTACCCTGTCATGTGCGGGATAGAGCGTGAAAAAGAATCATTCTTCTCACAGCCCTCAACAAACGATTCAGGCTTACATTATTATATCTATATAAGTATACATTTCTATTATTTCATAACTTTGAAGCTTCCCATGAAATGACCAAAACCCACCTTTAATTAAAATGTAAATACGTTTATTTACTGTACAGAGTACGTTTAATTTGGCCGGCGTCGGTCAACGTCGGTTACCGGCGCCGTATCGAAGCGTGAGCTATCGCCGGTGACGGAACAAGATTTATATTTATGTAGCGAACTCTACCATTTGACTAAATTATTTTGCTTTAAAGTGGTTTAATGTTTTAGAGACATTTTTTGATATTTAATATCTTAGTTTTGTAATAAATGATCATTTCTATGGCACCGTACTTCCTGAATTCATAAACATTCACAGGCAGCCTCGGTCATCGTCATCTGACTATAATCATCATAGTTCATCCATAGGTTCCATATCTTGTACACTTGAAAAAAAATCAGTGACAAGATCATTAAAAAAAAGTTTTTATGACGAGGTAAAATTTAAAAAAAAAAATGCGATTTCCAAAAAAATATTAAATAGAAAAAATAATCATAATTTTTAACCTCGCACTGAATCCAGAATTTAGTGCATTAAAAGTCTGCCTGATTATCAAAAATTTGTCTGTATCAGTTCGAGAGCAAGAAAATTAATGCAATCCCTCAAGTCGGAATCGAACCCACAGCAGTCGTTTGCGGCGTCATTTATTTAAACTTATAGGTACAAACTTTAAAGATACATAGTACATATTATATATAGTAGTTGTAGGTACCGCGGTGCACCGGCCGCCGGCACCGAGCACTGCCAGTGGTCAGCCGCATTGCGCTGCATCCAAGCGCGAGGCGGCCGTTACGTGGAGATTTATTACTTTTGTAAGTGAAAACGCTTCAAACACCGTCCGATGCAATTTTGTATTGAATACTGTTACCACATTTTAATGTGTTAAAAATTGTGTATTGTTTAAAATAACTGTAAATATAATCGTTATACAGAAAAGATTCACACTATGTCTAACTATATTTAATTTTTATGCAGATTTTTTTTATATATGAATATGAGTATATTTCCCTATTGAGGTCTGTCGTGGCTCAGCGGCACAAGCGTGTGACTGTAACCGACAGGTTCTGGGTTCGTAGGTAGTCGAGGAAGTGAAATATTTCATTTTATATTTTTAATTTAAATATTTAATGTTTCATTTCTTCGATCTGGTAATAAGGCAAAGCGCGGCGTTGAGTTCCGCCACTCAACACGCAATGCCTCAAGTTCGGCGGAAAGTGGGGAACGGAAGTGTAACGGAGTGTCTTAACACTAGGCTCCCGGGTTCCCTCTGCCTACCCTGCCTCGTGCGGGATACAGCGTGAAGCTATATTTCCTTATAAACTACTTAAATAAGTTGGGACCAACGTACGTGTACGACTGGTAACTAAACAGTTGTGGGTTTGATAAAAAGTGTGATTGTGGGTTTGAAAAAAACCTTAATAATAACGGAGTGTCAAAACACTAGATTCCCTCTATGTTACCTGTTATATGAGGGATACATCGTAAAACTAAGAAAGTATCCCACACTAGGCAGGGTAGGCAGAGGGAACGGAAGTGAAAACCTAGTGTTAGGACACTCCGTTCCACTTCCGTTCCCCACTTTCCGCCAAACTTGAGGCATTGCGTGTTGAGTGGCGGAACTTAACGCCGCGCTTTGCCTTATTACCAGATCGAAGAAATGAAACATTAAATATTTAACTTAAATGAGTATTGAAAAATCATTGCAAACAAAGCTTTATATGTTAATCAACAATTTTATAGCAAGCTTAAAAACTACATGGTAAAAGTATAACTCCCATTGACTTCTGCTATTTACCTCTCAAGTTTACTTTAATATTATTTTTCCAATTAAATTAATATGGAAACGGAAAGAAGAGAGATTTTATGCCCCTATATTAATGTAAACGAAGTTAGTTAGGTATCAATATAATATATTATTCACTATATTAGTACTAAGTACAAGCATGTTATGTAGTTTACACAAGACCTAGTTACTGAACATCCAGCTCTCTCCGAAGATATCCGCTTGCTCCGATCCTTGCGGTGCATACATAAATGTTTACCACGTGCGTGTTACGTATAGCGTGTACTTACAGTACACTGTACCTACGCTGCTTGTACAGCAACCTATTTGAACTAATAGTAAATTAAGTAAATATGTATATATAAATAAGCTAATATATACTTTAACAAGTCTATCGTGGCGCAGAAGTATAAACATGTGACTGTAAATAGGACAGATTGTGGGTTTGATTCCCACTTGAGTAAGTGAAGTATTTAATGTTTTCATTTCTTCGTTTTGGCGACAAGTAAAACGTGATGTTAAGTTTCAACACTCAACACGTAATGCCTCATATCCGCTAAGTGTAAAGATGATATAAGCGGATGAAACCTAATTATGATTATAATGAAAAATAATTCCGTTGCTAAGAAACAGACATTGCAAAAACGAAACTATTTAAAAAAAAATATATTTGACATTAAGGTATTGACTTTAAGGTATTTACTTAGGGAGTAGAGTAGCAGTAACTGATAGCTTATCAGCTAGATATCTAAGTCTTGGTATGTTGCTTTGGTGAGAATTTTATAAATAAATCAACTTTAGAAGCGCTACGTCACACAATTCAAACACAAGTAAATAATATAAGTGTTCACTTTTAGAAATAACTTTAAGTTAACCGTTTACGTACAGTTAACTGGTATCGTGTTTTTCATCTTCAAACTGTATCCCTCACATTGTAGTGTAGCCAGAGGGAACCTGGGAACCTAGTCTTAACTTTCCTTTCCTTTTTGGCAAATGTTAAAAGGCAGAACTCAATGCCGCATTTTGCCAACAAGTCAAAAAAAAGATAATATTTAATATTTCTATTATTTCATGTCTTAACATAAGTTCTTTTCCTATGTCTGCATATAGCGTGATATTAAAAATAAGATATAAGTACAGCTTTAGTGGTGTAAGGATCAAAGTAAACAGTATAAAATATAACGTCACTGTGGTGGTGTTGGTGAAGTGAAATTATCATATAATTATTATAATAAAATTCATCATTCCTTCAATTTAATTCATATCTTCTCCCTAATAATAAGGCGAAGCGCGGCGTTTAGTTCCGTCAATTAACACACAAAGCGTTAATTCTGCGATCGGAGATCGAAACTGTTTTAATGTGAACTTACCTTAACACTAGGTTTCTAAGTCCCCCCCAGCTACCTTTCCATGTACAAGAAACATTATGAAGCTTGAAAAGACTATCCAACTCCTTTAGAAAAATAAGCCAGTTATGAGATACAGCGTGAAGTATTACTATATATCTCCTTGTAAGATTTATCCACAATATAAACCATAGATGACATAAATCGTTTATAGCAGTTTCATAGTCATATATAAGCATAGCGACAGCGTTGCCGTACATCTCCCATGTCGGTCGGTGAGCCGCCGCGTGTAGCCACGATTTATGAACCCATCTCGGGCGAAAGAATAGCTTAACAATTGTTGCTGTAACCTTTTAATTTACAGCTGTGTACAGAGTTGTGTATGTTGAAAGTTAAAAAAATAAATGAAGGAATGGTAAAGTAAGAGCGGGTCGGATGGAGGGTAGTCGTATAACTGACAGACACCATAAGTGGTTGATAGATCTATCTACATAATTTAAATGATAAGACTTCTACAGCACAATATAATATATTACATAATGACAGATCAGGTACATGTAACTACAACTACATCTCAACTACATCTATAAATAAAATTATAATTAATTATTTAAACAGTTAATTATCCAAAGAGATGATACTAACCAGCGGCAGTGTACAAGTAGTGTACCGACCCACGCCAGAGACAGAACTGCCCGTCCAAGGCTTCTATGACCTTTTCGTTGACAAATAAGTTGTAGTGTAGAATGTATAACTTTCACAACATACCGACAACCATTTAAGTTTTTGCTAAATTTAAAGACAGGAAATAAATATATATAATAAATATATATAATAAATATATATAATAAATAGCATTCTTTCTTGCTACACGATAATTCTAAATAATTATCTTTGGGTAGCGGAAGTTTGTAAATATCTCCCTACAGAGATGTTAACAACATAAATACGTTGTAACAACCGTATAAGAATTTTGACGTAGCTTGGTGAGAACGAATGGCTTAGTTAGTCAGAACGCTTGGACGGTTTCCAAGAGACGCGGGTTCAAATCCTGCTTCATTCAAATGTTTATACGTCTTTAAATTTAGTATTATTCTTTCCTAAATGTGGAATAATACTTTAAATATAGTTAAAATATTTAATTTGTTGTTATTATTAAAATGCTAGTGATGGAAAAGAAGATACCACGGGTCATTTTGAAGAATACTGTATCTACCTGTACTCACCCGTGGTACTCACTGATCTTCTGAGGAAGAACCCGTAAAAACATGAACATCATCCGGCAGGACTTATATTAATTTAGTGTTTAACGCTGGGAATAAAGTATGAAGTGACAAAAGTACATGAAGAGCTCGTTCTTATTTTTACTACGAGTATGTTTTAAAGTGTTTTTATTTGTTTTGTGTTTGATCTACATGAATAAATTAAAATAACAGGGTAGGCAGAAAAAATCTACTTTTTACATCTTCTTCAGCTAAGCCCAATTGGTGCATTAAGTAATGGAAAAACGTGTCACTTTATGTTATACAATAGTATAACTATTTTTAACATTTTTAAAATGAAATCGACAGTTTGAAAAGAAAATTATTTATTTCGAAAATATATAAAATTTGAGACCTGTGGTGGCGTAGAGGTACAAGCATGTGACTGTAAACGCGCTATTTAATCACTCTTGAAGTTAAATATTCATCACTCTGGTAACGAGACACAACGCGGCGTTCAGTTCCGCAACTCAATATGCATTTATAATTGAGAGATAAAAATAATGTTTTTTATAATAGGTAATAATTGAGTATAGAAATAATAACAAAATGAAAAAGGGTATAATAATAATTGGCACAACCAAAATATTTCTAAGCTAGTTTTTATTTCCATTTCTAAGCTGTCTGAGCATCTTTCATTTACCCAAATAGCAATTTAAATGTAATTTCTTAATCGTTTGGGAGAGTATTGTTAGCGAGAGTGTAAACGGCCGTAAATAAGATATAATCCGCAACAATGTAGCGGCGGGGGTTTGTCCTGTGGATAATACAGGGTGAGTAATCTGTTTTGCTTAGCGGCCTCCGCTGGGCATGCACCGGAAGAGGTACATAGTTTTGTGACGATATATACTGAACTTTGTATTAAGCTGGTGGTTAAAGGTTCAATTCTTACTCAAAGTTCCGAAAAATTTAATTTTGGCGCTGTCTGAGCCAGAAAACTAAAACTTTAATTTATTTGTTTCCTCTAGTGGAGATTTAACGTAAGCCTCAGCTAGAAACTACAATTTACTCTAATACTCAGTTAGATATTTTCTTTATAATAAACTTTGAGTTATAGTTGAGGCCAAGAAAATGAAATATTTCATATTTTTTTTTTTTTTTTTTTTTTTCAGCTTCACGCTGTATCCCGCACTAGGCAGGGTAGGCAGAGGGAACGGAAGTGGAACCTAGTGTTATGACACTCCGTTCCACTTCCTTTCCCCACTTTCCGCCGAATTTGAGGCATTGCGTGTTGAGTGGCGGAACTCAACGCCGCGCATTGCCTTATTACCAGAGCGAAGAAATGAAACATTAAATATTTAAATTGAAAATATTAAATATTTCATTTCCTCGACTGGGGATCGAACCCAGAACCTGTCGGTTACAGTCACACTCTTATGCCGCTGCGCCACGACAGGCCTCAAGAAAATGAAATATTTCATATTTTCAATATAAATATTATTATTCTAATTTTCCTCTGGTAATAAGGCAAAGCGCGGTGTTTAGTTCCGCCACTCAATACGCCTCAAATTCAGCGTAAAGTGGGTAACGGAACGGAGTGTCTAAATACTAAGTTCCCAAGTTTCCTCTGCCTACCCTACCATGTGCGGGACATAGCGAAAAGCTCAGTTTGAGTTGTTTTTTCTGTGATTTCATGCTCTATTATAAAGTGCTTTAAGCAGCAAGTATCCCAGTTTTAAGGCATTTTGTTTCCCAGCAATAGTCCATTTAGAATAAATAACGTTCAGATTGGCCGGAAACGAACGCCGAGGTTACTTTTGTAGCGAGATTAAAAAACTATTTAAAAAATAGTACCCTTCAGTGGGAATAAAAACCATGAGTGTGGTGCTTACATCAAACACCATGCCGCTAGGCTACAACGTCGTCAATATAATTTCGACATTTTATAAATATATTTTTAATAAATACAAGATTTTTAAAATATTCGAAAACAATGAAACAACAAACTAAAGTAGGCTATCGACTTGTTAGATAATAATCAATATTTAAGTATTTCATCCAGCGCCCGAGGCTAGTTTTAATGTAACGGTAGGTTAAATTAAACTACATATATTTTTATATTTTAAATTATAAGTGGATTGTTTATATTTTCTGTCTCAATTTGAGATAAGCCATAGAGCATTTTTTTTAGCTTCACGCCGTATCCTGCACATAGCGGGTTTGGAAAAAACCCTGGGAACCTTGTGTTAAGACATTCCGGAAACGGTTCCCTTCCCATGATGATACTTCTATTGTTCATTTTCTCTGAATTCTGAAGGCATTGCGTGTTTATTGGCGTAACTCAACCCCGCGCTTTGCCTCGTTACAAGAATGAGGAATTTAAAATATAAATATTTCATTTCGTCTAGTGGGAATTGAATCCACAACCTCTTCCGTGAACAATTGCGCTATAGCTTAGTTTTGACACATAAGTTGGCGAAACTTAACTCTGTCACTGTTTATTCAAAACATAAAGCATTATTACATAAACATTTAAAGCAATTTAAACAAACGGATTGACTGACAAATGACTGACAAGCATTTACAATCATAAAGTTCCCATTTCCGCCGCAATTGCGTATTAGAACAAAAGTAAGCCGTTTAAAATTCAAGCATGACTCAAGTACCTCTAATTGATACTCTTGGCCGTCTCATTAGATTACAGACATTACAGGTGAAACTCATTTAAATGCAAGGTGCGTACAAAGGGGAGGGGGCCGGGGGTTCGGCTCCCCTTTGAGGCAGGAAATAGAAAAACTTTTGTCATTCGCAATGAAGCCGCAGGATTATTTTTACGGTCTCCAACTACAGTGCGATTGTTTGTTTCAAATGTGTCGGCGATAGGGTGAGAGATATGTGCAAAGTTTGAACGGTCGTTTATGGTAATGTTATACGATGAGTTAGTGATATATTCTATTTCCTAAAAGGTATCTTTATTTTAGTTTGTCTTCTTTTATTTTTTTATAGCTTTACAATGTTAAAACTCTCCCTTTTGACTAAGATACTTCTGTTGAACATTTTCCGCTAAATTTGAGGTATTGTGTGTTGAGTGTCGGAACTCAGCGCCGCGCTTGGACTTACCATACCATAGCGAAGATATGAAAATATTTAATATATTATTTCTTCGAGTGAAGATCGAATACACAACCTGTCGTGTTTACAATCGCTCGTCTCTGCGTGCGTTCATGCGTTGTATACAGTGTTATTTAACTGAAAAGACCCTAAATTCATAAGTTAACGTGACAAAAAGTAGAAGGCAATTTAAAAGATTTAAGTAGATTCTTCCATTCCACACGAAGTGGATCGGAATGTCTTAACACCATGTTCCCAAGCTTTCTCTTACTACCCTGCCATGTACGGGACACAGTGTGGAGCTGAGTATAAGTTCATGCTTATTATAAAATTTATATAGACACTTTTACTTTATTGCATTAAGCGACAACAGTAACGTCATAAGAAAATGTTACGATGTTTGGCGATAAGTGGGGAACGGAGATCTGTTCTTAACATCACATGAAGATAAAAGAATATTATTTTTAAAAGTAATAGTTCAGTTTCACGTTGAATCCCGCACATGGTAGGGTAGGCAGAGGAAACTTGGGAACCTAAAGTTAAAACACTCCGTTTCAGTTCCGTTCCCCACTTTCTGCTGCATTTGAGACATTCTATGTTGAGTGGCGGAACTCAACGCCGCGTTATGCCTAGGTACCATAGTGAAGAATTGAAAACATTAAATATTTAAATTAAAAATATTAAACACTTCATTTCCTAGAATGGAGATCGAACTCACAACCTGTCGGTTACAGTCACACGCTTGTGCCGCTGCGCCACGACAGGCCTCAAAAGTAATAGCATTATTTCTATTTACTAAATCTGTTATTGTATACACATACATTTCATAGGTAAGCTCTGACCAACTTCATTGGCCACATTTAGGTGTAACCGCATTGGGGCTTGCAATGCATAAATTGTAAATTGTATCTCTATATATATTACGTCTAATATATAAATTATTTGGGTATTCACCTTTCTCGATCGTTTTAGCAATTTCTTTGACCTTGTAGAAATGGAAGTAAAAAGAGAACATATCACTGATGAACATAATGATGATGCTGGGTTGATAATGGTGGTGGTGGTGGTGGTGATGATGGTGCTGGTGACGATGATCCTTTTTTCCCAATCGATTGCTTTCATGGCTACCATTTCAGTTGTTTCTAGTAATCATTTCAAGCGCAATTTTCTCTGCAATGTTTTCTTTGTTACTTTATTTTATAATAAACAAATTGTTTTATAAAAGCATCATCTCAATTTATTGCATTCAAAGTCCAATCCTGCAATCTTATGCGCTACAGTAACTAAAAATTCGCCTCCTCTCCTCATTACCTTCCTCATATAATGAGCTTATCTTCTATTCGCTTTCAACTTGGATTCATATATCCTCTTCATATAATATTTTGATAGAGCATGTAGACATACTTGTTTGTACTCGTACTTTACTAAGACCTGCTCGTCTTTCTAATTATAATTTAGAAAAAGCTAGATTTCTATAGAAAAACTAATATAAAATAAGTAGTTTGAATTTTGGAAATAAGCAAGCAGAGCTATCTAATTTGTTCAATGAAAGATATAATTTATATTAAAAATATTCTTTAATAAATAATAAAGATATTCAGTAATAAATAAAATGTAAATTTCTATCTAAATTCATAGGTGACTTAAAAATGTGAGTGAATTGACATGTAGACTTTTTAGTACTTTATCATGCTTTAAGGTTGCACAGCAAGCACTGGCTGACTGCCAGTGTTAAAATACATCGTTCTTCAAAAGACATTGTGTGTTCAGAATCTGTAACCTAACGCCGCGATATGTACCGTAATATATAATATATTAAAATTTGAAATCGATTTCACATGTATTCTCAGTTTCATAAAAAAAATATACTCCAACAAAATTCTCTAGATTATTATGTTTTATTTCTTTCAGTTTCACATTGTACCTCCCACATGGCAAGGAGGCAGAGGGAAATTAATGTGAAGAACCTAGTGTTAAGACACTCTGTTTGATTCCACTTATTTCCGTTAAATTTAAATTATAGCGTGTTAAGTAGCCGAAGAAAAAAAAACGAAAATACTAAATTTCCTCGAGTGGTAATAGAACCCACAACCTCCACTACAGGCCTTAGATTATCTTTTATTACTTTAAATTAATGGTAATAATAAAAAATTAAATTCTACTAAATTATCGATTTAAAGGAGCACATGAATAGTGAACACATGGTTGAGTACACGTTGAGATGTCGCCAGTAATATGTTTGCTGGGACGCTGCGAGCGGCAGCGAGCAAACAGGTATTACTTGTAACTCGGCTTTATCTTATGAAACTACTGCGTTTTGTTTATATACGAAGGGAGAAACTAAATTTTACAAAGAAATATTTTAAATATGATTATTTTTTATTTTAAAGTGTTTTAATATATAAGATTTAATAAAAAACCTTTATTCGATAAACGTATAAAATGTTGAGTGTAGCGGGAATTGAACTTAGGTCTCTTACAAACTGTCCAAGTCCGCTGACCATTCTGTTATTTATTCTTATCAAGCAACATTAAATCCTACAACACTTGTTTCAACTTATTTCGTTAACTGTTCATTGGGTCACGCTGCTCTCTACCTACCATTCCAAACGTGGGTTGGGAATGGTAGGTAGAGACTAGAAAGTTTCTAAGTGTTCAGACACTCCACTCTATTTTTACGTCTTCAGCTTTTGAAACATTATTGGTTATTGATGGACCTCAATAGTGCATTGAGTTGGCATTAAACCCGTAACCATTGCGATTATATATAATAAGAGCATGAGCCGCTGTGCCATTGTTCTTGTATTGCTTTATTATTTAGCGCTTAACGTGTAAAGACTTTTATTGCATCAATACTTAGGCTCTCCCACCGGTTTGCCTGCTTTTTTTTCTATAGGCACGGTAGGCTAGTTAAAGCTATATTTCCTTTATGACTCGCCAGTTCCCAAAACTCAACGTCGCGCTTTACCCCGGTACTAAAGCGAGTAAATGAAAATGTTGAATATTTCATCTCCTTTAGTGATAATGGAAGCCACAATCTGTCAAGTTTACAGTCAATTGCAGATTTATTTGTATAGTATAGTGAAATTGTATAATAACGCAAATAAAAATTTAACTAACTTCTATTTTCTGTTTCAAGTAAATAAGTTTCCCTCATACCTACAGCAGGGTCGGAAAGGAAACTTAGAAACCTAGTGTTAAGACACTACATTCTTTTCCTCATTTTTCGCTGAATATGAGCCATTGCGAGTTGAGTGGCGGAACTCAACGCCGCGCGCTGCCTTGTTACCAGAGCGAAGACAATGAACCGAATGACCTCGCTGAAATTAAACTCACAAGCTGTCACAATTACAGTCGCACGCTTGTGCTCTTTGTGCTCTTGTTACGACATAACTCAAGATCGAATTGTGTAGCCAAAAAATAATTTGGAAAAGTATTTGCCTTAAAAACTGTAAAATTAAAATGTTAATATATTTAACGTTTTAAACGATATATGTCCTTACAAGTGTATACACTTGTGTACACATCGCGATACATCGACGATATCAAATTTGAAATGCGCGAGACACGCCGTAGCACTATCGGCATCGAGTAAACCGTTTATGCAAAGCGGAATTCAATAAGGGCCCGACCCGAGCCTCTAACGTTGTATGCCTTCTTGTACAAGCTTCAACATTTTTCAATAATAAGTTAAATAAAATTGTGTTATATGTTAGTTTGGATATGAATTCAGTAATAATTTAAAAAAACTATGTATTAAATTATATAATTATACCTTAGCGGCGCAGTCAGACAAAGAGACAACTGTGAACGCGACGGTCGTTACTGTTTCGTTTTAAGAAGATAAAGAATGGCGTTGAGTTCCGTTATTCAACATGCAATGTCTCGAAAATTGGTCGAAGTGTAGTGTCTCAAAACTGTATTTCCTTTGCTTATTCTTCTATATGCTAGATTCGCAGAGAAACGAGATATCTAGCGGTTTTAAAGAGACAATTGGGCATTTGGTAACGAGGCAAATCGCTTCCATAATTTTTAATATTCAACACACAGTGTTTTAAAATTTCAGTGGGAAGTGGAGAACGGAGTATCTTAACACTATGTTCCCTGGTTGCCCTGCGATGTAAAGGATACAATGTGAAGCTGGTATTCTCTCCAGTATGGTAGATAAAATAAGCATCCTTAGACTAAACTCCAAAGTCAATCAACGGAAAGTAAAGATCTTAGTGTATAAGTTCTTAATTAAATGTACTTCATGTGATATACGAGTTGAGTGAAGATATGAATAATAAAAACATCGTAGAATAAAAGCACTCGCTGAGTATAGATCTAATGAATATAAAGTGGTTTTTAAACCAAAAAAGATAGTCGTGACGCAGAGACACGAGCGTGCGACTGTTAACGCGACTATAATGGGTTCGATTTTCATTTAGGTAAATTAAGCATTTAATACTCTTATTTCTAGGTATTGAGTGTGACGTTGAGTTCTGCCACTCAACACGTAATGCAGAATCCGGCTAAATTGAGGTATGGAAACCGAGTGTTTTAGCTTGGAGGATATGTTTTTAAGAAGTTTATGAAATCCTAATGTTATTTGATAACTTCATCTTTACAGAATCGTATAATAGAAACGTCACTTTTTTCACTTCTCATAGGTGTATTGTAAACTGATTTTCATTAAAAGCAATAAAATTATTCAAGATGAGGTCCTCGCAGGCAAAACCACGAACCTCAATTTAATTTAGTTTGGCTTTTCCAATTTTCTGTACAAAATGTAGCATTTTTTATAGTCAGCTGGACAAAAGAAGATAACAAATAATGCCTGTATAAAATTTTCTCTGAGTTTCATGCTGTATCCCGCGCGTAGCATGGTAGGTAGAAGTTGGGAAGTTGGCACTTGGGAACCTAGTGTTAAGACACTCCTTTCCGTTCCCCACTTTTTGTCGAAATTGAGACATAGCGTGTTGAGTGGAGAAACGCAATGCCGACAAGGTGCGGCAACCTGTGTGAAGAAATGAAAATATTTAATGATCGTCGATCGATGTATCGTGTTTGCTTGTGCCGCTACCTTTAGTAGTGTCAACTACAGACTTAAATAACTGATAACATAATTCAAACTTGTTCTTTACGGGTACGTATTCGATACAAAAATTTAGAATAAGCAACCAGATGTAGAACAAAATTTGTAATATACACAAATATTGGTCCTGATTTAAGATTGAACGCCAGCTCTGACTTACAAGGTGAAGTGAAGTAATTACCACTATACCAGTAAGTAGTGTAACTTTTTGTAATTGTTTTTTACGAGTGTAATATTTGAAAAGACTGTGACAAAGTGAATTAATTTACTCCAAGTATACTCAGTATTTTGAAAAAAAAAATATATATACAAATATTAAGATGGTTATTTTATTCGTGAACCGTTGAATTTATGAAGACTGTGACATTAATTTGACTTGAAAAAAGTTTGTATTTAAAAATATATTTTTGTAAGCAGTAATTTTCTCTCTCTCTCTTCTCTTTTTAAATCAATAATATGTGGTAGTATTATTTTTTTAAAAATGTATATTTTAAATTGATAGTAATTTTAACTTGCTTTTGTCTTTTAAAAGACAAGTAAAATAAGTTATCTTTCGTGTTCCAGCTGAGTCTACATTCTATGTTCATGTTAATTTGAAACTAAGTTAATTATAATGTAATTTACTTCAATTTACCACAATATTTTGCAAGTATTATAGTAAAAATAGATCGATTATTGAGAAAATGTAGTACATATTTTATAATAAGAAGTTAAGGTAAAAAGGCTGCTTTATTATATACTGATATGATATTTTCTTGCCATAAAGACTTTTACGATCTACACTTTTCACTAAGTTCTGGAAGCATTGTGTGTTCAGTGGCGGGACTCAATGCCGCGCTTTGCCTCGTTGCCAGAGAAAAAGATGAAAATATTAAATATTTAAATATCTAAAATAGAGATCGATTCCACAACCTGTTGTGTTTACAGTCACACACGTGTACCTCTTGTGCGCCACACCAGGCCCCGTCTTTTTCAATATGAAAAAAAATCATGCCAAACATAAACAGCACTATTAAATCGTAGAAAGTAAATTACAAGTTGTTTATAAATCGATTTTAATCTCTCGATTAACTTTACAAAGTCGAAGTAATTAAATGTTGTTAGGGAACTTTTGAGGCACATCAATTATAAGGTGAAGGGCTGCTAGGGCTGTGCAGGGCGGCGGCGTAGGGCGGGCAGTAGGGGCGGGCGGCGCGAGTAATCGCGTTAATTGAACACCGCTATTGAGTCGTTTCCGATTCTAACGTCGCTTAAACTGTTGCGTAAATCTGTTAAATGTTTCGAAACAATTCCATTTTGATGTTTCAATTTTTATTTTAAACACTTTCAGTGAGAGTTATTGAAGTATTTATTTGTATGTAGTTGAAATGGTGTAGGTGGTGTAGCCTGTATAGTGTGAAGTAGTTGCGGGTTCAAAATTGATATTGCATGTGGCCTTTGATTGATTTGATTGCCCAAAGACAACTTACGAGTTGTCTATGGGTTGCGGAAATTTGTAAAAATCTCCCTACAAGCGCGGGTTCAAATCCTGCTTCGTTCAAAATTTTTATACGCTTTTTAAATTTAAGTTTAGTATTTTCTGTCCATAGTGTGGAATAACACTTTAAAAAACATAGTTAAAATATTAAAATAAATAGTATTCTCTCTAGCCGTGTGATAATTCTTACGAGTTGTCTTTGGGTAGCGGAATTTTGTAATAATCTCCCCATTCCATACTTATCTTGGTTTTCCGTTCTCCACTTTCCATACTTATTGAGAAATTACGTATTAAGTGGCGGTACGTAACTCACCCTGTGCCACTGCAGCAATACTTAATAAAAATAATACTAATATCTACATTATTTACCTAGAGGCACATATAGCAAAATGTTTATTTTGTCAAAGTAAATACATTACGATTATATAATTATATAACATTTTGTAATCCAACTTTCTCTTTTTCTTCAAACATATCTAAGAAACGACTCGATGAACAAGGCTTTCAATTAAAAATAGAACACATATATGTCAAATTCATTCAGCACCTACAGTACGCCGTGTGATTCCGGCTTAGAATAGGATCACCCTGGTACTGATGGTGTCGTAAGAGGCGACTAAAGTGCGTGTGGTAGAGGCACGTTGCCAGTAATGGCAACACGCATGGGCAGACTCGACCGGATCATTACCACCCCCGGCATTTAAGACCGGCGTTAAGTAGTGGCTTTGGCCACTGCGTTTCGCATTAGGTAATGCCGGGCCCCGGTGCCCCTTCCACCTTAAAGGACGGCAACGCTCCTGTAGCTCCTCTGGAGTTACTCGGGGTCGTGGGCGACGGTGATCACTTACCAACAGGGGACCCGTACGCTCGTTTGCCGTCTTTTCCATAAAAAAAAAACTATAGACACGAACAAACAGATCATATTTACGTGATTTTTTCTTACTACACTATAAAGGCCTGTGGCGGTTAAGGGACACACACGTGTGACTGTAAGCACGATAGATTTTGGGTTCCACCCCCACTCAAGGAAAAGAAAAAATAATGTTTTTAATATAAATATTTAATATTTCCATTTAGATAATAAATAATATAAAGAAATATAAAGTATATTTTAAATATAACTGCTACCGTTGAATTATGTTTTTGTCAGTTTCACGCTGTACCCCGCAACATGGCAGGGTAGACACTCCGTTCCCACTTCCGTTCCCCACTTTCTAATAATTATATTTCTTATGTGGTGCACTTTTTAGTACCACACTAAAGCTGTAGGCAGAGGCAACTAGGGTGATATAACGTCAAAGCACGTTTTAAAAAAATAGTTTACCTCAATATACCCAGTTAAAAAACGGTTGACTGTAAAAAATATATATATTATAATAATTAATTACCAAACATTTACTCTGATAGAGATTAACACAGGATTGACAGCTTACAGGCATTACAATCGTGTTCAATCATATTATACATACGTAGTCCGTACTTTATGTTGCTACTGCTCTTCTACTATAGCATCCATCTTCTACTATAGTATATTGTTGTAAAGTTGTCATAATTTGTTTTGTCCAACATGAATGAGCTGATTTGTTGAACAAAAAGCCTTCTTCGTCTTGATAGTTATTATGTTTCGTTTTCTTGGTAGTTGTTATGTTTCATCGAAATCGAACAAGCAGTTTAAGAGCTACAAGTACTTTGCCAAGGTGAGGTAATGGTGAGGTTTTTAATAATTCTACACTTTGCTCAATTTTTTAAGACATAACCTATTGAATGGCGGAATTCAACGACGCTCTTTGCCTTGTTAACAAAGTGGAGAAATTACAAATAAACTAATTGTTTAAGCTTGACAGATTTTTTTTAACCTCCGAAGCAAAGAAGGGTAATTCAAGTTTAAGCTGCCTGTCTCTTGGTTTGTGTGTCTGTCAGTGTATCTTTGTAGAAAATGATAATATGTGTCCAGTCTACACTTGACGTTTTCCTAAAAGCTTACAACAAATTAAGTTCATATTTTTGTTAACTTACCAAAATATAAGTTAGGTAAAACATAACTTAGTCAGACCATAAATGTATCTGCCGTACACCGTATATTTGTTCCAAAAAGCATTTTTGCCGGACTCGTACTGTTCGTACAAAGGAAACTTTCCACTTCGCATTAGCAGTAAATATTCAACTTTGTGCATACGTTAAAATTAAACGAAACTTGAGTAGAACTAGGAGTTTGTGGAAATGTAATGAATTCTTGTTAAACTATCTTAATAGTATCATCCATAATGCAGTAGTGCAGTGAATTATGTACGAGTGAGCTAAGCAGTTTTTAGGGTATAAAAGTTCAAGTTAAAAGTAAAAACTTATTAATAATATCTTTTTGAGGCCTGTGGTATGACGTGGTGGGCTGTGTAGGCTGCCGGCTTGATCCCTACGTGTGGAGAGAAAAAATATATCATATATGATGTTTTTTAGTTTGTAATTTTTTATCGGGTACTGAGGAAAAGTGCAGCGTTCCAGCACATAGAATGTGCGTCTAAAATTTGACAGAAAATAAGAAATGGAAGTATCTTAATGGGAACTGAGTGTCTTAACACTAAATTCTCAGGTTCCCTATACCTGCCCTGCTAAACATTGAGCGTGAATACAACATAAAGCAAATATTGTTGTCAGTTTTTAATTACCTAATTAATCTTTTTAATTACCTGTTTGTGTTTGTTTGGGCACCTTTACGCTAATCTATCTATCAAGACCAGATTCCCTAATATTAAGTGGAGAAATTAAGCTGAGATGACAACATAATAATTTGATATCGCCGAGCTAGTCAACTGCCCATCAGCCCAGGACTTGAGACATGCGACAAATTTTGAACGTTTGGTTACTTGGAAGCTATTTTAAATTTTCTCAAGGTGGATAAATTATAAGCTTTATGTAATTTATAGCTCCGAAAATCTATTTCCATAAAATTAAATTTGTTTCTAAAAATCCCAGAATAAGACAAAACAAAAGTATTAGCTACAAGCTAACTAAGAAATTAAACATAATCTAATTAATCTACTTCAAATAGAGTAGGTCAACTGAGGTCTTTTTGTAAGTCGTTTTCTTGATAAGCCATACCACTCACTTTCTCTTTCTCTCGTTCGTGCCCAAATACCTGACACTGTTCTTCTCCATTCTCACTTCTTATTTATAATTTGTTAGAGTGGTTTTAATGACAGAAATGGAACAATTACAAAATTTATAAAATCAAAAATAATATTTGTACATAGCATCGTTTCAGTAGACGTAACAACGATTATATCGCGATATGTATCTTAAATAGCAATAATTTAGCGCAATAGAGTTTAAAGCCGGCGGCCATCGGCGATAACCGGTTAGTTTCTCCCCAGTTAGAATATACTGGAGTCTGTAAAGTGTAAACATTGTCTAGATCTAGAAGTATCTAAACTAATATCATAAAGTTGAATAATTTGTTTGATGAAAAACATTCACGGTGGAAAACACTAATCTCAGGAACTACTGGTTGAAATGGATATATTAGTGGCATTTATCAAAAAAAAAAATAGCCAAAAATTTAATTATTTGTAATCGCTTGGTGGGCAACACCACGGTACTTGCAGCTACATAGCTCTGGCACTCAAAATATGTCGTTTTAAAATTAAGTTATTTCTATTTGAATATGTAAACAAAGCCGCAGGTGATATAAGGGCACAGTCCTATAGAAGAGTTACCTGTAAATCTGTGGTAAGCTTGAAGACGTCGTTTTTATAAATATTGATGTACACGTGAGGAACGGAAGTGGAACGGAGTCTCTATATACTAGAATCCCAAGTTCCCTCTGCCTACCCTACCATGTGCCGGATACAGCGTGAAGCTGAGAATGTGATGTAAACGACCACTGACGGCGGTGGACTCGCTCACTTTTGCACTCTGGTAACGAGGTAAAGAGCGACGGAAGTAGGTACCTGAGTGTGTTATTGCTATTCATGAAAAATTTACTTTCCTCCTCATTTGACGTATTGCGTTTTGAGCGACGGAACTCGACGTCGCGTTTTACCTCGTTTAATAAACTTCCTTATTTACTTACTTAGCTTTCGCTATATCCCTAGCGGGGTAGGCAGAGAGAACGAATCTCCAAACGCTACGGTCTCGGCATACCTCTTTCGCCTCGCCCACTGTCATCAACCTCTTCATACATGCCCTCCGGGGGGTCCTCATGCTTTTTACGTGACCTTTCTCCATTATCGTTGATACTGTGCTTTCGAAGGTCAACTGAGGTCTCCCCCTCCCTCTCTTACCACTCACTTTTCCTTCATAAATCTTTTACAACCATTCTTTCTTCACTCATTCGCTCGACGTGCCCAAACCACCTGAGCACGTTCTTCTTCATTCTCACTGTGACATCCACGCTAGTACCTACCATTCTGTGTATCTCTTCATTGGGTAAGCGATCAGCTAAACTGACTCCGCATATCCGATGAAGAGATCGCATCTCTACAGTGTTCTTCTTTCTTACATTCTTCTTCTGTAATACCCACGTTACGCTGCCGTATAACAGTGTCGGTACCAACACTACATTGTGTACGGCCAAACGCGTAGCTATGTTCACGTTTCTCCGTCTCAACAATGCAGCTAATGCACCGTTAACTTTGTTACGGGCATCATCTTTTATCAGAACCTTCGTCTTATTCGCATTCAGGCATTAATCGTTTAATAAAAATATTAAATATTTTGTTTCTTCGAGTGGACATCAAATCCACAATCCTTATACCCCTGCGCCTCGACAAGTCTGAAAACAATTTATATACTCACTCAGCTTCACATTGTATCTCGCATATTGCAGGGTACGCAGAGGGAACTTGGGAACCCAGTGCTCCCTACTACTCTGTTTTCCACTTTTCGCTGAATTTGAGGCATTGTGTGTTGAGTGGTGGAACTCTACTCCGCGCTTTGCCTTGTTACCAGAGCGAAGAAATGAAAACATTAAATATTTAATTTTAATATATTAAATATTTCATTTTCTCGAGTGGGCATCGAACCCACAATCTATCATTTACAGTCACACGCTATTGCGGCTACGCCACGACAGGCCTCGAAACAATTTATTTAAAAATATATATTTATTTATTTATGTTATAAAGTAAATTAATTTCTAGACAACCTTCTTTGCTAGTGTTATACAAACTGCAGAGCAACTTGTAGCGCACACTGCTCTCTAAAGTATCAACACTACTGTAGCGGCCACTCCGTCAATATTTGATCATCAAACGTCTCCCGGACACCGAGTTGCACAACTTGAAGTAATTAGAGCCGAGGTCTGTCGACGCGCAGGGGCACAAGCACACGATTTAAAATGCCACGGGTAATGGGTTTGATTTCTACTCAAGCAATAATAGTTAATACTTTTACAATGTTTAAAATGTTATTTCACACTTAGGAGGAAAAAAAGTACAAATTTTTAAAACGTATAAAAATTTTAACGTAGCAAGGTTTGAACCCGCACCTCTCGGACGCGGGTTCAAATACGTATTTTTTTTTGTAATTTTAAATAATTTAATATTGGAATAATTCTATATATTTTTTAAGTATTTAAAGTCATTTTGCATTTCGGTTATATCACCCTATGTACATGACACTCCGTACCGATTAAAATACTACTTTTCCCCATTATCCATCGAATTCTGAAACAGAAGTTTTGGCCGTGTGATTCCGGCTTACAATAGGATCACCCTGGTACTGATGGTGTCGTAAGAGGCGACTAAAGTACCTGTGGGACTAAGTCACGTTGCCAGTAATGACAACACGCATGGGCAGACTCGACCGGCGATTATTACCACCCCCGGCATTTAAAACTGGCGTTAGGTAGTGGCTTCGGCCACTGCGTTTCGCATTAGGTAATGCCGGGCCCCGGTGCCCAACCATCTTAAAGGCCGGCAACGCTTCTGTAACTCCTCTGGAGTTACACGGGGCCGTGGGCGGCGGTGATCACTTACCATTAGGTGACCCGTACACTCGTTTGCCGTGTCTTGTCCATAAAAAAAAGGCAGTTACGAAACCGAAAAATTTAAATATTCCATGTTTTCTCTGCCTCTATGCCACGATTTATTTATTTTTTTCGATTGTGATGGTTTGCTGTAAGTCCTATTGGCTTTTACAGAGACACCAGTGGGGGAGGGAATAGGGTACTCTGTCCCTGAGAAGAGCAAGCACTACGTGGCTGCTTGAGAGGGCTTCGACGGCGACAAGGGCGCCCATGCCACGACTTGCCTCAGTTCTCTATATATTTCTTTCCGGACTTTTACGTAGGACAGGCTTCTGTTCTATATATACGAAGTGGGAAAATGAGGATAATAACGCGACTAATGAATTAAACAAAACAATGTGGCATATTTGACCGTCATTTGTTAGGCCGTAGTCTACGTAAGGACTTCCACAGACAAACGATTAAAATACGTCTACACCGCTAAGCTTTTAGTACTAAGAATAAACATATCTGTTAATTATTTAATTTATCACTCTAAAAGCGTTTTAATAATATATTAGTATGTGATAGTGTTGATAATGTGAGAGCTTTTGTGGCTTATTTAACCAAAACTGTTATTGGTTATATTGATAGATATACAGTATACATACATTTTTTATTTTATTTATGTTTGGGAAACATACAATTACAGTAACATATGTACAATAAAATCACAAAAATTTAAATAAATCAATAAAGTTTCCACTTGTAATACATATTAAAATGAATGAGACCAATGAGGTAAAGGCGACAGGTCGTAGGTTCAATCCATACTCGAGGAAGTGATATGTTCAATATTTTCAAATGAAATGTTTAATATTTTGCAATGCCTCAAATTCAACAGATTGTGAAGTGCGGAATGGAATAACTTAACATTAGGTTCCCAAGTTCACTTTGCCTACATTCATTGTCATGAGTGGAATACAGAGAAAAGCTAAACAATATTATAATTTCTACTGGCTCTAAGTATTGGTATTCTTATAGTTTAAAGCTGTATCTCGCTATATACAAAAGAAAAGAATTTAGTATTATGTCGCACTGCGTTGGACTGTCAGTATTCAGCACCTCCCCGTCTTACCAGAATTAGACAATGTAAATATTTCATTCGCCCAAGTTTAGTTCAAACCCGCGACCATCCAATGTGTATCAATTTCAAACTATAAAGACGCTTCTGAGAAATTACGCCGTACGAAAATGACGGCTTCACTGACTTCTAATATAAAATAAAATTATACTTTATCTCAAGTTAAACATCTTAACCTAACCAACATCGTACGTATAAATATAAAGTAAGATTGGAAGCTTCTTTCAAATTTATTACACTAGTATAAACTACATTGTTAGTAGAAAATGATGCAATCTATATAACTATTTATTGCAAACCGTAATAATATTGTAGTGAGAGGAGCTCGCGGTAACAATATCAGTCGGATTAAAGGCTTCGAGGGGAGGATTCCAGCGAACCAGCTCTATGTGTAACGCGAATACTCAATTATGATACGAGAAATATCGCTTTTGTAGTTTTAATTTTAATTTTTATATGTTCTTCGGTTGTATTATTTGAAGAATAATTTTGAATTCAATACTGTGACTGTGAAGCTATGCTTATGCATCTTTATATACTAAAGTATATATGTTACCTAGCTTCACGCTGTATCCCGCACACGGCAGGGTAGGCAGAGAGAACTTGGGAAGGTAGTGTTAAGACACTCCTTTCCACTTCCGTTCCCCACTTTCTGCCGCATTTGAGGCACAGGATGTAGATATATATGTACTAATGTTATAAAATAATAGTGTAATTTGGGGAGTTAACGAAGTGTATTAACACTAGGTTTCCTTTACCTGTCCTGCGATGCAATCCAGGATCTATACAGCGTGAAGCTACAAAAAACACTTCGAGGTCTGTTTATAATAAACTAACAAAAATTAACAAAATCAAGTTATTTTCCATTTCATTAAAACATTAAAGTAGGTACATACATCCTTACATATTGACCAATAAAGAAAGTCAGTTCTAAATTCAATTTTAAGATTTTTCTAACTTCGAATTATAATTAAAATAACGCACAATGGTCAAGAAAGATTAATTTTAAAGCAGCTACAACTCGTCGACCGTACTACACACTTTGTAGCGGTTAACAAAGTACTGAGAAAGTAACGGAATACAAAATATCATAAAACTGGTGGCAAAACGCGGCGTTAACTTCCACCACTTAGTACGGAATGGGGTGTCTTAATACTGTGTTCCCAAGTTCCTTCTGTCCACCTTACCATGTGCGGGATACATCGTGAAGCAAGCAATAAGCAAGTATAAAAGTTGTACATATGTATTTTAACCTATTTCCTAATCATCATGGCACGCGTTGCTGTTGTATCAAAGCGCGCAAAGTTACCTTTATAACTTTAAATACTTGTTGCTGTAAGACTTTCAATAAATTCACTGTTAAATCTTATGTCAGGTTTAGAATAATACAGAAAAGGAAATATATGTCGAAACACTTCTACAGTACCGATAATACAGCTAGCCTATGATCGTACTTTAACTCTACTAATTTTATAAGAACAACAAAACAATACAATATAAAAAGCTGTACATTACAATTGAGCGACGTCCATCGGATATCAGATTTACGAGTATGATGAAAGCATTCAGTTAATGCATTATCGTGAGAATTTAACGTGTGTGCACTATTCCAGCTACGGAACGCTGGGATGAGCGAAATTTAGTAACCGAAATTTGATTTCATATACGTCAGTATACTATAAAATATATTAAATATATTTCGTATGAGGCCTGTCATGGCGCAAGGGCGGCACAAGCATGTGGTTTTAAGCCCGACAGATTGTGGGTTCGATTCCCGCTCGAACAAGTAAAATATTTATTATATATTATCTATATAATAAATAATAAAATATTTATATTCATTTCAAATACTTAATGTGGAAAACATTATTTATATCGCTCTGGTTTTTCGCTTTTGGATACTAAACATGCAATGCCTCAAATTCGGCGGAAAGTGTGGAACACTAGGTTTCCAAGTTCTATCTGCCTGCGGGATACATCGTAAAGTTGAAAAAGAAATTGATTCTGTTTTGAAATAAATTTATAAAATGTCCTAATTATTATTAGAGATATGTTATATCTTCGAGCAGGAATCGATCCCGTCACCTGTCGAGTTTACAATCACACACCACGACAGACCTCTCTTTTGATAAGGGTAAATAGCAAATTGTAGAAAATACATTAACAATAACTTGATTTTTTTTTGTTTAACATGAAATATTTACTTAACAGAATCATCTTTGCCAATACATCAAAATCATTGTGCTGAGTATGAAAATAAACAATAACGTTATACGTTTTTACTACATCCTGTATATCTACATCGTAAGCAGCTTACATTTAAATACTCGTATTCTTTTTATTTTAACACATTAAAGTTTCATATAAAAGCTCAGAATTATACAACCATTAAAGAAAAAGCGAAATAAAGAGCTTAACCACAGCTATTGCAGGAGACGAGCGCTAATCTCCACAACAGTTTTCATTTGCATAGTTCGCACGTGCGATACAGGTGCAGTGCGACTTGGGATTCACCTAACTTCTATGCAAGTCGTTTAGGAAATATATTATTATTTAAATAATAAAATTGTTAACTTTGTACTGAAAAAAGTAAATGTGATCGGTTGTTCTTATCAGAAGTGATACTCAAAAAAAATTTATGTTCATTGAAAAGTGTTTTTATCAAAGAATATTTTGAATTTGAATGTAATTGTATAGAGACCTGTGTACCTGTAAACGCTACAGGTCGTGGGTTCCCATTTGAAAATGGTATAATAAATATTTAATATTTCATCTTGCTATGTGCGGGATACTGCATAAATTTGAAAAAAAAAAATAAGAATTAAAAGTTTTGGTTTGGGGACAAATATTTTTTTTTTAGCTATACCCCACTCATGGCAAAGTAGGCGAAGGAGAACTTGGAACTCAATGTTAACATACTCCCTTCTTATTAAGACACTTCCGTTTCTCACTTTTCGCCAATTTTTGGAAGCATTGCGTGTGTTCAGTAGCGGAACTTAACACCGCCTTTGCCTCGTTACCAAAGCGATAAATACATTATTACATTTCGTCAATTGGTGATCAAAACTCTGTTAATTTTATAATCGCCCGTACCCACACGCCATAAATGAAATTGAAGAATCGATCGATGTTAAAAATTTCATATAAATTATATTTATGAAATTTTCAAGCGCGTTGATGTCTTTCCATCGACATTTTATTTTTCATTATTTTATTATTTATGACGTAAAAGATAATAAGATAATAGCACATGAAAGTAATAAAATCCAAAATTAAAAATAAACGTCCAAATTCTAAATTCTGAGTGTTCTACAGGTTCCCGAGTTCCTTCTTTCTACCCTGCATCGTAAAGCTAATAAGGGAAACAGATCGAAAACAGTAGAATTGTCATAGTGATATATTTAATGATATGCACGGTAAGATCTCAGGTTAGATTTGAACCACTTGTAACTACTGTACTTAAATTGAAGCTGTACAGTTTTTAAGATGGATCTGAGTACTGAAAGAAATAAAATTTAGATAGAATTAATATTACTAGCTAACATAACGATGACCATGTAATTACAATTATATTTATCAACTACGAAGGTTCCATTTTAACCTTACAAGGTAAAAATGGAACCTTTGTAGGATCGCTTTGTTGATCTTCTGTCCGTCTATTATTGTATAAAGTTCGCGGCGTAATCAAAACCTTGCCATTAATTGTGGTTCATGGAAACATATAATTACCAAATAATATTTATAATTCATTTCATACAAAATAAATACACAACCGCCAAAATTAACTAATTAACTTTGTTAATTTTTATAAATGGTACGTCCAGTTGACAGTACATATTTCGGTACAGTAGCAATTTCTACCAAAAAATGATACAGAATCCGTGACGGGTGACTTGAGGTACGACTCGCACTTAACCAATATCATTTCCGTACACAAATATATATAAAAGAAGGTTATTATTTCAAATAATTTATTTTTATTTTGTAAAATATATTTTCAAATTGATTTCAGTATGACTTATCTGCTTTATTAAATTACTGCTTAGCAAAATTATATACTTATCAAAAGAAAAAAATATATATTTTAATTTAAATGATGATTTACAATATTATGCTCAATTAATACTCGTATATTACATACGTGTAACGGCCATTGACTTTGATTTAGTTGTTGTTTATAATTAGGTGTCGCCCAAGGGGGTGCTCAGCGTGTTAACACGCAAAGCCGCGGGGCGCTATAAACTTGTGTTGTAAAATTTAATTCCACGCTTCACTAACCGAATCGGTTATCGGTAGATCTTTCATTGTTTTCTGAATATCCACTGGTTTAATTATGGTATTAATATAGTTTGAGGCATGTCGTGGCGCAGAAGCACAAGCGTACGACTGAACGTGTCGGGCTGTGGGTTCTCCACTCTAGGAAATGAATTATTTAATACTTTTTCGTCACTAAATACGTAAATTTGGCAGAAAGTGGAGAACGGAAGTGTTATAATGGGAGCAAAGTGTCTTTAAACGGGTTTCTCACAAATTTATAAATTAATATACGCTGTCGTGGCGAAGTGGCACCAGCGTGCGACTGTAAATCGACGGTCGTAAATTTGACTCTCTTGAGAAACTCCGCGACTATTGCTGCAACCCACTTTGCGCAAAAGTTTGCCTTAAAACATATGAATAATAAAATATTATCAAAATTGTCTTACTTTGAATTGAGGCCTGTCGTGGCTCTGGGGAACAGTGTGGCGTGTGACTGTAAATGACAGGTTGTGGGTTGGATGTCCACTCGAAGAAATAAAATATTTTATATTTTTATTTTTTTCGCTATGTTAAGGTGGCAAAACGCGGCGTTAAGATACGCCACACAACACATAATGCCACAAATTCAGTGGAAAGTTTCAGTATGGGGGAAACGGAGTGTCTTAACACTAGGTTCCCAAGCACCCTCTCTCTACCCGGCCATATACTGGACACAGCGTGAAGCTGAGTTACCTTACGAGTAGTTATTGAAATCGCCTTATCAACAACCTCTATGTCCAGAGCTCACAATGCCTGCATAATCTATTCCCGAAATAGGACAGCTCGTATCTACCGGCGCTTCCGTCGCACTAAATCCACCGTGGTGACTTAACGACGACATAAATACTGCGGACGACGGCTTACTACTTAATTTATCATCTTATTACTTGTGAATTCGTTTAGATGTTACGTTTTAATTACTAGATGCTGGATCAAGATTATTTCTTAAAATTATTATCTTTAAAGCTACTGTACCGGAAAAAATACCTAAACAAAATCGTAAAACATGCAATGAAACTTATCACTCATTGATTTAGTAAAGAATTTAATTTTTAATGAACTTAGAGTCTTTATATTGATAATGCCATTATACTACGCTAAAACACGGCTGCAATTCTGATTAGTAAATAATAATTGTCTGATTCAAGCGGGCGACGCCGCGAGCTGGTCGCTAGTCTATGAATAATAAATATGTAATCTACAGATAGAACATATAAGAGAAAGTCCATTATCGTGAGTACATGCCCGTCAATGTAACAGAACTTCAAACAATAATTTTAATTTTTTCTTCTATTCATCTGTGCGTTGATTCTGGCTAATTTCAGAATTGTATTTTAGCAAAGTTAAGTTGACCTTTAGTATTTGTTTCATTTCAAGTATGTAGTTCAACATAATTGCTTTATTTTTACTATGTTTAAAGTTTTATCCACACTTAGAAAAGAAATATACGAATTTTAAGTTTTTTAACTTAGACGGTCCGACGCGTTACGGGGCCGTGGGCGACGGTGACGGTGACGGCTCACCATCAGGAGGCTCGTTTACCTTGGCTTTTCCATAAAAAAAGACTTTACTATATAGGTTCTAACATTTAATAGAAATAGAGAAAACACAGAATGCACGATCAGCGTAAATGATAAGTTATTAGAACAAGTGACGTAGAAAAAAAAAATAGTGGAAAAGTGAGTAGTTAGAGAGGGAGGGAACCGATACTGACTCTATAATTTAAGCTGCATTAAATTTATTTTTTTATGATTAAATTCACATGTTTTAATTTCCCACAACATCCTCCATGTAGCAAGGTAAGTAACCTGTAGAACATAGTATTCTCAACGCCGCTCTCCGTCTTCTCACTAGGGAAGGAAATAATAATATTTCCTTTTCTGAGACACTTACAAAATCCTCCATCAAAATATTAATATAAAATGTTTATAATATAATATTTATCACAAAATTTCCTCTCGATTACATAATACTAAAAGCACATGTCAGCCGTTTAATTCGCCTAATGGAGCCGCTAAGACGTTCATTTATTGTGGGTCTCTATTGTCAAACCGCTCGATAACATGACGTCTATAGAAAAATATCGAAATTCGACGACAATCCCATTTGTCAAAATACATTGAGTTTCATTCACAGAAATTGTATTGATAAGAATTATCTCATTTTTAATATTGAGTGATTATGTTTGTATTTTTGGTATAGTTTACTTAAGATGTCTAGACGATTATTGTTGTATTTCGTGGAAATATAATATTACTTTACTTATTACTTGTCATACATACATATACATCTTGGTACTTAAAATATGTTTTTTTTATTCATCTTTAACTATAATGTAAATACACGTATTAAAGGCTGGCACACCTGTAGCTCCTTAGATGTTAGACGGGGCCGTGGGTTGCGGTAATCACTCAGCTTCACACTGTATCCCGCACACGGCCGGCGGAACTCAACGTTAATTACTCAAGTGTTAATTACCAGCCGGGGATTGAATTATAAAATGTATTAAATACTCATTCTGTTTGTACAAGTGTTAACTACTGCCACTCAACAAGCCATGCCTCGAAACATTGTCAGAATGTGGTGAATGTAGTATCTTAGTACTATCCTCTCTATTCAAACCTGAGTGTGAAGCTAAAAAGAGAGGAACAAATATTCTGATATATTTCATAGTTTTTTTAACGTATCTTACACAAATATCTTTTAACTGTTTGCTTTGAATTGCGGCATTACATATAAGTATTCAATTTTTAAAGGAGAAATTTTGTATATTACATAGGTAAGCTAGTGGTCTATCAGTAGTTGAGGCCAGACTTGAGGTTGAGTTCTACCTCTCAACACGCAATGCTTCAATTTTCCGGAAAGTGGGGAACGTGAGTATTTCAGTCGGAACAGAATATCTTAAGACTAGGTTCCCGTGTTCCCTGTGCCCTCCCTGTTAGATACAGCGTGCATCATGGGCAGGCTAGGGAGAATATATTATGAATTTGACATTTTAATGTCATCACAGGCTAAGTTTTGGGCGAGGATCTATACTCTGTAAACTGACTCTGTAAATTTATATGGAAAAAAATACAACGAAGCTTAAATATATATAAACAATATTATATTAACGATTACCCTAAGAATAGTGTAAAAGACAGATAAAGTCAGTTGTATTTGTAGAGAACAAACGCACTCGTATACACGCGATAGCGATTGTTTATTCAGTGGTGTTCATTGACATTCAAATTACGTGTTTATCAGATACGTACCACACAAGTACTGTAGTATAATAATTAGCTATTTGCAAATACATATACCAAGGGAATTACAGTAACGAGGCCATTATGGCGCAGTGGGATGATTTTTGATGAACACGATGGTTATGGGGTCGTTGTTCATTCGGGGGATTACAGGGTTCATATTAATTTCTTCGCTTTTGATTAAATGAAACAATGTTTTATTATTTGTATACCAAAAAACTTGTTTGCCTGCCGGAATTCAGGGGAACAAATGCATGTTGTTAAGTTTCGTCATTCAACAAGCAATGCCTCCAAAATTCGAAAAACTTTTACTTAAAGCAATATATGCTCAGATGATTATTCTTGTTTTATTGTTGCAACAATTTTGTGATTATTCCAATATTACATGTTTTGTCAAAGCAACCTTTGCAAAGCGAACCAAAAACTTTCTACAGTCAATTCTTTCTCAATGACGGTTTCAACTTAAGCTTTTAAAAAGCTCTATACGATTATCAAGCCAGACAAAATAAAAACTTAACATAAAAAACTGAACGATCTTCCAATATTTTATAATTAAACGCGAACACAAATACATGTCTTCTTAAGAACTTGGCTCCACCACAAAGTTGTACGCCGGCGGCGCTTCAACGTTACAATTTACATTGACTTATAATTTGTGTACCTCCCCGTGTTATTTCTCGAGACCTTATTCCTAACATTCTACGTGGCTGAAAGTTTTTAACAAAGTATGAAGGCTTGCTTAACTAATTTTAAGGTTATTCATCATGAAAAGACGAATATGTAGTACAGCGTGTACATCAGGTTGTTTTTTACAGTTCCATAGCAGGGTAGGCAGAGGGAACCTGGGAACCTAATGTTAAAACATTCAATTTCTGTCCTAACTCCACTTTCCGCTGAAGTGTGCCAGTATTGCGTAATAAGTGGCGTTACCAGAGCGAAGAGAATGATTTTTTTTTTAATTTCTTTTAGTGGGTATTGAATCCACATCTGCCGTACTTACAGTGTCATGCTTGATGCCATACTTGTTTATATGAGTATAAAGTTGGCTGTAAAAGCCCCATAGAAGTAAATTAGTTCAATGAATAGCGCAGTGGGACAGTGGCAGGCTGTGAATGAGTAGTGACGGGACACCAAGGGGAACGGTTATATTTAATTTGTTTATATTTTCGCATCCCTGTAAGTCTAGCGCGGCTCCGCGGACAGAGGGCAATGTAACTATTCGATTCGGCATTTTACGATTGTCTCTGCCTTCTATGGCCACATACATGAGCGTGATACAGCGTTTACCTAAATACAAAAAAAAAATCTATACGATATCTTAAAAATTGGACAGCGAACGGAGAAGAGAGAGTCTAAATAATAGGAAAAATTAATAATAGAAATCCGCATACGGACAAAAATATTTTGTTACCAATACTTAGAACGTTACAATTAAGATTGAACTAATTTACCAAATTTAAAAATGTATTAAAATTTAAACGAAGCAGTAGTTGCTACAAGCGTAGAAGCATTTCGACGTGGTTAGGTGAGAGCGAATGGCTTAGTTGGTCCGAGCGCTTGGACGGTTTTCAAGAAGCGCGGGTTCAAATCCTGCTTTATTCAATTTTTAATACGTATTAAAATTTTGTATTTTTCTTTCCTAAAAGTGAAATAACACTTTAAATATAGTAAAAATAAGTATTATTTCTTAATTTGTAAATAACGCTAACAATTACTAACATACAATAATTAAATCTATTTGATTATTTATATAGTTAAGTATATAATATATACCTATAAGAAAATTTATTTCGACTTTTATTAGTAAACAATCATATTTATTGATCTAACTTTTAATTAACTAAGGTCGCGTCTAGGAGACATGAAAATATAAAATAATATTGAGAATTGACGTGAACTACATTATTTTATTTGTTTAATATTTTTACATTTACGCTGTAATCCACATATGGCAGGGTCGCTGTGTTAAGACATTATGTTCTGTTTCCATCATGTGCTTCAGATTCGACAATTCCGGAATTTGACACGTTGCGTGTAACTCTACGCCTGACGCCTTGCTATTGCATTAGATTATTAATGCAAAAAATCTTCAAGTGGGAATCGAACCCACAACCTGTTGTGTTCCACACGCTGTTGCTCCTGCACTACGACAGGCCTCAATCCTTGTTATCTATTCTCGATTTTATAACAATTCTCTTCAGTAAATAAATACACGAAGAAAGTTAAAAAAATAAATAATACTTAAATAAAATTATAAATGAATCATAAATTGAAACAAACGGTGTAAAGTCAAAAACGCTTACGTACACATTCAGCGTAGCGCCAGAAAAGTTAAATTCGAAAGTTTCGAAGTTTCAGCAGATTCCTGTAGATGTGAGCTAACAAGCGTCTGTAGTACGCTTATAATGTAACGAATTACTATCCCTTAATGAACTCGCCAACTTTTGAGCCGCAATGGAAATTACCTTCAAAGTGTTCTGACTTTTTAATTGCCGTCTCCGTAGTTTCCCAAACGCTAGCTGACAGTATATTAACTATACTAATATTTTGAACAAGTAATACACTTAGAGAAGTTGGCTCTGAGCTATCTTAGCTTGTAAAGTGCATGGTACTGAAAAAAAAATTACATATTTATAAAATAATTACGTATGCAAAACGTTTTTAATTTTTAGGCCAGTCGTGGCGCTGGGGCAAAAATGTGACTGTAAACGTAACAGGTAGTAAATACAATTCCCACTCGAGTTAATGAAATATTCTTATGAGAAATTAAAATACTACATATTGGCACAAATTTTAGTTGAAAGTGACTCTTCTGCCTTCCCTGCCATGTGTGGAATACAGTGTTAAGCTGAAAAAACACATTCATAGTATGATACAATGATTAACGCAAATTACATTACACTGATTGTTTAGCTGTACTTGAATCATACTCAATTCAAATCAGACTGAAGGTAAGCTGGTGCTCATTGTCTTGTGGTTAGGTTACAGGTTACATGTAACTGGAATTAACCAGACACCCGTAATGAGCGCCGTTGACGTGAGATCGACAATCTCGAGCTTAATTTAATGTAGGAGAAATAGATTAAATAGAAATAGATTAATAACATGAATGTAACATTGATTATAATTACCAATATAAAGAAAATACTTAAAAGTATATAACATTTTAAATTTAAAAAAAAATCCTCGATTTATAAAATTAGTATTTCTACTTGGAAATGTTCTTGTAGTACTTAAACAACTAATCAGATTTTTATAAATTGTAACTAAGTACTACTGCGGCAAAAAAGGCTCTTTAGTCAAAAGAGAAATCGATCTCAAATTGGTTTATTTATTCAGGAGCTACGGTGGAATAGACAGACTAACATAATCTTTTTTAACATCCCTATTTTGCAGCAGAAATCAATAAAATATTACAATTTTAAGTGTTTTTCTTATACAAGATTGTATTATGTGGTTTTACTATTATGTGGCTGTCATTAACCTTTTAGAGTCCTAATATGAATGTGTGAGAGATAATGGTGTTATTTACCGTTAGGCTTTAAGAACATCTTTATAGAAGCCGCGTCACAACAAATTTACTTAAATAATACCTTTCTATGTAAATATTAGTGAATATTTTCTTTCCCTCAAACTAAAAGTTGTGAGTGCTGTAAAATATGAATATTAATTAATGAACTTTGCACTGCTAATGACTTAAGAAATATGACTTAAGTGAAAACTTGAAAGTTCAACTGAGAACTTAAAGCTTTACATGTAGATTTTAATATTTATGTATTTTAATGCAGCTGACGAACTTCTTAAATGTCTTCTTACAACAATTATAATAGTACACATTACTTTCATACTTGTAAACCGTGCATAGAATCCTCTTTCCCCACCGCCGTGGGATACGGCACTGTTTCTTTTTACTGCGAGCTATTTTGTAACCTATCTAAGAGGACAGTACCTCGTGGAACTATTGTATTGTACTTAAGTGGTTTCTATTAAGTTTTAAAGCAGTTATTTTTTTGACGTCATGCTGTATACTGCTCTTGGCAGGGTTGGCACAGGAAACTTAGGAAACCTAGTGTGATGACACTCAGATCCACTTCTGTTCTCCACTTTCTGACAAATTTGAGGCATTGCGTGTCGAGTGGCGGAACTCAACGCCGCGTTTTGCTTTGTACCAGAGCGAAGAAATGAAAATAATAAATATTTAAATTGAAAATACAATTTGAGGCCTGTCATGGCGCAGCGGAACAAGAGAGTGACTGTAAACGCTACAGGTTGTGAGTTCGATGCCCACTCGAAGAAATGAAATATCTAATATTTTCATTTCTTCGCTCTGGTAACAAAATAAGGCGCGGTGTTGAGTTTTGCCAGTCGACACGCATTACTTCAAATTCGATGGAAAGTGGGGAACCCAGCTCTAAGTTCCTTCTGCCTACTCTGTCATGTGTGGAATGCAGCGTGAAGCTGAAATATAATAAATTTAACCGAGTCAAATAAAATCCTGAAGCTAATCCTTTGAAAAGTGCAGGAAAGTATTTAAACCATTTCCTAAAATACTAAGTGGAACGGAAACAAACGGGATTTTCCGTTCAAGCGAACTGAGTTATGCGGTGCAGCTATTTAATAAATGTAAGTTTCCATGTGAACTCATAGCTTAGTTGATAGATCTGTGTTAAAAGTGCTTTGATAATGTGACGTCAATATTTTTTAAAAAGAGAAGTACCCTCTACTTTGTATAAAATTTTTGAGATATTGTATGGTGTTTCGTTACAGGAGCGAAAAAATCTAAATTGTTAAAAATCATACAATTTAATAATTTTACAAATTAAAATATATTTACTTATAATAAATCTGTTACTAATCAATTTCTGTACATGGAAAGTATATGAAAAAAAAAACCTTCGTTAATTTTTTTTTCATATATTTTCCATTTATTAATGATGAATTAAATAGTGTTTTTTTTTGTTTTGTTTATGTGTTTGGCAGTTTATCTGTATGTCTGTTGTTTTATACGTACGAATCTCAGAAACAGCTAACAATATTTCAATTCAATTTTTACTGTAATATTTCAGCGACTTTCTCTGAACAATTCAGTGTTTTATTTAAAGATATTTTTTTCGGCAAAATTTCTACAATATGTTTTATTTATTTAGTTAAAATTTTACTTTTATGTATAGATACTGTATACTACTATCTTTAAAGTAATAATGACTGAATGAAATGCTCTATACTACTGTCTTAAAAGTAATAATGTTATTAAAACGAGTAAGTAATCTCGTTCATTAGACGAGACAGAGTAAATCGAGCGGACAAAGTCGAGGGCGGTTCGCAAGTAAAATAATTAACTTGTAAAAACTATAACTAGTCATAATAAAACGAATGGAACAAGTCACAACATAATTGGCAAGTACTGTTCATAGTTCTAAATTCCTCAAGCGAAATACTATTATCGCAGAACATTTAGCGGATTTGATTGACACTAAGAGACGTTAGAATCGAAAACGCCTCAATAGCGTTCAATTAACGCGATTACAGTACGGCCGACGAGTAGTGGCAATGATATATATTTGCCGAACTTCCACTTTATTCACTCGGGAAGGTAATAATTAAAACTAATGTTTTTTGCGTCACACTTCCTCCACTTTCATCACTTTCCGTCGAATATCGGAAACAATGTACATATGTTGAGCAGTGGAACTGAACAGGTTGTGGGTTCGACCCCTATCAAGGAAATGAAATATTAAATATTTTAAATTTAAATATTCATTATTTTCATTTCTTCATTTTGGTAAGCGCGATTTTGAGTTCCACCACTTAACACAATGTCTCAAACTTGGCAGACATTAGAGAACGGAATGGAGTGTCTTAACACTAAAGAAACTGAACAAATAAGATTGAAAAAAAAGGGTGGCTACCCTCATCCACCGCTACATTTAAGTCAGCAACGTCGACCGTACTGTACGCCGCCCTCACCCTCGCCCTTGTCCCCGCCCGCCCCATACTCGCCGCCCTGCCGTGATTGATGCCGCTTAAAAGTTCACTGAGAACATTTAATTACCTGGATTCTGTAAAGCTATTCAAGAGATTATAATCGACTTTGTAGCGCTTGTATGGTATAATAGAGGTGCCATCATTAATGGATTCCTTTCTTCTTTATTTATTTTATAAGAGTTAGAACTGAATAGAAGTACATGTCGATATATCACACAAATTTCTTATACATTGTAAACTGTAACTTGATTGTAAATGGTTATAAAAAAGGGTATTAAACAGGCAGTCCTAGCTCTCGCGTGGCTCGGTACACTAATTGTACTCCGCCGGTGGCTTTCCTCGACTCTTTGTATAATTAATTGTTTAATCAATTAATTATAATTTTATTTATCGATGTGGTTAAGACTTATTTATAGTTACATGTATCTAACCTGTTGTTGCATTATATAACTCAACGCCGCGCTTTGCCTTTTTACCAGAGTGAAGAAATGAAATATTTATTTTCTCGAGTTATTGATTTAGAGTAAAGATATAATTAAATAAATAACACTATAAGCATGTCATTGATAATCATCATTTCATTACGCAGAACAAAAGCATATCCAATCTTTTTCTACCATTACACAGCTAGCGTTGAGACACTTCGTGTCCCACTTATCATTAGCGGAACTTAACGCCGCGCAAAATAAATAAAGGTTAGTAATTAAGCAAAGCTCACATTATTCTTAACAATTGAAGGCAATTTGTGATATTCGACGTGGCGTCGTATTTTTAACCTCGTACCGAAGCGGGGTTAACTCACTAAGCCCGGATTGAGTTGATCCGCTTAAGATTAGCACCTCCGCGTTCAATGTTCGTACACTGTGGGAATACAGACTACATTACAAATAGACAGAGATGTATTGTGTTACTTTGATTTGGTATTTTTTATTAGTTTCACACTTTATTGTGTACATCGAATTTGCGAAGGGAACTTACTGTTAAGAAACTCATTCCCCTGTAAGGTATTGCGTATTGAGTAGCGGCTCTCAACATCCTGCTTAACTTCATTATCATAGAAAGTAAAAATATTTAATTTCCTAGAGACGTAATCAAACCCCTTTAGGTTCGATTACTTGCAGTCGTATGTTTTTTTTTACTGCACTATGACTGGCCTCATTTTTTTAATGTAAAAATATATAACAAACTTTTATTGAGTTGTCATTTCACGTAATTATCTTCAATACCAGCCAGTAGTTGACCAGTTCTTTGTTGTGAATAAAGATTTTTGTTCTACGGTGCACAGCTTCCGACTGTAAATGTGATAGTTGTAGTTCGATCCGCAGTCAGAAGGATGAGTTTACGGAGAAATGAATTATTGTAATATTCTAACTCCGATCAAAATACAAAGCGATATAGGGTTTGCTCTACATCAACCGGTATTTTTTTTTTTTGGTAAGGGAAAATTTCTCTAAATACTACATATAAAAAACATAAAACATACTGTTAACACTTAAAAATCTAGTCTGTGTCACTTACTACTGGCCCGTTACGAATAATTAGCATTTAGATTAAACAAATAAATGTATCCGCAACTGAGGTGCTACCCCATTCGTTACAGCCAACGGGCAGCGACGGCAATTGTTTAGGGCCAATAAATATTAGTCGACCATACTGGGTTAATTAATTAAGTTGTTTTATGTCTTTGAATGTTATTTCTAGAAAATTGGGCGGTGAAGGAATTAATTTTATTCAAGTGTTCTTAGCAAAATATTTTTATAGTGCATACTAATCGGACTAGGGAAATGAAAAAATAAAATATAAATATTTCTTCGTTTATGAACCAAAACTACGACCACCGTGGCGTCGTTTTAAATCTATCAACTTAGGATTTAAAATGATAATTAACATTAATACTGAGAGAAAACTGAGAAAATAATAATATTCAGAAAAAAAAATATATTTTCCTCATTTCAGAAGAAGACTGAAAAATTGTTTCTAAATAATATTGCTTGTAATTATTTCAGTTGCCGTAAGTTTTAGAATGAACTTTTGATTAAAAACAACACGAAAACTAATAGAAATCAGTGCCATGCCCAATACGTACGTATTTGATACTTTTTAGCTTTACTTTGTATTCAATAGAAATGCAGGGAAGGCAGACAACTAATAAATGATCGAGAAATTTAATGTTAAGGGACAGAACTATACTTTGTTATTGAAATTCTTAATAAAGCAGATTATTTCTTAATTAGTTTCCCATGCTTGTACATTAATATTATTTTTATTTATTACGTGTGGTAGAGTCACGTTGCCAGTAATGGCAACACTTATGGGTAGACTCGACCGGATTATTACCACCTCCGGCATTTAAGACCGGCTTTAAGTAGTGGCTTTGGCCACTGCGTTTCGCATTAGGTAATGCCGGGCCCCGGTGCCCCTTCCACCTTAAAGGACGGCAACGCTCCTGTAGCTCCTCTGGAGTTACTCGGGGCCGTGGGCGACGGTGATCACTTACCACTAGGTGACCCGTACGCTCGTTTGCCGTTTTTTCCATTAAAAAAAAATATATATTATTTTTCATCCTACAGTACCTATAGTATATAACGCATTACAAAATTAACAATAAAAAAATTGTGATTAATTCATCCAGTAATGGGATCCATTGTTAACTTTTTAATATGCCTTAAGTAAACTCGTTAAGCCTATTAAGGGTTCCTCAAAGGAAAGCAGAACTTTTTCCTATGATCACTTTGTTGTCCACTTGTACGGCTGTCAGCCAACGAGTATCGAGCTAAAATTAATATGAAACATTTAGGTCTGTCAGTGTCAGTGTGCATAGAAAAATTAAAATTGTCAATGCTATCAAAACATATGACCATTAATTTATGCGTCGTTTTTGCGCTTTGAATGAATTTATTCGGGTAATTGAAATCTATAAAGTAATTCCTGTGCATCTATATTTACCAAGTTTATTCTAAAGAAAGAACTTATACACATAATATCTACAAATTGATTAAATAATGACCAAGACCAAGACTTGCTTGCTGTCCTAGAGTTCTGAAATTGGTATATAACTCTCTGTGGGCTAGTTAAATGTTGCCATGTGTGTGCCCATTTTTTTTTATAAAAAAATATTATACATATAATGAACTAGCTCTGCTCAAAATTTAAAACAAATTGTTATCATATTTCACTCGTTACCTAAAACTGTACCATTTATTAGTACACATTCTAAAAGCTAATATACAAAAAGTTATATAGAAAATTTTTAATCAACCAGTATTATACTGGCCGGTGGACATTCCTCCAGCAAACATTTCAATATTAAAGCGGCACAAAAACGAGATCAAAGGACCTAATCTGATTACTGCGGACAAAGTGACTGGAATTAGAACCTGAGTCGTAAGATACCTGTACAGTGTACAATGTACTCGTTGTACTCGTAGTACTTCCGGTAATACTCTTTTAATTTGAGTTATCTTTTCAGTTGTTGCCATTTTTTTTCAGAGCTATGAGAACGAATAATGACAAATATATTTTTGGCAATACATGCTATATATGGATTATTAATGAGATCGCTTTAAATTTTATATGCTTTATTTTTATCTTTACGATATTATATACAAAACTTTTTTACTTTTTTTTCACTAAGCAGGATAAGCTATATTGTGTATCGATTGATCAAACCTAATCGCGCTTGTCTATCAGAATGAAGAGAAAAAAATATAATTTGATTATAATCCTGGTAATCAATCCGATGTCAAATATACAACCGTTTACAGAAATACGCTGTTTGATTGTGTCCACTAAGGTGTCTCTTTTCAGGTTCACGCTACACTGTATCTAGTACATAAGAGGATATGTAGACGTAACCTTGGTATCAATTGTCAAAAATTTTCATATTCATTTCACATCCCCGATCCTTAGCGAGGTAGCCGAAGAGAGCGAAGCGCTAAGCGCTACCGTCTCTGCCTACCTCTTCCACCTCGTCTAACGCCCTCGTGTTTACACGACCTTCATCCGGTATCATCAAAACATTGCTCTAATATCTTCTCCACTTCACTAAAGCAGCAATAATTTCATACAATATATACATTAAACATTGCATATTCTATTAGTATCATATTGATACACTCTTACGCTTAGTTGAGTAAATTAAGGACAATATTCCGCAAGCGGTCGCTCGTTTTAATGCGGAATTGAAGTTCCTCCACGCTCTATTCAACTATTCATGATAGAGATATCTATTCAGATAATAAAGTGACTTTGTATTTATAGTCAGATTGGGTAAAATACATTATATACCTAAGGTGGACGTATATTTTTGTAAAATAAGGGGATTTATGGTTTTCATTTAGTTTTATTTGATTTGACCGTAAAACTGACGCAATGATTGTGAAATATTTTCGGCAAAAGCTAAGCGCAGCGTGTGGTTTTTACATTTATGACGTGATTTCTCTATAATGCCTGGAGAAAGTAGTTTCTGAACACTATTTTTTTTAACTACTGTGCTTAAAACAATATAAAATGTGTGAACATTTCTTTTGGTATATGTATTTTTACACGTATTAAAACGAACACTGGCAACAAATTGCAACAAATATTATATCTGTCTAACAAATAGTATTTACTCGTAGAAAGCTAAAGTGTGTGCGTGCGTGAGTGTGTGTGTGTGTGCGTGTGTGTGGGTATGTGTGTGGGCATGTGTGTGTGCGTGCCTGTGTGTGTGTGCTAGTGTGTGCGTGTGTGTGCATGTGAGTGCGTGTGTGTGTGTGCGTGTGTGTTTGGTTAAACGTAAATTTCAGGAACTACAGGACTGAACTGAAAATTCTTCTTGTTTTGGATAGTCCATTTATCCTGGAAGATTAGATTATAATACATTATGTTAATCGTTCAACGTAACGTACATTCACTGTACTTTGGGTGGCTATTTCCGAAATCTAGCATTTTGAATTTGAAGTGAGCGCGAAGCGTGTCGCAAGTACCTACAGGGTGTTCGATTCCTACTCGGGAACTCGGGAGAACTAAACAACTAGTACCGATACCTCGAGAATTCAGTAGAAAGTGGGAAACGGAATGGTCTTAATAAGAATGGGCGTCTAATCATTAGGTTCCCTGGTTCCCTCTACTTACCCTGCTGTATGTGGAATACAGCTTGAAGCTACAAAAATAATTTAAAATATATAAAGTGTCATGTATGACAGTTAATGTATGAAGGTTATGTTATCTTCCTACAGGGGCGAAGGCGCGGTAAAAGATAGTTAAATATAAATACTGTCTATAAGCAAGCACTCAACCCGCACCTATCTACCTAAAACCACTGTATTTGACACTCTATATTAAACTAAAACGTATAACTCACCATTAGATAGTAATGTGCACCTGTTAAATGTTCCAGTACCTGCTAGTACGTCTGTAGAGAATAAATCGGGTGCAATTTATCCACACTTAACAGTGCTTTATTTACTTGACCCACTGCGGAATGCGGCTATTTAAGATATTTTCTTATAAAATACGCAACCATAAAAGTTTTATTTGGTATGAAATTCTTTATATAATATTATATAATAAAATATATCGGCGTTGAGTTCCGGCACTCAATATGTAATGTTTTCCATGACATTGGTGGGATACTCAGATCGAGTGTCTTAACACTGGTTCCCAAGTTCACTCCGGTTATCCTGCCGTGTTGAGCTGCAAATACAGAAATATAATAAAATATACTAATCTGTAGAAATGCTTAAGTTTGTCTGTTGGACTTCCACTTCAGAATTTTATATATATATATATATATATATATATATATATATATATATATATATATATATATATATATATATATATATATATATATATATATATATATATATATATATATATATATATATATATATATATATATATATATATATATATATATATATATATATATATATATATATATATATATATATATATATATATATATATATATATCGCCGCACGCCCAACGCCGCACCTTGTCTAGTCAAACAAGACAAGTAAAAATGGATTATTACAAAAAATAATTATATATATATATATATATATATATATATATATATATATATATATATATATATATATATATATATATATATATATATATGTATATATATATATATATAATAATATATATATATATATATATATATATATATATATATATATATATATATATATATATATATATATATATATATATATATATATATATATATATATATATATATGTATATATATATATATATATATATATATATATATATATATATATATATATATATATATATATATATATATATATATATATATATATATATATATATATATATATATATATATATATATATATATATATATATATATATATATATATATATATATATATAATTATTTTTGTAATAATCCATTTTTACTTGTCTTGTTTGATTAGACAAGGTGCGGCGTTGGGTTGCGCCTTAAGGACTTTCCTTCTCAAATTAATACTTAAACTATGTCATAAAAATGACGAGTCGAATGGAAAAGTTATCAAGTTCTTTCTTTGGTGGTTAAAAAAAGAGACAAATAATACGCCAGTGCCAATAAAATATTGTTTAAAAATTCAGCTGGCGTAAGATAACGCAAGGGACTACGTAATTTTGAATACAAAATACTGAATATTTTTACAATTGAATATTGCAAGTTTGATTCATACTTAGGAGACACAAAATGGAGAACAGAAGCTACTTAATAATTAAAAAATATAAATAGTGTTGAGCTATTTATATTTTTTAATTATTAAGTAAAACGAAATCGTCACATTTACCGTCGTACGATTGTATGAAATTCCTCCATTTGCCTAGGAAATAATTTTTGAAAATATTTGATTTTAGGCAGCTTATTCCTCCCCATAAATTATATCGTTAGGCAACACTTTTCAGCGTAAACTATTTGCGATGAGTTGTAATAAATTTTAAAACCTACATGTTTAATTAAACGATTGTGACAACACTAATATCAAAAATACACTTATGTACATCCCTATTTATACTGTGATAAGAGTTATTTTCGATCGAACCCAGTACCACAGTCCTACCTGACGTGCCATCGCTTTATGGCCCGTAATGAATGAGCGTCGCATCGAGGCGTTTCAATTAATGGATGCGTTATTGGTGACGCGTAGTGTTTTGAATTGCATACGTTTTCTTGTTTCATTGATTTTACGTTGATTCTGTGTACTGATTTGGGTGTTTACTTTTATGGTTTCGTAGCTGAATGGTTAAGAGTTTCTTATAGATTTGTTAAGTATGTCTGTTTGTTTGTGTGAAGGAACTTTATTAGGAAACGATCATATATTTACAATTGAATGTGTGTATTCTGTAAGCCACTTTAGATATAAGTAATAAAATAAATAAATCAGATATTTTAGTTTCTTCACAATACACGGAGTGTTTAATATAGAATACTTTTTTTCTGTCAGCAATGGCAACACGCAGGGGCAGACTCGAGTATCCGCTCGGGTCTACCACCATCGTCGTTTAAAATCGGCGTTAAGTAGTGGCTTCGGCCACTGCGATTCGCATTTGGTAATGCCCTAGTGCCCATCCAACTTAAAGCCGGCAACGCTCCTGTAGCTCTTCTGGAGTTACACGGAGCCGTAGGCGACGGTGATCATTTACCATCAGGTGACCCGTACGCTCGTTGCCGTCTTCTCCATAAAAAAAATATATGTTTTGAGACGGAGTTGAGTTTCGCTAGTTAAATACGCAATAAATCAAGGATTCCGCAGAATATGGTGAGCAAAAATATTTGAAAGGATAACGGATTGTATCGTTCATCAGGTTCCCAGTTCCCCTCTGCCTTGCCTACTTGAACTAAAAAAGAATGGTACTGATTACAATGATTGTTCCCCAGTTCAAATAAAATATTTGGCGTCTCCGATTACTTATTCAATTAAATTATATAGTAACGGTAGCTATATGTTGTTCTTCATCATATAGACGTATGTATGAGCGAGTGATACGACGCCGATACGGTGCCATACAAGTATTAATTATCTAAAACAAACAAAAGTACATTCCGCGTTAACTGATAGCGCGGCGCGGTTACGTTAAATAGTGTTGTAACCTCAATATCGTGCAAATTAATGTTAATTAATGAATAAAATTATAGTGTAAATGTTTATTATTTGATTAAGATGCAGCTCTCGTGATGCAGCGTTCAGTGTCTGGCTGTAAATGTGACGGTCGTGAGTTGAATTCCTACTCGGCGGAGTCACTTTCGTTTTCTCTAATAGAAAAAATAACAATTGCACTTTGTGTAGCCAAAATTTTCCGCCGAATTGTCGAGGCCTTACTTGTTAAGTGGTAGAACTCAACGCTGCGCTCTGCCTCATCAATAGCGGAAGGAAATGAAAATGTGAAATATTTTATTTAATTGAGTGGGAATCAAATTCCTGTACCTGTATCTGTTGCGCTTCCAGTAGCTTTTTAGGCTCGCTATATATTTTGATGTGTTTTTTAATATTTTACAGTATTTTCAAAATTATTTATCGATATGTCTTCGATATTTTACAATATCATCGATATCTTATACAAATACATTGATCACGTCTCTAATATAATTACAGCTTAAACGAGTTTTGTTTCTGATAATCACAGTTGGGGGTTGCGCGTAGTGAATGATTTCTGATACGATGTCTATGTTAATTTGGCTTTCTATGCCAATATTTTAGGGTACATAGTACAGCTTGATTAGTTATTTTACAAAAGGAAACCAGTGCAAATATGTCATCATTGTTGCAACATATGTAAATGCGTTGAACATGAGCAATGTGATATTTATAACTTTTAAAATATTTTACGCCAAATAAGATTAAAAAATATATTATTAGTAATATTATGACTTTGAAAGTTTGTTAAAATGGATGTTTATTCTGCTTACAAAAACTGCTCAACAAATTTTTGAAAACTTTGATGAAACTTTACAATAATATAACTTTACATCAGAATAACACGTAGTCTACAATAAGTGTAAACATACTTTATAATATGCCTATAATATAACAATAAGAACATTATATATACTTTTTTCTTAGCTTCACGCTGCAGTAGAGTAAGCAAAGAGAACCCGGGAACCTAGTATTAACACACTCGTTTCCAACACGCCAAATACAAAGGCATTATGTGTTCTGCGGCGAAACATAACGCTGCATTTTTTGGCTGTACAAGTAAAGTACATTGTTTCATAATTGCATTTACTCTCAAATTATAGTCTCACAAGTACATCCGCAGTATGACAGGACACGTCTTGAACTGCCGCCAAGCTAGTTGCAGCCACTACAATTAAACACGTTAAAGAGAACTTGGATGACTCGAATATGTTAATTTTATTACTGTTTTTTTTTTAAATTACACAATATATATATAAATACATATATATATATATATATATATATATATATATATATATATATATATATATATATATATATATATATATATATATATATATATATATATATATATATATATATATATATATATATATATATATATATATATATATATATATATATATATATCTATCACTGGTAATGAAAGCATTATGTTTGTTCACTTGGAGAAATCACTTGGAGAAATGACTCTATTTTCTCACTCTGGTTCGAAGACTAAGCGCGGCTTAAAGTTCCGTTACTCAATACATGTTGAGAAAAAATAAACAAAAGTGGGGAATGGAGTGTCTTAAAATAAGATTCCTTCTACCCTGCTATGTGGGGATGTGAGGGATGAAAAAAACATACGTAATAATAAAATAAGACGAAACAATGAATGATCGTTGATTTTCGCCTGATAACACTACCAACCCTGCCTTGCAGAAAAACATAAAACAAACCGAATAATATGAAAAAAAAACTGACTTACATAATATTTTAGGAAAAAGATAAAAAAAACCTCTGATTCGTTAAAAGTTCATTGTTTTAACAGCTCGAACGTTATGTCATTTCCGCTATCTCTTACACTGTCGCAATGCAGTTATGACGCTATATAATTAGATTTATTCACGGATGAAATTTTATTCTGTGAAATAAAATGAAATTGTACGGATATATTATTAACAATTTTATCATGACCGTCGTTCTGGCACTAAAAAACTTTTTTTTTACTTTTTTTTAGTAAATAGTCGTTATTCAGTGGCGGAGACAAAAAGCATAGATGAAACTTCGAGACTTGGAAACATAAAATTTGGGAGTGTTTCGAAAAATTTTTACGAGACGGAGAAATAAATGGTACTTTTTTAAGCCTTGACACAAAATTGGTGCTATGTATATATGTTTAACTTATCTATGTGTCTGTTGCACTGTAGCCCCTGAATGAAGATTTTTTTCAGAATTTGGTGAAAAATAAAGAAATGTGTTAGGGGTAACGAAATGTCTCAACATTAGGTTCCCAATTTTTGTCTACCTATCACGTAACGTAAAAATGAATTTCGTCAGTATCATAAAGATGACGAGGTTGAATCACATCTACAATATGAAGGCTTTTTAGGCTGAAAATGGGAAGCAAAGTTAAGAATGTCTTGTTGAGGAATGTTATTTTAACATTAAGTATTTCATTTTAAATTAAAAGAGGTTATATTCATAGATTTTTTTTATTGAATAAAATTTATTAATAAAATAAATTAAATCTTTAATACTTATCAATTTTTATATTTAAATAAGACTGTAGTTACAATTCAACTACAATAGACCTATAAAGTTTTACCTGATAATAGTAGAGCAAAGAGCCCCCACTCTCCCCTAAATCCAACGCGGCGACTTAACGACGACATAAATATCTAAGAGAGGAACAATTTACTATTTAATTGTGCGCCATCTATTAGCCGAAAGGGGAAGTCGGGATAAATTCAGCAGTCATCATAATGTTCACTTGAATATTTGTTTTGGACCAGAGCTTTTCAGTATATTGTGTTTTATATTAATAGCTATAAAGATATTTTTCGTTTGTATCATATTTTTTGTAAGCACTAATTTTAATTTCAGCCTTTGCTCGCGGTATTTAGTTAAAATGTGCCTGATACATATTCTAAGTGCCCGAGGTCGCGGGTTCAAGTCCCGTTACGGTCTAAATTTTGTTCATATTTTAAAGTATTTACTATATTTAGTATGTAACACTATTTAAAATTACAAATATTTTGTAAACGGAATTCTGTCTTTCCAGATAATAATCCACATTCGTTGAGTAGTAGAAATTTAAGTTTTAACTTTAGGTTTAAACATTAATATGTAAAGTGTAAAATTCACTTATAAGAAAGAAAAATACTTATTTAGAAATTGTATAAAATAATAAACGTAGCGGTATTTGAACCCGCGCCTCATGGAATCTGCGATAATCCGTTAAAGCAGATTCGTCTACTAAAACGTAAAAAATAAAAAAAAATAGAAGAAAATTATATAATAATATACATAAGGAAATCAAACTCAGGCCCGTCACAATTACAATCAGACATCTACCATTCCAAACAGCCTGTTGTTAAATTTATCACCGTAAAAGTTCACTTAACTTATATTACATCTATTTATATTATTGCTATAATAATACTATTACAAAAAAACCGGTCATGTGCGAGTCGGACTCGCTTATTGAAGGTTCTGTATCAATTTTATGATTGTGTGTATATAACGCAAAAATTAACAAACATAAGCTCACCTGGAAGCTCCAGCTTGCATGCATTAAGCACTTACTATTAACACCTTTTATTCTCTTTTCTAACTTATAATTGAAGATACATTATTATGTAATTCGTACGGGAAGTACTGTATGGGTTTTAATTACACGAATAATAAAATAAAGGTGACAAATTAAAATTTTTGGTGTATCCATTCATTTTGCAAGAAATTAGCTACACATGTTAGTGTATGATGTTTTTTTTTTCGTGAATTATCCACACTTTTTCACTGTACAGATATTTTAATTATTGTATTTAAAGTTAGTTTGAAAATGCTGGTGCACTGAAAAAACCCTCCTGTATTTTCAGTTTTTTATTGTTGATTACACAGCGAATTTCATTCAAAATTCAAAAATAAAAAGATCTTTCCAGACGGACATCAGAGTGATTCTATAAGAGTACCGTTTTTCATTTAGAGATACGAAACCCTAAAAACTATCATTCATATAAAAATGTTCAGATAATGTATCCTAAGAATTCTATCTCTATTTGTTTGTCTGTTCATCAAATAAGTATTTTTCATATAATTTACTCGGCGTGATAATAAAAGGCATATATCAGGCATTAATTTGCTAATGGACTTGAGTTGTCGACGTAGAAGTATATTGTTCAAACGTTTATTGTATATTTCATATAACTATGGAAGAACAGCTATGTGTGTGGATATTATTACAAGTTAATTTAAGATAATATATTAGATAAATAGAAACCGTCACTTCGCGGTGGCTCAGAATAGGAATACGATGGTTAAGGGTTGAATTCTTCGTCAAGGGAATGCACAGGGCAGGGCAGAGGGAACTTAGTGTTAAGTGGCGAAACTCAACGCCACGTATTGCCACGGATTGCCAGTACATAAAATTTTTAGTGTCAAATGTAACTGGCAACCCTGGTGCGAATTATTCTATAGTCTTTTTCGATAAACGGACAATTCAATACAATTTATTTATAATTTCAAATTAGTTTTCAATGAGTTTAAGTTTAAAAAAAACTCTTTTATAATATTAGTATAAATTGATTTCGACGTATCGTTATTAGAATATAGAGCTGTACGCTGTATTGTACAAACAAAAGGCAGAGGGAAATTGGGAACTTAGTGCTAAGGCACTCATTAGAACACTTTCATTTTACCCTTACCGACAAATTCAGGAGGCATCCCATGTTAAGTGGCGCAGGGTTGTCTCTCGTTAATAGAACGAGCATAAGACAGTATTAAATTCGAGTAGAAATGGATTTGATAACCTGTCGCGCTTACAGTGGCACGCTTGTGTTATTGAGCCACGACAGGCCTCAACATAAGGAGATATTATATCTACAAGAGGTGCTAGTTCAAATACCTGCAGCCCAACTCTGGATTTACTACTTTTACCAGAATGAATTATTAGGGTATATATAATTTTTATAGTTTTAAAGTGCTATTCTACACATTAAGAAAGAAAAATACTAAATTTAAAAATGTATAAAAATTTAAACGAAGTAGGATTTGAATCCACGTCTCTTGGAAACCGCCCAAGTGCTCTGACCAACTAAGCCATTCGTTCTCACCAAGCTATGTACGTCGAAGCTTGTTACAACTTGTTACAAGATTGTTACAACTTATTTATGTTGTTAGCATCTCTGTATGGAGATTTTTACAGATTTCCCAAAGTCAATTAATAGTAAAATAATAAAATATTATATAGTATAATATGACCAGAATATAGGCGATTTATATTTTAACGGTTTTTTTTTTCAGGAAATATAAGTTCTATATACATATTTCATTATTACGAAAATATGTCACTGTACGTTTAGTATATAATAGATTAAGTTCATTTAACCAATAACGATATTCTGTTGAAATTTTAACGACGTGTTAATGGGCTTTACATATACTGTAATGATTAACATTGTGGCACTAACTATATGACTGTACACCGTAGCGTTTGACGCTCCGTTCTCTCTGCCTACCCCACTAGGGATATAGCGGAAAGGTTAGTAAGTAAGTAACTGAGCACTAACTGTATATTGTTCAGCGGTTTTTGCTACAATTTCAATTTAGGTAGTGACTTGTATAATATTTGCAATTCATATTCACGAATCTTGAGTATTTAAGGATGGGTCTTTTTCCAGATTCAGAAAAAAAAAATCTTGAAAATTTTGTAGAAGGTGATAAGCGGAGTGTTTTATTTCTCAATAGGTTTCTCTCCCCATAATACTATATAATCATTAAAGAATAGTGAAAAGCAAAACACATCCAAAGTACCTGAACATTTCTTAGGGATTTACATTCTCACCACACTCAATCCTTTAGCCTAATAGTGCATTGCGCAATATTATTGTACAAAATTGTGATCATTTACTTACAGAGTAAAGCGTCTGCATCAGAAAGCCGTTTAGTATTTTCACGGAAATTCAACTCTATATGTATTGTGCCGACATAAATATCCTAACTTTCCATTGTCTGCAAACGTTTATACAAATTTAGTCTTTAATTTGATTGTAAGAAAGGACAGAATCGTTTGTATATTTGAGATCTAGTGGTACAGCTTATGGTGTACGGTGTATGAATATAAGAATAGTCGTGATAACCTAAAAGGTGTCACAAAGAGGTCGCGAGGGCGAGGTGCAAATGCGCATCTCACGAGATGAGCTGCTTGAATGTACCTGTGTTATGCAATGGGAGCTTCGAAATGACGGATGAGGTATATTGTTGTTTTACGTTTTAAAATGTCTTTTGTTATCAATTTGTTTTCTACTCTCATATTGAATGGTGGGGCTCATCGAGGCGTTCTATTTCCTGGAGCGGGGATATGGAAATAATTAATATACTTCTATCAATAATTCGAGTGTAGATCGCATCCAAAAACTTTGTATTTTTTTTCATATTACTTCGTTCCGTTTCTCACTCAATTCAAGATAGGTTGAGTGGCGAAACTCAGCACTCAATTTACCTTACGTTACCATAGCAAAGAAATGAAAGTACTCAATATTTCATTAACTAAGGAGTGGCTTTGTTTATAGATACTAAAGGACTAAATAAAGGAGTGGTTCTGCTTATGGACTGTAGTACCGAAAAGTTAAAATTAATTTATTACAATTTTACCTGGTTAAGCCTAAGTGTAGTCTGTCTATAAAATGGGAGCACGAATAAACTTTGATTTACCGTAAAATATATGGATATATCACCTGTAGAATAGCTTATCATTACTAACGAAGAATAAATTTATTTGTCTATTTCTTTTACATAAAAATAGACAAACGCTCTTCAAGCAGGCTCGGAAAATTCTTACAACAATAGGCAAAATAGCTGGAATAGGTTCATGTGTAATAAATGTGACGCTTTGGGAGTTTATTATAACACAGGAGAAGTGACAGACCAACTGGGTTGTATAAAAGCCTCAGAATGGCACTACATTTTAGTGAAGACCGAAAGTGAAATGAAAATCTATTATGTACCATGGGAAGAAGCCCCTTGGATTTGTTTATATCCTGCCAGAGATATATTACGGTATATAATCTTTTAGAAAAATAGTATACTCTCTTCATGAAGCCCAATTTCTGACAGTTATAGTAGTAAACATAATCCGATTAAATTGCAGCTACATGACAGCGTCTCACACGCAGTTCAACTGGACACTTTAATAATCTTAAATCTTAATAAATATAATATTACGCCAGACCTTGTCAAAAACCTTTGGTATGTAAAGAAAAATGCAAGCTAGGCTTTCTTGTGATGAGCTGATGCTATGGTATATATGGCATAATACATATATGCCATATCAAATATTTGGCATGTATGATGAAGGGCCACGCTCCCGATACTTAGCGCGGCGCAGCGGGTCGCTCTTACATTTCCGCGATTATAGCCGCTGTATTTTTCTTTGTGTTTACTTCACTATTTATGGGATAGAAATTTTGACAAATACTTACATTTCAGTTAAATATTATTTAAAACGACTCTTTACTTGTAGGTGTAAGTTCATATGTTCTTAAACTAGTCGTCAGATAAAATAAACATTTTAACATATTATTTAAAAAAAAAGTATTTTTTTTATAATATTTTTTTGTATTAATTTTATCAAGTTCAAAACACAAAAGGAAGAATGACTTATGTCGTTTTACTTCTGTGGTTACTTATTACTGAGGTAGAATGTAATACAAAATATTAATTTATCAAAAGCATTAATATCGATTCTAAATTTTACAAAACGAGACCAAAAAGTATTTTTTTTAAAAGTTTCATATATATTTCAAGAGACGAAGAATTCGCCTTAAAAGCGTTCAAATGATATTGAAAGACAAATGATTTTTAACAAGCTTCTATTCAGTTTTGCCTTAATTGTTTCTTAAAAACAATATAAACAACAATTGACAAAAATAACTGACTCATCTTAGAAAATGCTTGTAGTTCTTAAACTAGTCGTCAGATCTTCTTATAACTTTAAATAATGCTTTCAAAGAAGAACAACATGCCACCCACAGTTGAGAGGCAACCGGCACTTTTACCATATGTAAAGGGTGTTACAGATCCAGAAAAAAAAATCTTGAAAATTTTGTAGAAGGTGATAAATAATCTCTAAATGCAAGAATGAACCAGAATATATGCCCATTTATCAAAATCAGCTGTGTGTGAGCATACATCGAACAAATCCAACCATTACATCAGGTTTGAATTATAAACCCCACATACTCGCTAGGGAGAATAGATATATCCCTAGAATGATCCGCGAGGCTATTGAAATACAAAAACATCCTAACTTTAATAGAGAAAACGGTTGGAAACTTTCCACCACCTGGGACCCACTCTTAAAAATAACAAATTCTCAAGCACACCACACCAGAGGACCAGATATAGTCAGCTCCAGGGCAGGCCAGGGCAATACGCGAGGCAATTAAGAAATCGTTGGCGATCAAATGAAAAACAAATGCCACCTCAGTCTACCCGTGACCACGGACTACTGTAAAGTGTTCGAAACGTCGGGTTTCCCAAAAATGTTTACCATTCAATACACGCGATTAATCCGGTTAAAAGTGTTCTGTTTAAAAATGTATTTGATTAAGATCATTTGAATTTCACGCAAGATAGATCACCATTATAATAAACAAGAAAAGATCATCTGTTAAGTTTCTTGCCAGCTCTTCTCAATATTGAAAAGAGCATCTGATGAGGTTCATGCCAGCTCTTCTCAGCAGACCCGCATTCCGAGCCGGTGGTAGTTTTATGTTCGGTTAACGATTTCAAAGTGCTTGCTAAAGTCTATTGAATAAAGAATAAAGAATATTTAGAATTTGATTTTTATTTTCAGGCTTTTGAATTAAAAACCACCAAAGTCGGTTCATTCAATCAGGAGCTAAAATACATGTTAGTGAAGAGAGTTACAATTATGTTTTTTTTTCAACGTTGCCTTGTATCCCGCACATAGCAGGGTAGGCAGAGGGAACTTGGGTAACCTAGTATTAAGACACCCCGTTACATAATAAATGGCGGAATTCAACATCAAATTTTGTTTGCCTTGTTAGCAGGGCGAAGAAATGAGAATATTAAATATTAAATTCGAAATTATTAAATATTTCATTTCCTCTAGTGGGGATCGAATCCACAATCTATCACGCTTATAGTCACTTACTTGTGCCCCTGCGCCACTATAGGCCTATTTAAGGAAGGCAGGAAATTAATAAATAACGATTAATAAACAAGAAATAACCTAATAATGAATTTTCAACTACACAAGTGTTGATAACTGAAGGCAACGGTGCCCATAAATCAGGAGCTTGCGGACATTATTTATTATGCTTGCGACACCGACCCTATTAGGTGACAACTAACTTCTCATTTTTACTTCAACATGCTCATACGTTTACTCCTTGCGATACGATTTGTCTTTGATTTGTCTTCTTTTTAAGGAAAGAAAAATTATCTTATTTACATTTTTTATTTTAGAACAGAAAAAATATCTTGTTTATGTAAAATTTATTTCGAAGGACGTTTTTTTGGTACACAATGCAACTTTTAAGTTGTATTTTATTGTAATTCCTTTAATTTTATGAGTAATTTCAGCTAAATAATAACAGAACTTATCCAAGATTAACTAAATTTATACAATAATGTTTATTTATAATTTAAAATGAAAACATGGTATACCTTGGAGTATACCTCCAAGGTATATCATATATAATAATATCCATCTTAGTAAATTTAGTTAAATAATGTATTTCTTATGTAGTATTCCTTATACAGCAGACTAACTTAGTCTTAGGTGGCGGAATTTACCGTTGCATGTTGACTTGTTATTGGAACTAAGCTAGGAAATAAAATATGTTAACGTTCTAACACTGTACCAAGATAGCCCCACTGTAAAAAAAGAAGCATAAATAACACAACACTGGCTTCTCTGTGAACGAGGATTACTGCAAAGTGTTCAAGTGTTCTAGAGTTTGGTTTCCAAAAAAGTATATTTTGCACAATATACAAAGTAAATTTGAGTTCAGAATTTTAATTAAATTGTGTAAAGTCATGAAATCTTTTTAAAAAGGTTACAAGCAGCTTAAAATATATTTAATATGTGTCATTTATTTCAATAATAACTATTTTTGGTTGTCGAAGCATTTTTTGTAATTTTTTAATAACAATTTTTATTTATCTAAGCTTATTTTGTAAAGATTTTTGGTTTTTACTATAATAAATATTGTTTCACAGCTATCATCACACAAATATCTTAGTAGGGTAAATAATCGTACCAACAACCAACATCCATACAGTCAAATCAAAAATTATAACGAAAAATCATCATAATGCAATTTCCAATCGTATCGTACCGCCATTTATAAAAGAACACACACACCACTTCATTCTCACCTCGTAAGTCCTCTCACAATACGTTCATTACTTGTTAGTCCACGCGGTAATTTCCCGCGCGGCCCATAAATTACTTGCAGTTTGGTCCCCCTACTGTCCCCCCGCTGCCCCATTTCACCCCCGCCACGTCCGTCTAGTATGTTGCCAAATTATATTCATATGATACTTCTTTTATGTCTTTGTTTTTTTTTATTTTAGCTTTTAACGTGTGCTTTTTGCTTCCTTTGTTATTTGTATTGACGTTTCAAAAAAAAAAGTTTACTGCTGGGTGTTATTTTAAACTAAAAAAATAACTAATTTCTCCTAGGATCGCTTTGACGTTCATTTGTCTGTCCGTATTTTTGTCTGTGTTTCAATGGAATTCAAATTTATTTATTTATATTTAAAGCACTTACCTATACGACATAAAAAAAAAACATAAACGTATAAATGAAGTTTATTTCATACAAAATGAGTGCATACGTATACTTAGCCTAGTTAAATTTCACAAATTACGTTACCGTTGATCTAATATTATGGAACTCTTGGTAGGTGAGCCGACTGGCTCTTTATTGTTTTTGTGTATGTTGAGTGGTTAAATTTTAATTTTCGCCGTGGGAATACACTTTAAACTATCCTTTTAGTTAAGGTTTTCACCAAAACAGTTGGTGCTGCGTGTAGTAACACGTGAGAGTATTTAATGGAAGAGAGTTGGTGGCAACATTTTACGTAGCACTATGTCATATACGAGTGTAAGACTCTATCGTAACTGAGTGACTCTTGAAATTCAACACTTCGAAGAGCATTTAGAGAGGACGCTCCCAAATACACAGACTTTTCCTAGATGTAAATAATATAAATATTAAAAACATGCTTGCAATATGCAGTAATATGTTATAAGAAGTTTATTTTATGCAATATATATTCAGAGAAAATGTTGCCAAATATATTTTTTGACTGATGCAAAAAGTTACAAGCTGATGACATGACATGTCAAGTTACAAGCTTGACATGTCATGTCTGTATATGTGTCTGTCTGTGGCACTGCAGCTCTTGAATGACCGACCGAAACGATTTGAAGGTGTTTTTTTTTTAATTTTTGAACTTATTATTTGCAGATGCATTTTATAAAAAAAATATTACATATTTACGAGCAACAAGCTTTTACCAATATGAGGTATCAGGCAGTAATTTTATGGGTCGGGGTCTTTTTTAATTTGAAGTCATGTTAGTTTTATCACTACAACTATATAATTATCTTCATAAGTTCTAAAAAATACACAAGTAAATATAATTACCATAAAATGTCTAGAAATGTGTAAACAAAGGCCATCACGCAGTACAAAGTGATCACATTAGCGACCGCACTCGACTCTACAGTTTACGTAACTACAGCGTTATACATTATTGTAGCATTTTGTCTCTACAATGTTACGACTGAGCCTCTCGCTTAAGTTCATTGTTTATCTAAATTTCATACTTATGTACTGTGTGTCTTTTGTTAACATATTATATGTAAATATGTATGTCCCGCATATGGCAGTGTAGGCAGAAGGTACTTGGTAATCTAATGTCGAGACTCTCCGAATCCGCGGCATTGCGTGTTGAGTGGTGGAACTCAACAAAACTCAAAAAATTAATACATTTAATATATTATATTATAATCTGAAATTATTAAATATTTAATTTCTTTGAGTGGGCATCGTACCACAACCTGTGGTTTACAGTCTCACAAATTTAATAACACATATACTACTTACTTTTGTTACTTAAATAAGTAAATGTTTCAGAGTGTATGTTTTCTTTTACAAGACTATTACTTTAAACGTGTTTTACTCATGTAAAGTACACAAAGGAAAATGAAAAAAAAAAATTAAATGTAATTCATTCACCCGAACATTGACTTGGCTTGTTGTACAAGCAAGTTTGTAAGCCGACTCTACTCAGCTTCACGCTGTACCTCACGCATGGCAGGATAGGCAGAGGGAACTTGGGAACCTAGTGTTAAGTCATTCCGTTCCCTTTGCGTTCCCCACTGCCAACTCAATGTATAATATATAATTAAAGAAGCATTTTCAACATAAACATTCCCACAATTTAAAATAAAATAACAAAACTAATTTCAACATATAAAATTAAGAATAGTAAACGGTGCTAACAATGGGTGGAATAAGTGGATTTTTTTTTCATACCGCAAGTCATGCTTTACACGAGCTGTGAAAGGATTGTAGAAAGAAGGTACAAAGCGAGCGTTAGTGCTTTATGAATTGTTCTTCATTGTAGTCGTTAAGTGTACAATAAATATCCTTACATCCCCGAGAGAGAAGTGTGGAGCTGACGTTCATTCAGTAGTGTATACTATGACAAGATTTAACTAGAATAAGCAACGGACTCAGGTTCTTATCCTACGTTTAATTTATTTTAATATAACTAGCATTTTTTTTATATAAAGCGCTGCGTTGAGTTCCGCTAACCACGCAGTGTCTTAAGAATATGACTAAGGCAGACAGTGTCTTAACATTGGGTTACCAGGGTCCCACTGATTATTGTGCTGAAGGTGAACCGAAAAATATGATTTAAAAGAAATCCCTTGAAAAGTAATATTTCTTATCAATAATTTTCTTACTCTCTCAGCTTTATGCTGTATTCCGCAGGTGGTAGGTAGAGGGAACTTCTGAACCTGGCTCAGTGGTCAGAGCGCTTGGAAGGTTTCCAAGAGTTACGAATTCCACTCCGATATAATATTTATAGATTTTTTTTAAATCTGTGATAAAGCTTATTTTTATGGAGCCAAACTAAACAAAACTTTGGCATTATTCGAACGTGGCTGTTTTAATTTTTGTTGTTCTTTTTTCAACAGTTCTCTGTGTCTCAAGGCAAGGTACGGTACTTGATAACTTAGTACTAAGACACTCCGTTCTGTTCCCCACTTTCCCCCCAAATTGAGGAATTGCACGTTGGCGGAACTCATTGCCGCGCTTTGCATTGCTACAAGAGCTAAGAAAGAAAACATTTAATATTTCATTGGAAAATATCTCTAAGAGAGATCTAGATCTAACTCACAACCTGTCGCGTTTACAGTGACACGCTTGTGCCCTTGCGCCACAGCATCCATCGATACCTATGCTTTGTACGGAGTATAGCGTGAGGCTGAAAAACAAGAGGACTTTTATACGTAATATTTTAAATATTTAGGCAGATGTTAAAATTGAGCGTCTGCATATATCAGCTTTGAAAAGCGAACAACAAACAAAAATGACAACAAATATATTTGGATGATATTGAAAGCATTGGATTTATCCGAACGCGGCCGCTTCAGTTCATTGTTTGTTTATTTTCCCTTAAACACGCTTCACTTATCAACATATTCGATAACTTTACTTGTCCACATAGTCTAATAATGTACATAAATATTTTAATTTTTAAATAAAATATTTTTAAAATATTTATATTATGATTTTGAAATTATTTTCTACAGCAGTTATTTATTACTTGGTTTAAATAACTTTGTCAGTTTTCACTGAAGTGCCAGGTCCAAGGTTTGATTAAAAGCTAAGGCTTAAAAGCTTTTATCAAGCTTTATTCAATTTTTTAATCTTTTTTACAGGATTAACTCTTTTAAAAAAACAAGAGACGATTCATTATTTTAACCATACTCGTTTGTACAGCTGATGATTAATAAACATTCTACTTGATAACAAACGAGGTGGTCTATAGGAAGCCTTATCAACGTTAACTGATGGGTGTTCATTACGTACCATGGAGGTTCTAGTATCTCACAAATTCGCGGCACGAAGTAAATGCACCTAGAGCTAACCGTCAATTCGTTAGCTGTTACGCTAAAATTTCCCAGGAATTTCTAGGATCCGGGGATTCCCCAGATTGCATCGGGATCACCGTACTGTTGGAGTCTTAGGAATTTAAACGTATTGATAGATTTCGAAGATTTTTATTATTTACTCTGTTTCCGTACATAGCAGGGTATAGAGCGGGGAAGGAACTTCGGAACCTCTTATTAAGACACTTTAGCCCCATCAGGATAATTTCGTCTCCCACATTCCAAATTTTGAGCTTCGCCTCGCTATCAGAACGTGGAAAACGAATATATTTAATTCCCTCTAGTGAGAATCGAACCCACAACCTGTCACATTTACATTGGCACACTTGTGGTTTTTATATTAGATTCAATTGGGCAAAACTATTAAACTTGTTTTATATATAATAGGTAAATTAAACAAAATCGTTTTTTCCTATCGAATATATATACTAGTAGGTTAATGTACGTAACAATATATATTGTTGTGAACGTGAACGTGAATATATTGAAAAAATTGCTCTATGTGTATATTTACTTCTACGGACCGTAAGTTAAAATTCTGTATAGTTTAAATCTCTATTAGATAAATTATAATAAGAGAAAATAAAAAATATGTCTGTATATTATTGCGAGAAAACAATTTAGGAAGACCCAAAACAATTAATGTCTACAAGTCTACGAGTTCTATCTATATGCTCCACCATTTTCTGAAACACTGGCCATACATGAAGACTTTTAAACCTGGTGTAAACCATTGTGGTCCAGATTGACCATAAAAAATAATGAATTGCATTTTACTAATCTAATAACCATCTAAGATGTTTCCAATAATATACAGAAGTATATATAAAAAGGTTGCATAATCTTATCGATAAGCATAACGTTATTAGAAATAATATAAATACCGCCTAAGCAAAAGTTACGAAATATTGTAAAACGTTTTGTATTAACATATTAAAACAAAAGATCTGGAAGATATGATAATCATAAAAGTCTAAGAATTAGAAATAATGAAATGCCGCTATTGTGGAAAATGTTCAACGCATGTAGAGTTTTCCATTGATTTATAAAAATTATAGGTCTTTAAAATGGAAAACTAATAAATGATTATTATAAAAAGTATGGTGTCTATATTTAACTCCAATTATCACTAAGTACAATTCAACTACTAACGAAAACTTAATCTGGCAACATATTACACACGTTCACTGAGGACTGCTGTGAAGTTAGTAGAGTTAGAAGAAACTGTTAGTAAGTAACACTCCCATATATTTGGGCTATCTAAAGGCAAAATATAGGGAAAGGACATGCCAATCCTTAATTCCGACCGCCTTTCTTCTGCTTGTCAAGCGTCAAGAGGGCAATCGGATTTAGGATCATCTTCCTAATCAAGACAACGTACCTTACCAGATGCACTAAAGCAGAACTCACTGAAAAGACATTCAACAGTACGTTGCTGTGGAACTCACTCTGCTGGACTGAATGTTCGGGTAGCATTAATTGTCTTCCTGTTCCTCTCTAATTGGATTGAAAAGATCCAAGCAAAAACCTCCTTCATCCTCATGACGCGTTAATATTATTGGATGGACTATGATGATCATAGGACGGTTCAATGGTGACGGATTTACCGTCTTTAACAACAGACATTTAATATCTCGACTTTTAATAATTTAATAAGAAGCAGGAAAAAAGAAACACCCTAATCCATTGTTTACACGAAAACATTAATAATAAACGGGGAAATGTAAACTGTACACAAAATACATTACGTCTAACCTTCTGTAGTCAGGAGATGAAATTAATTTTACCAGATATATGAAAAGTAAACAGCACATTCAAACATATACTGATAATGAAAAACAAAAATGAAAAACATTTGTTGGCGTTATCTTTTCAGCTTAACATGTCTCATTTCGATAACAGAATAGGTAGAGAAAATATAGAGTAGGAAAGATTAGAATAGTCTTTGTTGTTTATAATTAAAGTGATACTATATATTTCAAATATAAATAAATGTTGAAGTCTGTTGTGGCACAGGGGTGCTATCTGTTTTTGTAAATGAGATAGGTGAGTTAGATTCCAACTCGAGGAAATAAAATATTTAAAAGTTTCTTATTAAATATTTAATGTTTTCATTTCTTCGCTCTGGCAATACGGCAAACCGCTGTGTTGCAATGTCTCAACTATGGCGGAAAGTAGGGAATGGAATGGAGTGTCTTAACACTAGGTCCCTAAGCTCTTTGCCTATCCAACTATGGGAGTATCCAGGGCAAGGCTGAAAAAAAGTAGACACCAGACATAAAAATATATACATATGTTTTTACTATGTTTTAAAGTGTTATTCCACACTTAGGACAGAAAATACTAAACTTAAATTTAAAAAGCGTATAAAAATTTTGAACGAAGCAGGATTTGAACCCGCGCCTCTGGAATACCCTCTACCTCTGGAACGGTATTCCAGAGGCGCGGGTTCAAATCCTGCTTCGTTCAAAATTTTTATACGCTTTTTAAATTTAAGTTTAGTATATATATGTTATAAAACATATACATATATATGTTAGCTTCAAGCTTTATCCCACACGTAGCAGGATAGGTAACCTGGGCACCTGATATTTAGACATTTGCGTTCTACACTTTTAGATATCATATGGCAACATTTATGAATTTAAATTATATACATCACATATTTTAAGTACAAATTTATGTACAAGGGGCTTGTCGAGGCGCAGGGGCACATATTACACAATTCATAATTAATTTAAATATAAATTTCCTTCTAATGTGCATCGAACCTACACCAAACATGACGCTAATATGATGGCCTCAATTTATTACATTAAACAAAAATTAACTGTCACCTAGATGGTAGATGCTCTCTTGGGGCACGCGAGAACGAAATTATCATCTATTCTTCTTTCTAACTCGTAGGTCTTATTTTCTTAATTAAGTTGTCTTAAAAATGTTTCTTGATTCTGTAAATATTGCAGCATTCACAATAATAAAGCCGTTGTGGCGCAGTGTGACGGCGTTTGACTGATATTGCTTTGGTCGTAGGTACGGTACCCGTTTAAGGCTATAAATTATTTTCATTTTGTCTCTGGTAGACTGAATACGTTGATCTTTGTCATTCAATAAGCAATATTTCGAACTAAGGCAGTAAGATAAGAGCGGTGTATTTAAACTAGGGGTCAGGGGATAGGCAAAGAGACCTAATGTCATGAGATACTATGAGAAGCCAAAAATATATATAAGTATTATTTTTACAATGAAGCGTTTAAGTTGTAAATAGTTTAATTATTATTTAAATGCTCGTCGCAGGATTTTTTTTTTAAATATACGGTATTACTTTATTTGGGAGTTTATATTCTACATTTATTATTTATATCGTTTTAATTTCATTTTGAATATTTTATATGGATGGTTGGTGTGCGAAGCCAGGAAGTTATAGGAACTCTAAGTTTAATTACAAGATTATGTCTGATTTATCGTTACCCACCCTGGCGCCATCGCGTATACAGTTTGTCATTATATTTTTCTGCTTCACGCTCTATCCCGCAAATAGAAAATAAAAAATATAAATATAGGCGTGTCGTAGCGAAGGGGCACAAGCCTGTGACTGTAAATAATAGATTGTGGGTTCGATTCTCACTCGAGGAAATAAAATATTTAATATTTTCAATTTAAGCATTCGATGTTTTCATTTCTTTTTTCTGGTGAGAAGGAAAAGTGTGGCTTTGAGTTCCGCTACACAACCTGCAATGTCTCAAACTCGGCGGAAAGGGCAATTGAACAGAGTGTCTTAACACTAAGGTCCCAAGTTCTCTCTGTCTACCGAGATATAGCGTTAATCTGAGATCTGAGAGAGAAAGAAATAGAAAAAAGGAAAAATAAGCTTTTTCCCGTCATATTACTCTTTTCATAAATTTATATGTATAAAATATTTTTTTTAACAATTTCACGTATATTTAGCAATAACATAAAAGTTTAACCCAATATATAGCAACAAGGGACCATCAATCTTGAAACTGGAGCAAGTAAACGTCGCAACAGTAAAAGTCAATGCTAAGGGACATATTTCGTAGTAGACTCGGACCGGTTCAGTCCACCTGGCAAAGATATTACTTTTCAATATTTAATAGTATTCGGGCGACGGACGTGCCCGCCGTTACCTGCCGCTACCTTCTGCTACTACGAGATGTTGTCTGAAACTTGTAAAACATTTGTAAATATTTAGTTTTAACATTTTCAGTTTCTGTTGATTTGTAACTTAACACACACATTCTGTCAGTAAGATTGGAGAGATAAAAATATATTTTAATTTTGACAATGTATCATCGAGCAAAATGGAGTTTTATTAGTTTTTTGGTATAACATGCATGAAAAGTTTCTTAAAATATTTGTGATCGTCAATTTTCATTATTATTTTTTGTTTGTTTTTAGAAATAATTATACATTATTCAAAATATTACGAAGAATTCGGCAGAAAGTGGAGAACGAGAAGTTCCCACCCTGTGCCTACTCTACTACACAAGATATAATGGGAAGCTAAAAAAAGTCTAGAGGCAGAGGGAACTGGGGAACCGAGTCCTAAGAAACTCCGTTTTTATTAAGACACAACCTTTTTCACTTTCCGAAGAATTTGATGCGTTTCGTGTTGAGTGGCGGAACTTAACGTCGCACTTAGCTCTCTCTTTCTTAAAAATAAGATTTAAAAAATAAGAGATTATATTATTAGTATATAACCAAATATAAAATTCCCGTTCATGCTTGACCAAATTTTTTTATCTCTTAATTTCAATTTAAAATAAGCTCAGTGCGCGCCGTGAAATTAGCGTACCATTGTTTTTTTGCCTACTCTTTAATTAGTTTAACGTTTATGATTTTTACATTGAAGCGTTTAAGTTGTAGATGTTTTTATTACTGCGTAGAATTTTTGTAGTTAAAGTAAAATTAAAGCCGTCGTGGCGCTGGAGCACTAGTGACTGTAAACACGATATGTTGTGGATTCGATCCCCGCTCGATGAAAGAAAAAAAAAATTTTCGTTTCTTCGTTTTGATGAAATGGCAAAAAACAGCGTTGAGTTCCGCCATTCAACAAGTAATGTCTCAAATTTGGCAGAGAGTGGGGAATGGAACGAAATGCCTTTACGTGCCTACGCCCCCTACCCTGCCATGCTCGGAAATACAACGTAAGATAAGATACGAATTTCCGTCTATTTATTGTTAACATTACTATTTTTATCGTTAATAATATACTGTGTCTTATTTATCTGTAATAAGTGTGTTATGACAACATTGTTATGTGATAGGCCGCCATTTTTGTTACGAAGTTGTGTAAAAGGCGGTATTTATGGCGGTCTTTTGAGGTAATATGACTTAAGCTGGACCATTGAAGGCGAGGTAGGTTCAATTCAAAGGACCACCATCGCTTTAAGCTTATTGGCATTAATATTTGTATTTGAATTAATGATAAAAGTGTACAATATATGAAGGACAAGCGTGTGATAGTAAACGCGATGTGGGTTCTATCTCCTCTCGAGGAAGTGAAAATGTCAATATTTTCAAATATCATCTCTCTCTCTCTATATATATATATAATCTCTGGTAACAAGGCAAAGCGCGGTGCTAAGTTCCCACACCCAACACAGTTCCTAGAAATTCAGAGGATGAAATGGAGTATCTTAACAATAGATTTCGATGTTTTTCTGCCTACCCTGCCATATACAATACAATGTGAAGAAAAAAAAAAATTTTAAAGACTCCTAGTTATATTTTCCCATAGCAAAAAAATGTCCCAAAGTATGCAATGAATATAAGTATACCATTCCCATTCTAAATAACGCTATCCATAATTTAAAATAACGAAAAATAACTTTCATAAACGTTATAGAATTTTTCATAATATTATATCAAAATATGCATAAATAATGTTTCTATTTAACATAAACCATTGAACTCGCAATACAATGTGAATGCTACAAAAATATTTTCCAACGTTGAGCGAAGCGTTCGTTCATCAATTATCCAGTCCGTCGCTCTTAATCCGCCGCATTTATTAAACTGTTTAAACTTATTATATTGAGTATCACGTGAAATGAGCCTATTTATCAATATAAATATAAATTAAACAACATAAACAGATTTTTTAATTTGAACTGTTTTATCGTTGATAAGTATAATAGTAAATAATTATACAATAAATCTAATTAATGGTAAAAATGTATCTGATATCAATATTGGCAGAGTTATAAATATAAATAATTTTCTCACTTGGGTTCTAACAGAGTTCTGTTCTGCTAAGTAGTGTTCACACTAGGTTCCCAAGTTTCCAAGCTCTGTCTACCCTGCCATGTGCAGGTAAACAGCGTGAAGCTAAGAGAAATCCGTATTTATATATTTTATTTACAGTGTGATGTATTCTAGTAGCCAAGACTTCTCATTTAATATCCATTTATTATTGATATTTAAAAAAATCGGCCAGTTTGTAGCGGTGGCCATCTTGCATGTTCAATACTATAGACTATATATCACTGTATTGTCACAAGAAATGTTTATACTGTGTGATTTCGGCTTAGAATAGGATCACCCTCGTACACATGGTGTCTTAAGAGGCGAATAAAGTACGTGTGAGAGAGTCGCATTGTCAGCAATGGTAATACTCGTGGGCAGACTCAACCAGATCATTGCCACCCCCGGTATTTAAAAATGGCGTTAAGTAGTGGCTTCGGCCACTGCGTTTTGCGTAAGGTAATGCTGAGCCACGGTGCCCATTAACCATAAAGACCGGCAACCCTCCTGTAGCTCTTCTTGAGTTAAACAGGGCCGTGGGCGACGGTGATCAGTTACCATCAGGTGACCCGAATGCTCGGCTGCCGTGTCTTATCTGTAAAAAAACCAGGACATAAGGTATAAACCAGATTTGACGTCAATCGGTGTTGAACACTTTCCTGTCGAAGAAGGTGGTGAATTTCATTTACGAAATTTTACACACTTAATTTGATCCAAGACGAAGTCAAGCTAAATAAAACCGTTTAAATAACTAAAAAAGATTTTTTTAAATTTTTATCTTAAATTCAAAACTAACTTTTGCCTGCTTTACTCCCATGATCAAATGGAAAAAGCTGACAGTTGTGTATGAAACAAGACACATTCTAAGTTCCCGCTGGAAAACAAATTATATCTTAATTGTTAACGTGGTGTACCAAAGGCTACACGCTATAACCTTTCTTAATACATGAACTATTTATCACAGAGAGATAACATTCAAAATTGTATTTCTCGGAAACTATCAGTCAGTCAGTGCGTTGAACAAAGCTGTCAGCTTTATAACATTAGTCATTTTATAGTATCTATTTTAATGATGTCATTAAATTTTAATCTATTAAATTACAAACGTAATTAGATATAAAACACTTTGTTTATCTTTAGTTGCGTGTTTTTATTTAAGGTAAACTTTTAGACAAATGAATAATTGTCAGCTTGTTTTCATTATGAGCACCAATTTTTAATAATATTCAGTTGTCTAGACTATTTTTCGAAGGTAACTAGTTAATCAGCTCTCTAGCAACTGTTAACAAAAATATGATATACCAAAAAAAAGAAATAAATTTGCCAAAGTATTTTCATCTCATATTAAAGATGACTGTCATCCATCTCAAGGTCGAATAAAAGAGCGCGTATAAACGTATAAATATTAACATATGAAATAGGAGCCTTTTACAAAACAAACGCAGGCTTTATGTTAATAAACGAAGTAATAACCTGAAAATACAGAGAAAAATGTGTGTGCGGGAACAGCTCGTTACGGCGGGAGCGGCGGTTGATTGCTGCACGTATCTTTGTACGGGTGGAAACATACGGGCTGGAATAACGTAGCGGCGCGTAGCGTTATTCGTACTACTAGGATTACTGACAATTTCCTTAAATTAAATAAGTTTTTGTATGTAGCTAATTTTGGATAAAATATAAAAAATATTATACAAAAATTAGGTATTAGATATATAAAAATATAATTTTTGATGAGACACTATGTAGTTTAGTTTTTTGCTAGCAAAAATAAACCACACATCATAGTATCGCTGAAATTTATATAATTTTGGAAATATTATTTTGATTAAATTAAAAAAAAAATACAATCCAGCAATGTCCTTCAGCGTTACTTAAAATACAAAAATATTATATTTTAAGTGCTTGATATACATATATCATTGCAATAATGTGGCTATATATTTAATATTTGAGATATTGAAAGCATATTATAAGGATAGGATGTCTTAACTATCTTTCTTAAATTATACTTCGCGTAGTATCTCACATGAAACAGGGCAGGCAGAGGGAACGTAGTAACAGAATGCTAAGATACTCCGTTTTCATTACGTATTTAATTATGACATAAAATTCATCGGTACCGTCCAAAATGAGTTCCAGTACATTCATATGGGCGCTAAATAATGACATTAGTCGCTGTCACAGCGAGTGGAGTGCGACGCGGCGGCGCTCACGGCCACTCAGTTTTATTAACTGCACAGTACCACCGCGCTATTTCATCTCCCATCTTAAGGCGGGATGTTACATGTGACGTGTCAGAGAACACGCTCCTTATATTTGTATGTATGTATCTACGTATATATATTTATATATATAACGCATATATATGAATTTATATATTATGTATGTGTTAATAAGTTATAATTACTTGGAAATTACGCTGTTCTTTTTCTTCGTTGTATTATCTTATGCAAAACGCTGGTTCCGACGACCACTGGAGGAGGAGTTGGCGAGCTTCAATACCATCCTGTTTACAACTGAGCCATAAATAAACAAACTAACTGAACTGAAAAAGGCACAATTATTCCGACAGTATCATGTAAAATAAATAAATAAAACAACCATAAAAAGAAGGAGAAATGGGAACTTGAAGAAATATTTAATTGTACTCACTACTACTCACATGTTTATTAATACGTAAATAATGATATTATCATATATTTCACTACTTAATAATAGCATATATATGTTCTATTGAATTCTTTTTATGTTATTTTTATAAAATACTTCTTTATAATCTGTTAAATTTTTAAATACATTTTATAAAATACCCATCTATAAAGCCCTATATAAAGCTTCACGCTGTATCCCGCACTAGGCAGGGTAGGCAGAGGGAACGGAAGTGGAACCTAGTGTTATGACACTCCGTTCCACTTCCTTTCCCCACTTTCCGCCGAATTCGAGGCATTGCGTGTTGAGGGGCGGAACTCAACACCGCGCTTTGCCTTATTACCAGAGCGAAGAAATGAAACATTAAATATTTTAAATTGAATATATTAAATATTTCATTTCCTCGACTGGGGATCAAACCCAGAACCTGTCGGTTACAGTCACACTCTTGTGCCGCTGCGCCACGACATGCCATCTAACCCATCTATATACCTAACTCTATTTCTAGTTTATGCTCCGTTAAAACTAATTGAATTTTTAAATTGAATGCAACGTCTTCTTTATCCTTCTACGAGAAACAAAAGTATAAGTGAATGTATCATTTAAGAAGAAAATCATAAAATTTATACCTATAGCATTTAACTTACGGCCTGAAAATCCAACTCAAGCTACTCGCTTTATGAAACCTAGAGTAAAGATTTCTTTCCCTACTACACGATGGCGTCTCAACGATAATAAGAGATAACGAAATAAGAAAACATACAGATACTGAATGAAAAATGATTTTTCAAAAGTAATTGTATTTACGTTCAATATTTCAACTTCCACAAACATCCAAGTATTAAGTTGGAGCAAATTGAAAACTAAAACCATTTATAACTTAGTAGACTATTGTTAGCGACGTTTTGTCTTTTAAAGTGTCTATGCAGTTGCTGAGCACATGCAAGTCGGGTGCCAGTCATTTGTACGGATAAGCCTCAGTACCGATGACATGGAACGAGCTCTGGCAAATGTAGAGTTAGTTTGAGCCAAATGGAAAATTATTTTGTGTTAAAAATTTACTTTTGTGTTAAGATATCTTTTATTTTGTGTATTGGACACTATATTTTTTAGGTTTTAGTATCTTGCTCACTGTCACTCAGCTTAACTCTGAATTACTGTACATATCAGGGTAGACGGAAGGAACTTGGAAACTTGATGCCAAGATTCCCCACCTTCCGCCGAATATGAGGCATTGTGTGTCGAGTGGCGGAATTCAACGCCGCGCTTTGTCTTGTTACCAAAACGAAGAAGTAAACATATTAAACATTTCATTTCCTCGAGTGAGCATCGAACCCAAAACCTGTCACGTCTACAGTGATACGCTTGTGTCTTGTACCACGACAGGCCTCTTTTCAGGTTTTTGTACCACAAAAGCATATAAAGGAATCTGTATGAGATCACTGTCCTATCCATCTGTCCGTCTATCAATAACATATAATTCGCGATCGCGTGGAGGTATCAAGCTAATATTTACATCAAATATAGCTTACGGTTTCTTGAATATGAGTTTGTACGCTTTATTTTTGGACCATTTTGCAAGAAATTCGCTTCGTAATCTGATAACTGAAAAAGAAATAAACCTGAAAAATGCCCACGGTCACCACGTTCCTCCCAACGGTCACCACGTTCCTCCGGAAATTCACGGGAAATTTGGGATAAAAAGTGGAAGTCCCACAAAAACGTTTCAGTAATTCTAAAAATGTCTGGACAAACAGAAAGACAGAATATATAAACACACACACATGTATGTATGTATACATGACATCGTGTAAACAACAATAGGCACATGAAAAAGTACGTTTACTTTGACATCACAAACGCACACTTTAATTTCTTAATATATGTATATACATATAAATTTATAAATCATATTTACAAAATATATCATTTGTTTAACATAAGTAGCTTTGCACAGGTTATAAGCATGCCTTACAAATGCAAGCACTAGAAGCTTTGAATAACAAATGTATGTACATTTATTGTAATATATACCTACATAAATATATATATCACCACTCGCTTGAACCAATTTACCACTGATACTGTACTTAGTGTTCTGCAACAGCTGTATTTACCTTATAATGTATGAAATTTGTTGTTTAAATCTAGAAATGTTAGTGAAAATGACAAATTGTAGATATTTATTTCGATAAAATAATTTTGTGTAATGATTTCATATTTTGTTATTATATTCGAAATGGAGGATAACTTATTATGAAAAGAGAGATCAAGATATAGTAATAAGGCAAAGCACGGCGTTGAGTTCCGCCACTCAAAACGCAATGCCTCAAATTCGGCGGAAAGTGGGGAACGGAAGTGGAACGGAATATCTTAACACTAGGTTCCCGGGATCTCTCTGCCTACCCTGCCTTGTGCGGGATACAGCGTGAAGCTAAAAAAAAAAGATATGTTATGGAGCTTCTCACTTCAAGGCAGCCTAGTGGTAAGACCGTCCTATCGTTGAAAGATTTCATACTGAGAATTCTCCCGACGCTTTAATTGTTTACCAGCGCGAAGACAAGAATATAATTTACTTCTTATAGTGGAAATAGACCCCACAATCATTACAGTTACAGTCAAATGTTATTCCACTGTGCCATAAGGGCCATAATAATATATGTCCTTATTAATATAGCTTTAATATATTGAAATTAAAACGTATCTACCGTATAGTTTGTTTCAGTTAGCAATGATGCATCTCAACCCGCCCTACACCGCCCTACCCCACCTTGCCCCTCCTAGCGTCCCATTGCTCGGCGTTTCAAAGACGCAGTTACAACTTTATAAGTTTCTTTCTCTGTTTAATATATATTTAATTAATGATTATATGTCTCCGGTTACTTTTGTATTACTTATTTGTAAAATTTTTCAACTCATCATTTCCTTTTTATGTTCAAAAGTTTTACTTTATATGACTATGATCTTGTGTTTTCTCTATTGTGTAGGCAGAAAATCATAAAAATAGTCATATATTTGCTAAGATATAAAAAAAAATGTTTTTTGCTTTCCGCCCCACCTTTAGATATTTTACGTTGAGCGGCGGGATTAAACGCCGCGCTTGTTTCTTTGCACAAAAGTGAGAAATTATGTATCCCGCACATTGCAAAGGCAGAGGGAACTTGGGAACCTAGTGTTTACTAAGACATTTCGTTCCGTTCCCTACTTTGAGTGGAATTTGGGGCATTGGGTGTTGAGTGGCGTAACTCAACGCCGCGCTTTGCCATGTCACCAGAACGAAGAAATGAAAACATTAAATGCTTAAAAAGAAAATATTAAATATTCCATTTCCTCCAGTGGGGATCGAGCCCACAACCTGTCGTTAACAGCCACGCGCTTGTGCCGCTGCGCCACGACAGGCCGAATTGTACATTTCGGAATTATATATTATAGAATAGCACTTACAATCTACCCTGTCATTTTTTAATGTAAGCTATATATTTCAAAAGTAAACTCAAAAATTTAAAGCAGTTAAAAAGTAGGATATGAATATATCAAACTACTGTGCTGTAACGATTTTGATGCAGTTTATTACAATTGCATAGAGCTTAAAGTTGATTAGGTCCCTGAATGCACATTAATATGGTAAATGCAGTGTTTAATTCACCAATGCTGGCGGTGTGCCAATTCGCGTAATGATTGATAATGGGGATTCTTGTTTATATTTTCTGTTTACGTTTGTTTTGTATGTTACAATTTACTCTAATTAGATAATGAGATCTATTAAATGTATCTATTAATATAAGTACATGAACTAATACAGGACTAAGCGGTTTATTGAACAAAAAGAAAAGTTATTTTGTTAACTTTTTTTTCAGCTTCACGTTGTATCCCGCACGAGGCAGGGTAGGCAGAGGGAACCCGGGAACTCCGTTCCACTTCCGTTCCCTACTTTCCGCCGAATTTGAGGCATTGCGTCTTGAGTGGCGGAACTCAACGCCGCGCTTTGCCTTTTTACCAGAGCGAAGAAATGAAACATTAAATATTTAAATTGAAAATATTTAATATTTCATTTCCTCGACTGGGGATCGAACCCAGAACCTGTCGGTTACAGTCACACGCTTGTGCTGCTGCGCCACGACAGGCCTACGACAATATATATATATATATATATATATATATATATATATATATATATATATATATATATATATATATATATATATATATATATATATATATATATATATATATATATATATATATATATATATATATATATATATATATATATATATATATATATATATATATATATATATATATATATATTTTGCGGAGTTGAGTTCCGCTACTCAACACGCAATGATATAATGATATTACGGCAAACTGCCAAGCCTATTAACAAAATCGTTTTAAAATCATCGATCAAACAAGCTCTAGGCCCATTCTCAATCAACCCATGTGTTCTATAATTAATGACAGCAGACGATTTATAAAATAAACTATAAATAAAGTATAAGACAAGGGATGTAGAAAACACCGGGTGGTTGCGTCGGGTGATCTATCATTGGGGATGCTTTGTTACAAGGGGAAGGAAAGGGGAAATTTATAATTATTTTTTAAGTAAATACTCAATCTTGGTGAGAACAAGAAGTACTGTTCAATTTCCAAACAGGTAAGCGTTCATATTAAAAAAAAAAAAAACACTTTTTTGCCTGTATAAACATAAATATGGCTATTGTTGTTAATTTTTACAAATATACAAGCACATTCTCTTATAAAAGAGAAACATGGAAAATTGAACTTGAGCACATATTTCTGAGAGATGGATCTAGATAAGAAAATATGATAAAAAACTAGAAACAGAACTAAATTTTGAAAGAAAATAAGGTTTTTAAAGCAAAGTTCAAAAGCTATGTTTCTGAAAAGCACTTCTGTTTCAGTGTAAGATAGTATCTACTTACATAAAGAGATATAATTGAAAAGACGTGGCTGTCATAGTTTTATATGCAACAGTCAAAACAAAGTTGTATAACAGGATTTTTTTTAAAAAGGGCCTGCCATGGTGCAGAAGTACAAGCGCGCAAGCGTAAACGGTAGAGGTGGTGTGGGTTCAATCTGTGGTGGAAAACAAAAATACTATTTTAATTTCTACACTTTGTTAACGCGCGGTGTTGAGTTCCACTATTCAATACGCAATGCCTCGAGAACCTGACGGAAAGCGGGCCATGAGAGTGTTTAAATGAGAACAAAGTGTTTCAATACTGATATCCTTCGATTTACTATAATCTCATAATCTTCCTCACTGAGTATTGACGGCTATTATAGAAAAAATATGCTTCAGGAATATTGCTATTATAATATTCAAAATTGTTTAATGAAAGCTTGGAACTTCTGTGGTTATGTTGTTTGTCGCGATGCTTAAGAATTATTTTTTTCAGTAATAACTCCTTGAAATTTCAATGAAAAATCTTCCATTCGAAGTGCTAAAATTAACTTAAATTTAGTATAAAAGGCAGCAAATTACAATTAATTCTCAAATCTCTTCAAGCAATTATTTTATATGACTTTTCGGGAGGTGTGAGACCTAGTGTTAAGACACTACGTTTTCTGCCATGTTACGTTCTCCACTACGTTTACTTCTATTTTAAGAGTGAATTTTTATTCAACATTTTATCCCAAATGGGAATCGAATTCACAGCCATTCTGTTCCGCCTCTTTTTGCGCCTCTACTACGACATACCATAGATCATTAATAAACGCACAGCTTCACACTGTATTCCGCACATGGCAGGGTAAGCAGAGCGAAGTTGGAAACCTAGTACAAAGATTATCTGTTCTATTCCTTACTTACTTTCAATTGAAAATATGAAATATTTAATTTACTTGAGTGGCGATCAAACCCACAGCGGGTCTCGTTAAAGTCCCATGCTTGTGTCTCTGCTCCACGACAGGTCTCAAATCAATCAATACAATATCAGTATATTATATCACACAACAAAAATACGTATGAAGTACATCACACACACAGCAATGTGAAAAGACAAATAAATTGCTCAATATTATATTTATCTAAATTGAAATTTCCCAGCAATAGGGTATTTTAAAACAATAACGGCGGAGATTACCGTTTGATTTGCTGTTTACTTTCGATCCGGTGAACAATTTATTTGTCGGCACTCCGAACGCTTGCAGCGAAATGAAAGTATATTTAATTTTACCTTAAAAATCATTTTCGTCGATTTAAAATAGACATCTTAAGACTGTTGTGGCGTAGGGTACAAGTGTGCTACTGTAACCGGGACAGGTTGTAGGTTCAATTCTCACTCGAGGAAATGAAATGTCCAGTATTGTCAATACTTTACTTTGGTAAAAAAGTAAATCAAAGCCATGGCGAGTTCTGCAACACGTTCCGGAATTTATTGAATTAGGTGGAAAGCCGGGAACAAAAGAGTTTTAATGAAAACAGAGTGTCTTATCACCAGGTTTCAAAGTTTCCTTCAGCTTCCTTGATACAGTGTGATGAGGTAATGAGGCCTATTATGGCGCAGCGGGACAAGCGTGTGTCTGCAAACGATAGGTTGTGGGTTCGATTCCCACTCGAGGAAAAGAAATATTTATTATTTTCATATGAATTATTTAACGTTTTCATTTCCTCGCTCTTGTAACAAGGCAAAGAGCGGCGTTGAGTTCCTTCACTCAACACGCAATGCCCCAATTTCGGCGGAAAGTGGGAAACGCTAGATTTCCAAATTCCCTCTTCCTACCCTGCCATGTGCGGAATACAGCGTGAAGCTGAGTGAGTGAGTGAAATTATAATACACGCAACGGCAGGGTACTTAATTAAACTTACTCTGTCGAGTCTTCCGACACACTAACCGAGGATAACAGACTGTTGAATAAACTTAAGTAATAAATATGAAGTTTATACGTGTTGCTTGTGATCGCGTTAATGATTATTCCTCAAGAAAATAGTGAATTCCTCCAAATTAGAAAAGAACCAAAAGCCATCGCACTATTAGTTACACGCTATAGATACTATTGCGCAACAGTGGCCTAAAAATATTTTTATTGTAGCAATATTTCTATATATGCAGCCCTCTTTACATGTAGCTTTCTTTATTTTCAAATTGTATCCTCGAGTTGTTCATCTGTAGTATCGATAATCTTACCATCGTTGGTGTAGAGTAAGTATGTTTATATATACTCTGGTTGATTTTTTAAATAAAACTTGAGCCAGTAAAATCACTACCTCGTCTTCAATATGCTTGTAACTCTTAAGAACCACTGTCATGAACAAGGCTTTCCATATAAAAAAACACGACATACAGTGCCACAGACAAACACACAGATCGATTTATCATATAACAACCTTCATATTAATCATCATCATATTCTCAGCCGTGCGACGCCCGCTGCTGGACGTAGGCCTCTCCCAAGGATTTCCACGACGATCGGTCTTGCGCCTCCCGCATCCAGCGGCTTTCGGCGATCTCGACCAGATCGTCGGTCTAACTGGTGGGGGGCTTGACGGATCTCTTCATTTATGATTCGATCACGTAGGGTAATACCAAGCATAGCTCTCTCCATTGCCCGCTGAGTGACCTTGAGCCTTCTTATGAGACACATAATTAGCGACCACGTCTCGCTCCCGTATGTCATTACTGGCAACACTTTTGTCTTTTTTCTTCAGTCAGACATTTATCTTGAGACACTGAGGTAAGTTGGACACAAAGATTTTTTGTAGCTTCCCATATTAATATAAAATATATAAATATTATATTAATATTAAATATAAAATAATACTCGTAACTCTTATTTTCTAAAGCAGAATTATTTAATTGTTTGTTTATTAAATGATATATTATTATTTATTGAATATTAATTTTAATACGGTAAGGTATTACTCGTACGTAAATAATGTTTTCCGTCTGTTATCATTTACAATCCTTTCAAATAGAACCAACCTCGTATGAACGAAATTAAATTAATTATAGCTTATTAAGGTATTCAGATTCGTTGTAATTAATTGATTACATATTAATAAAACTATGAATTATTTTGTTGTTTTTATTTTAAGCTTAACGCTGTTGCTCTCTATAGATACTTTAGTTACCCTCTTTTTGGTAAATTTGAGACATGAAGTGCTAAGTGGCGGAACTCAACGCCGCGCTCATTTTACTATCAGGGCCATGAAATGAAAATATTAAATATTTTATGTCTTCAAGTGTTTTGTGTCACTTTCGCTTCTATTTTATAATTAAGTGTTGATATTGAGTTTTATGAATAAGTAGATAGAATGAGTATTTACTTAGAAAGAGTTTTAAATCAGTGTTAATTATATAAATGAGAAAATATAAGGCAAGAGAAATGTATTCGTGGCTCAGCGGTCTATTCCGACTGTGAATGTGGCGATTGTGTGTTTGATGTCCACTCGGGTTCGTGAGACGTTTTCATTTCGAAATATGTTTAAGCTATAAGGGCAAGCAAAACACGCCGTTACTTTTTCCAAGTATCATTTATGCAAAAAATAATACTACATATATACGATACAAATTGTTTTAAAAAGAAAAACAGTAAAAATGACGGCCGTCGCGCAACGAGGTATCACCCGCGACAGGCGTACAATATTTCTGACGTTTTTTCTAACAATTATCAAATTAAATTACACTTAGCTGCAAAGGAAATAAGGTTTTGAGTGACATTTCAGTAATTTCGTACATTGCCCGCTCCGCTGCTGTAGATGGAGCAATTGTGAATGTCTTGAATACTTAATACTGCGTTACACAGGGGCATTGAGTGTTTCAAACAAATGTACAGAAGAGAAAATTTTATTTTGAGTTCCAATTAGCGTCACATTATACCGCATAAGGCATGGTAGGTAGGTAGAAAGTTAGGAATTTAGTGTTAAAACACTCCGTGTTCTGATTAAGACGCTTTGAAGTTACTTTCCGATGAATACTAGAGGCACGGTGTGTGTGGGCTCCACACACTGTGCCTCAAGTATTCATCATTAAACATTTTATTTGCTCAAGTGGGAAACAAACACACAACCTGTCACTCGCACCACATCAGTTAGGGCTGATAAATTTAAAAATATTATAAAATCTAATAAATCAAAATATTTTGCATTCAATTAAGCTATTAGTAAAACTGTTGTGTCGTCGTGTTTCATGGAAATATCAGTAGGATATTTTAATTTTTCTTAGGCAAATCGATATACTCGTAACCTGTTTCTTAAGAAACTTTAAGAAGTTAAGTTTTAAAATATTGTACATAGATGAATCAATCAAGAGATTTGAAATAAATATTTAATAAGTAATACTCTTCTAGTAAGCTAATATTTCATAATAAATTTAGTTTAATAACAATATCGAGACACAATTGATTACGACCCGTAATTTGAGCGCCCCTGAACTACGACAATAAAGTGATTACGTTTTAGAGTAACGTTGTGGGGAGTGACGCGATGTCGAATTATCTCTAGTAATATTTTTTTCGTTATTATTTCATGTTTTCAGTGAAACAAAGAATATGTGTTTGGTTTGGTTTTATTGTATATGTTATTGTTATAATGTAGTATCATAGTTTTATTGTAATAATTTTACAAATTATCGGTTTTATATAAGAATAACATAAAACCGTATAAACTATATCATTGGTAAAGTTTGATCTTAATCCGTTCAGTGATTTTTGAGTGAAATTGGAAGAAACATCGATTTTCATAAATTTTCACAATATAGTATAAAACCTAATGAAACTGACATCAGACTGTTCAACCTTAAGTTCCATCCTGGTTTATTACACGTTTAAATTATTTAAAAACACAAACTCCCTGTATAATTTCAGCGAGTAAAGTAACAAAGTCATTAGAGCAATCACAAAGGGACCTTTTATCGAGATTAAGCCGAAAAAGGTTTATCACGTAAATATTAGCTCAGGCTGCATGAGCCCCACGCTGAACAATAAAAAGATCAAATTTGAATTTGTATGAAGGCACCAATTACTCGGCCTTTGAAAGACACAACTTGTAAACGAAAATAAGAACATATTTTTGGGCATGAAACTTGATCCTATGAATTTTTAATGTATCGGGAATTACCTAACTTTCTTTTATTTTACCTGGTGTCAGTGCTCCTGCTTTTGTTGGTTTTTTTTTTAATTTCTCGCTTTATTCCACTCATAGACGGGATGGCAGAAGCAACCTGAGGCCTTAATGAAATGACATTTTGTTTCCATTATGATAATGCTCTCTTGATTTTCTGCCAAATTCGTGATACATTGCGTTTTGAGTGACAGAGCTCACCACCGCATCATACCTCGTCGCAAGAAAGATGAAAATAATAAATGTTTTATGCGCTCAGGATAATAGAACCCACAACACACCTATGTGCTACCGGGCCAAGACAGCCTCAAGTAATTTTTGATTCTAGATTAATTACAGCACTAACTTCTACCTAATTTTGTTTCAAAATTAATATTTACCAGCACATAATCAACATTTGTCAAAGATACTACTAGAATCGATTTCTAATGGCTAAGAGCGTTATAGGTTAATTACTGTATCCAAAGTGTTATTCCACATTCAGGACAGAAAAATACATAAAATATAGTATTAGAGGTGTTCACAATACGTTGTCTTAGAACTTATTTTAACCATAAAAATGATAACGAAATTCAGATAATCACGACTTTTTTTCAGCTCCAGGTTGTATAGCGCATGTAGCAGGATCGGCAAAGGGAACCTCAGAACATTGTTTTAAGACAGTCTTTTTTAAGTCAGTATTCCCATTGGGGATTTTATTGCTTACCAGAGCGAGTACGACAATATAAAGTATTTCATTTTTTATCCTTTGTTTTTATTCATTTTTTTTATAGGCATTTATCCACAAATTTGACAAGAAAATCACATATAAACAAAATAGAAAAAAATACATATAACTTCAAAAGCCTAAGCCTCAAGCATACACGCCGTCTCCCGCTTCCAGCCAGCTCCAGCGGTTTCCGTGATACAAGACAATGCTCTCAATGCGTAATCGCCGTCACTCGTCCTACAACTGTCGTACTGTCGGCAAGTGGGCCGACAAAGTTGGAGCTTTGCTGTTATTTGCCTTTTATTGTAGGCTTTTCAGTTTGGATTGATGGAGTGGATGTTGTGATACGTCGAGTTTATAAAAGCGATTTTAAATGTTACGATACAATTTTACAGATAGATTTTAAATTAAAATTTAATGAAGTGTTCTATGCGAGATGCAACTTAAAGCTAAAGAGAAATAAACAAAAGAATTTAAAATGATCACAAATAAAATCGAACATATACCCATAACTGTTTCAAAAATTACACGTCATACCTTCCACACAACAATCGGCGACACACACAAGCCTTGTGGACAAGACAATGCTTTCAAGTTAGCAATTCAAGCATGACCGCAATTTGCTGACGACTTGCCGCCCCCTTGTAAATAGGTCTAACGTAAGGCCACTGGTAACGTAAGGCTCAAGCATTTTATTTTTATTGCATAGTGTGTTTAATATTTTAGAATATGTTATAATTTTTTATCTACGTATGTACAAGCACGACTGTCAACATGACAGCTTGTGGATTTATCTCCGTTCAAGGAAATGAAATATTTTAAACTTTAAATGAAACAATTATCAATATACAACTAAATTAATCGTGTATTTTTTATAAGTCTGACTGAGTCCCGTGACCACGGACTACTGCAAATTGTTTGAAATGTCAAGTTTTCGAAAATTTATATAAATGTATATAAAGTATACCAATATACGCGATTAAACCGGTTAAAATTGTTTCATTTAAAATATGTAACAATCAAAAATATTATCACTCTCAACTTCACGCTGTATCCCGCACATGGCAGGGTAGGCAGAGGGAACTTGGGAACCTAGTGTTAAGTCACGCAGTTCCAGTTCTGTTTCCCACTTTTTGCCGAATTTGAAGAATTGCACTTTGAGTGGCGCAGCTCACCGCCACGTTTTGCCCTGTACCAGAGCGAAGAAATGAAAACATGAAGTATTTAAATTGAAAATATTAAATATTTCATTTCCTCGAGTGGGTATTGAACCCACAACCTGTCGATTACAGTCACACGCTGGTGTCTCTGCGCCACGACAGACCTCATATGATATTATTATATTTGGATATTATTAAATTTTAAATTTTCATTTCTTCGCTCTGGTAAAAGGCAAATATGCAATGTTTCAAATTGAATGGAAAGTGTCTGTTACACTATACCAATAACTATACCAATTATTCTAAGATCTATAAAAAATGACCTCTCATGAAATTCAAAGCAAAAAAATCAGAGCAAAGAAATAATTGAAATTAATTATCACAAAAAGACACTGCACAAGTACACAAGTACTCAACCAGAGCTCATTTGTAAACAAATCACGTGGAAATTGTAAAAGTATCTACGGAAATAAGAGTTATGTCAACTAAGCAAGGGTCACTAATGAAATCTATTCTTTGCATTTCTATGAATGCCAGTTATGAATACTCCACTGCGTTACCGTCGAGTGGTAGTTCGAAATTAAATTGCACAGTATGAGTTCATCTTAATTAATGCAGAGCATATTGTTAGCTGTTTCGACCTTACCTACGTTACTTAAGCTTGAGATAGACTCAATAATATAGAGCTTGGAGATTGAGATTTTTAATCTATCTTTTAAAAAAAATAACTAAAATTGTAAGCTCGTTATATTTTTTTTTTCAGCTTCACGCTGTATCCCGCACTAGACAGGGTAGGCAGAGGGAACGAAAGTGAAACCTAGTGTTATGACACTCCGTTCCACTTCCGTTCTCCACTTTCCGCCGAATGAGTTGAGGCGAATGAGTTGAACGGCGTTGAGTTCCGCCACTCAACACGCAATGCCTCAAGCATTGCGTGTTGAGTGGCGGAACTCAACGCCGCGCTTTGCCTTATTACCAGAGCGAAGAAATGAAACATTAAATATTTAAATTGAAAATATTAAATAATTCATTTCCTCGTCTGGGGATCGAACCCAGAACCTGTCGGTTACAGTCACACTCTTGTGCCGCTGCGCCACGACAGGCCTCAGCCTAGTTCAAAGAGCAGATAAACACAAAAATACATAGGTATAATGTACTGTACGTAGTTAGTTATATAAAAATGATTTCTTTTGTTCTTTAAGAACAAAAGAAATCATTTTTTATTGCCATAAACTCTAATATTGAGTGTTATCTTAATAAATGGTATTAAGTGATGGACAGCAAAATACTGATAATAGTGTGTTTCTAAATATTTTATAATTATAAGTTGAAGGTGTACAGGATAGGTATAAGGTAACGGTAACTTACTAAACTTAAATTTAAAAAGCGTATAAAAATTTTGAACGAAGCAGGAAAAAATTTTTTATAATTTTTTTAAATTTTTATAAATTTTTATACGCTTTTTAAATTTAAGTTTAGTATTTTCTGTCCTAAGTGTGGAATAACACTTTAAAAACATAGTAAAAATAACGGTAACTTATTTCTCAACTTCGTGCTGCACATAGTAGACAGAAGGAATGCAGAAATCTAGTGTTAAGATACTCTGTTCCCGTTAAGACACTTTCGTTCCCTAATTTTCACCGAATTCTGCAAGCATTACGGATTGAGTGGCGGAACTCAACACTAGAAATAGTGAATAAATTATTAAGAAAAAAGAGATAAAAAGATATTATTAACCTTCACGCTGTATTCCGCAGTCTGGATATCGCAGTTTAATTCACTGATGACGATTTGTCACGTCGGCTGATGATTGATAATGGGGAGCCTAATTTGGTTTCTTTCTGTTTATTTGTTTATTTTTTTTTTCTTGTTTTTCGTTTACATAGAAATTGAAAATTTTGTGATTATTCTAACTTAACCAGACTAAAGTAAATGTAAACATATACACACATATTCTGTATAAAATAATAAAAAAATAAAACTATAGCTATCGTCATTACTTCCACCATGTATGTAAGGATATTCTCTTTAAAAAGTTAATCATGGGACATTAAACTGAAGTGAGAGATGGGTCCAAATAAAAAAATATTTAGTTAAGTTGAAAATTAACTAAATCCTGAAAGAAATTCAAGCTTTTAAAAGCAAAGTTCAAAAGCTATGTTTCTGGAAAACTGTTTCTGGCTTCTCTCTCAGTGTAAAATAGTATATTGTGGTACTTATATAAATAAATGTAATTGGAAAGGTATACATCATATTACAAAGAACAAAATTGACCTCTACAAAAAGCACTCAACTTACCAACCAAACACATAGCAATACGAAAAGACAAATAAATTGCTCAATATTATATTTATCTAAATTGAAATTTCCCAGCAGTAGGGTATTTTAAAACAATAACGGCGGAGATTACCGTTTGATTCGCTGTTTACTTTCGATCCGGTGAACAATTTATTTGTCGGCACTCCGAACGCTTGCAGCGAAATGAAACTACATTTAATTTTACCTTAAAATTCATTTTCGTCGACATAAAATAGACATATTGAGACTGTCGTGGCGCAGGGGCTCAAGCGTGCGACTGTATACAGGACAGGTTATGGGTTCGATCCCTTTTTGTGGATAGTGGGTGAAGGAAGTGTCATAATGGAATTGAATTATCTTAATACTAGGTTAACAACATAACGGAGTGTCTTAACACTAGGCTCCCAAGTTTCCTCTGTCTACCCAGCTATGTGCGGGATACAGCGTGAAAGTAAAAAAAGCTTTGACATTTTACCTACAATTGGAATACTAAGCCACGAAAAGGCGATATTTATATATAAAAAGGTATTTATTAAGCTCACGCTGTCAAGTCTTACGACAGACTAAGCGACTATAACGGATTGTTGAATAAACTTAAGTAATAAATATAAACTTTAAGTGCATCGCGTTCTTTGTCTATATTAATGACAAATTTAGAATTCTTCTATCTCATTGCTTAAAGATTTGTATCTGTGTTCTAAAGTAATGATTGTTCGTTAAAAAATAATGAATCACAAACTATGCTTTTGTGCCATAACGACATTAAAGTAATTTTAGTTTAAATCAAGAATTCCAATTCGAAATATACCAAATTGAAATCCTCAAGTGTAGTACCGATAATCTTAATAGAGTAAGCTCATTGGTAAAACCCGGTACGTGCATCTGTTTGTGACACCGGCTTAGAACGAACCACCAGAGTAAACAAATATAAAGTAATTATATTTATTTAATCTGATTTCTCGTTTTAAAATACCATATAATAAAGCGAGACTTAAATTACTCATCCGCTACTAATACTTATCATAAGACATAGTCAAGAACCACTGATGAACATTACCTTCGAGATTAAAATTCATATTGAAAGCGTTCAATAAAAGACAAGCTACGGTGTCACAAACAGACATACTATTTACATGTTTTAAGAGAGTGAATTCGGGGTCTTAAGGTATTATAGTTTGAAATATGTTCAATATTGAAAGGTATAAGGTTAATATTGCAATACTAAAAAGTAACATATACGTATTTCGAGTAAAATTTATAAAAAAATAAGTTAATCATATATAAGGCACAAACTGTTTTCAAGAGAAAAACACAGAAAAGTTGACGGCCGTCGCGCAACGTCGTATCACCCGCGACAGAGGCGTACAATATTTAAGACGGTTTTTTAAACAATTATCAAATTAAATTACACTTAGCGTCTGCAAAGGAAAAAAGTTGACTGGTTTTGAGCGATATTTTAGTAATTTCGTACATTGCCCGCTCCGCTGCTGTAGATGGAGCAATTGTGAATGTCTTGAGTGTTTGGCATTGAGTGTTTCAAACAAATGTACGGAAAAAAACTTTTTTTTTTTTTTTACTTTAGAACTTCGGAACCTTAAAGTTACTAATCGTCGATATTGAATATTTTTGAATAACCTAATAGAATGAGTACTGACTTAAAACGACAAGTTAAAACACGAGTCTGAAAGCCATAAAAAGGGTAAATAAATTTTTAATAATAAATATGTAACCCTAGAATTGTACCTTACATTGTTATATATACTCGTACATACGAGTAAACTTATATTTAATAATTATTTTAATAACGATATCGGAACACAATTGATTACGACCCGTAATTTGAGCACCCCTGAACTACGACAATAAAGTGATTACGTTTTAGGGTAACGTTCTATGGAGTGACGCGATGTCGAATTATCTCTTTTAATATTTATTTAGTTATTATTTCAGTGAAACAAAGAAATTGTTTATTTTTGTTTTGTTTAATATTGTACTAGGGAGCTTTCTGCAGCTTTGCCCTTTAACTTATTGTTATACTGTATCTAGATTATACAAATTGTAAGTTTTGTATTGCTTTAACGTTTATTATATGTTACTATGCAACTTTATCTGAATCTGTGAAGTGATTTCTAAAGGAAAGTAAAACAAACATATTTTTTTACAAACTTTCAAATTGATAATATTAACGGGACTAGTGACATACGCATGGCGTCACAAGATATAGTTTTATTTAAATCACTTGTTTTTTTTGTAAACATCAAACACACATCCATTTTCACAAATTTACACGTAATGTTACGTTACTTGATGGGACATTAGATTGTTAAACTTATAGTTTGAACTGATGACACTTAAATTATTTAAAAATACTAACAAAATCATTAGAGCTATCACAAAGGACCGAGGCTAAGCCAAAGATATTTATCACGTAAATATTAGCTCAGGGTGCATGAGTCTCACGCTGAACAGTAAAAAAATCCAAATTTGAATTTGTATGAAGGTACCAATTACTCGGCCTTTGGAAGAGACAATTTGTAAACAAAACTAACAACAAATTTTTGGGCATGAAACTTGATCCTATGAATATTTAATGTGTTGAGAATTTTAACTTGACCTCAAACTCTTTTACTTTACCTAGTGATAGTTGCCCCTGATTACTTTTAGATTAGATCGTACTGACTATAAAAATAACACGTTCACGTTTCCCGTTGAACACTGCACTTAGCAATGTAGGCAAAAGAAACCTAGCGAGCTTGCATTAAGCGGTCCATTTGTTCTCTACATCCTTTTTACCAATAAGCAAGAACTTATTTATTTTTTAATTGCTTCAAATGTGGACTGAATCCACAACCTGTCACTTTTAGACATGCTTCATTATACCCCTTCGCCATCATAGGCTTTTACTCACAAATTTGACAAGAAAATCACATTTATCTAATATAAGAAAAAATACATATAACTTCAAAAGCCTAAGCCTCAAGCATACACGCCGTTTCCCGCTTCCAGCCAGTTCCAGCGGTTTCCGTGATACAAGACAATGCTCTCAATGCGTAATCGCCGTCACTCGTCCTACAACTGTCGTACTGCCGGCAAGTGGGCCGACCAAGTTGGAGCTTTGCTGTTATTTGCCTTTTATTGTAGGCTTTTCAGTTTGGATTGATGGAGTGGATGTTGTGATACGTCGAGTTTATAAAAGCGACATTGAATGTTACGATACAATTTTAAAGTTAGCAGAAAATCAGATTTGGTTTGTTTCTTTAACATCTTTCAATTTTGTTAGTTAAGACTCAATTTTCCACTTGTTGGTCGACTTTATGCCATTTTTAGTATTGTTACCATAGCTGGAAAATCAATACGTTACAGCTTTGTTCATTTTTTGTTTGTTTGTTTGTCGGTTTGTTGTTTTGGTTTTCTCTGCGTATCCTGAACTGTGTGGGATACGTCGTAAACTTAAAGACATATAAACAAAAAAAAAATAATATTTCTAATAAATAAAATCTAACCTACACCTACAACCGATAAAAATATACACATACCTTCCACATAACAATCGGCGACACACAGAAGCTCTGCGGACAAGACAATGCTTTCAGGATAGCACCTCAAGCATGACCGCAATTTGCCGACAATTTGCCGCCCGCTTGTAAATAGGTCTAACGTAAGGCCACTGGTTAGGTTTAAGCATTTTATTTTCATTGCATAGTGTCTTTAATATTGTAGAATATTTTATTACTTTTTTTCCTTAGGTCAATTCTCTTGGGTCCAGTGTTGGCGTGTGACTGTAATCTTGATAGGTTGTGAGTTCGATCCGTTCTCTAGAAAATGAATATTTAAAATTTTAACTTCACTCTGGTAAAAAGGCAAATATGCAATGCTTCAAATTCGTTTGAAAGTGGGCAACGGGAGTATCTTAACATTAGGTTCCCAAGTTCCCTCTGCTTACTATGCCATATATACCACATGTGTGCTAAAACGTACCTACCTATACTAAAATAAAATTATATTAAACTACAACGGTATTTTCTATTTATCACCTACACTTACACTGGCGCATTCCTTAAGTGGCGACGTCTTTGTACTCGTACAAGCGTGTGTGAACGGAACAGTTAGGTGAGTGACAAGACAATGCTTTCAGCATGATCTGGAAACAAGCTGGACCATTTGTTGATTTCCTTTGCGGTTAATAACTTGAGTAGGTTGATTTGATGCCTTGTGTATGTTGAGATATATATATCTCAGCACGATACGAAGACCAACGTAGTCAATATTTATAAAAGTATAATAACTATTAAATAGTACTAATAAATATGCCATTGTAATCACAACAAATTCAAATATTTTATTGAAATTAACGGTTCTCTAAATACGTAGTGCCTCAGACCTGAGAAGAAACGCCCCAAGAAATTCAGCGGGATATGTATGTTTGATTAATTTAATATTTACATAATATATTGAGCAGGTGGCGGTTTTCAACCCCGCATTTGTCATCACACAGCAACGGAGACGCACTAGTGCGCGCCAACTTGAGGGGAGACGCCTTATCAGTGCAAGCTAGTATGGTGCACATAATGGCGGATGGACGGTGTAGACCTCTAAAAAGCTGGCGGAGGTCACAGCGGGCAAATTCAAATAGAATTTTCTTGTGTAATAATTTTCTTCAAATATAATTTTCTTGTGAAAATTACATAGCAAAACTTAATTTTAATTCTCAATCAAAAATGTTGACATAATTATAATAATAATTTAAAGATCTATAAAACGTTACTTTTCATCAAATTCAAAGCAAAAATCAGAGCAAGGAAATAATTCAACTCATTTTCACAAAAACACACTGCACAAGTACACAAGTACTCAACCAGAGCTCATTTGTAAACAAATCACGTGGAAATTGTAAAAGTATCTACGGAAATAAGAGTTATGTCAACTAAGCAAGGGTCACTAATGAAATCTATTCTTTGCATTTCTATGAATGCCAGTTATGAATACTCCACTGCGTTACCGTCGAGTGGTAGTTCGCAATTAATTTGCACAGTATGAGTTCATCTTAATTATCGTAGAGCATGTTGTTAGCTGTTCTGACCTTACCTATGTTACTTAGCTTGAGATAGACTTTATAATATACAGCTTGAAAATTATGATTTTGTATCTATGCTATAATAAAAGCATAAGTTATAAAAAAATGTCACTGAGAGTTATAAAAAGAACAGTTATTTATATAGAAAAAGGCTACCAAAATATCTTTTCTAGGAATGAAATATCCAGAGATTATTAATCTATAACTTTTAAAAATTGACCGTAGTGTTTACACACATTTTTATGTACACATTTTGTTTGAAATAAGCTACAAATATACATCTGTAAGGGCTTTTTCTAATAAAACCTAGTTTTTACTTCGTGCCAAGTTTAATAACAGTAAATTAGGTTGATTGTGATTTTAATTGCGATGACTAAGAACCTTATTTACATTCATGCTCCCAGAGACACCTGCTGGTTTAAATAGACGGTTAGACGGAAACGTGTTGTAGAGTCACGTTGTCAGCTATGACAACATGTATGGGCAGATTCGACCGGATTGTTACCACCCCCGGCATTTAAAACTGGCGTTAAGTAGTGGCTTCGGCCACTGCGTTTCGCATTGGGTAATTCCGGGCCCCGGTGCCCATCCATCTTAAGGACCAGCAACACTCCTCTGAAGCTCCCCTGGAGTTACACTGGGCCGTGGACGACGGTTATCACTTACTATCAAGTGACCCGTATACTCGTTTGCAGTGTCTTCTCGATAAAAAAACAAAGTGATCATACAAAGCTTCCTTATTTTCTTTTTTTTTGTGGTAAAACCTTCCTTCAAAATATTGTACAAATATTTTTCATACCTGAATACACACATATAAGCTTAAAGCGATTATTTTATTTTTAACATCCTGTACATAGCAGGGTAGGAAAAAATATATATAAAGCACTACGATAAAGCACACTGTTCTCATCAAAGCTGTGCTTCCCACCTTTCTGCTAAATTAGAAAGTATTGCATATTACATGGTGGTTTTCAACACCGCATTTTACCTGAGTACCACAGCGAGAAAATGAAAATATTGAATATTTCATTTCCTTTTATTACAATTATAACAATTATTAGTTAATATGGTAATACTTGTAAATAGGAAGGCAAGTAAAAGTTTTTGCACTATTTCCAGCAAACTTCTTGCCTATACATTAAACCATACTGTTTTACTTAACTATACTGAAGAAGATATAATTACATTAAAAATAATATCATTTTAAAATACAATATAATATTTAAAGGCTATGTAAAATATGTATGTTATGAAAATCTTTGCGGTAAACGAAGCTCCGCCTTAGGAGTGCGAGATCGAGCAAACTTGCATCTACTATGAATTGGATGAATATTTGCTGAATAATTTACTACTTTTATCCATTTAATGAATAAAAAGACATTTTTTTTAATTTTTTAATAAAAATAACCAATAAATAAATTAGTAATATTAATCAAAATGAATTAAAAAAGAAAGTTATTCTTATTAGGTTTTAATGCTCATAAGAATATATTTATATACATATTTGCAGTTACCTAATCTTGATACTTCGTGATATATTGTTCAATGGCGGAATTCAGCTTGCTAGAAACGCTTGTACAAGTGCGGACAAATCATTAAATCGCTTTAAAGGTAATCTTATCCTCGAGTGGGGATTGTATCCACAATACATATGTTATAATAAAGGAAAATATAATTACGTTACATGTTTTAACTAAAATTAAAACATTCATTCATTTTTAGCTTATTTTAAGCATCCTGACTTACAACATTAAAATTATTCCACAGTAAGTAAAGTGGTTTCTGGGTTGAAAACTAGTAAACTCACAGGTCAAGTCTGTTGTTTGAAATTTTAAAATGTAACGGACATGTGTGTGATTTCTACATTAAATTATAAATTATTGTCATTGTAGTACTTTACTAGAAGTAATAAATGGGCTTACGCTAAGTTACTGCATATGTCGCAATAGTGTAGGAAAAAAATTGTAGTAACTATTTTACTGAAAATAACATGCGAAAATACGATAATTACGGTAAAATCATTAGGAAATTTAAAGTATGTGTTTGTAAAGTGTTTTATATTTTAAGTCCTTATCTTATCCTTATCTAAAAGTTACAGATATATAGTTTCCAAACTAACCAATAACTTAAAACAAAAAAAAATCGAGTTACAACAAAAAAGCTTGCCAGTCACAGACGCAACAGTCATTAATACCCAAAATCCTTAAGCGACGATAAATGTGGCAAATTTGTATAAATTACGGCGACACGTAGCGGTCACGACAATTTGCGCCCTTGTAAATCAGCCCGGAAGGCTTAGCCTGGTAAATGGGTCCCTTCTAACAATATTTAACACCCTATAATTATTCTGAATCGGTATAATGTGGTTATTTCATATTTGGTAAGTTAGTTTTGAATGACGTTGCGGTTGAGTTGTAGTGTGTTGGGATTAAACTTTTGTTGTATAGTGTAGATATTTATCAGCTAGTCAAGTTTCCGAAGCTTTTAAGTTTTTTTTTTTAAAAGATTTCAGAACATTAAGATTTCAGGAGGTATTTTTAATAAGATTCACTTTTTAATTTATTTTAAATAATTACTTGTAAATTATTGATTATATAGCAACAGAAATCTGGACTTATTTAGTTTCACATTTTTCATTTAACATGCCTGGTCAATATTCTTAGAATGTCTTAAGTCTTGAGAGTTTTAAAAGAAACACTTTTAACCGGATTAATCGCGTATATTGATTCTAAAACATGTTTTTTGAAAATCCGACGTTTTGAACACTTTACAGTAGTCCGTGGTCACGGGTAGACCCTACTGAGTCAGACAAAATACGTAACAATCGCGAATATCAAAAACATGTAAAGTTTTTGATAAAAAGAAAAGAATGGACATGTCCCGCTGAGTTTCTTTCGCCGGTTCTTCTCAGGTCTGAGGCAGTAACTTTTGTGAACTGGTGGTAAATTGTTTGACGTTCAAAAAACGAAGTTGTTACTTCTTATTTTGAATAAAAATATTTGAATTTGAATTTGAATTATCTTGGGATTTTTTGCGAAATTTCTCAATACTAAAGTAAAAAAAGACTCCTTATTTAGGTAATCGAAAATTTCGTCTTTTACAATTGTCAGAGAATTTATTTCCATAATAGTAACATTTAACACTTAACATATAATAACGTAGAAAATCATAAGCTAATTTAATCTCATTTTCACTTTGCTGTAACACTTGATGTAAATACGTAAAATATTTTCGTCATCGAGTTCCAATTGTTTTATATTCACTAATTTCGCAGCACTAACAGAATTACTGGAGTCGGTTAATATATGTAAGTATCTCTTAAAGGCCGTCTTTCTATCTAATCCAATCCATTATCCAATTTGCCAAGTCTGGCAAAACAGTTTACCTTTACACTCATTACTACTGGATGGATAGGCTGTCTAATTATATCATCTCCACGTATTTACAACTGCTTGTGTGCTCGCTGCTTACAATTCATTTGGCTGCAAAATTTTTATGAATCTTAAGTGACTCGATTTTAATAAGATGCTGGATTCAATTTCACTCGTTGTACTGATATAAAACCAATTGTTCTTTGTATATCTTTTTCGCATATATCTCTTCGTCTGCTTAATAAAGTAATTGGCTTCCCTCTATGCTTGTATATATGATTGATATTATTCTCCACTAGCTCATAGGAAAGTATGTGTAGGAATTTCAATGTAGATTTTGTAGGTAATTTCATTATGCACACGTGGAACTCAGCGCAGCCTTAAAAGCCCAACCATTTTAAACTTAAAATAAAAAAAAAATAGAAAAACAAAACTAAACGGAAAAATTAAACTATAATAACTTTTAATATTAAAACAAACCCAATAATAATTATAAGACTTAGCGAAACGCAGTAAAAACTAACGGACGTCGTTTACACAACACAATATACCACGAAAAGAAAATTCTACTTATAAAAGTAAAGTAAAATTTAAAATCAGATTTCAGCCCAACTATAGTGAATACTAAGCTAATACATGATAATCGCAGGAGCAAACATTAAGGCGACGCTCTGAAACGTTAAAATGTTAAACCCTCATATATAGAGGTAGATGGTAGGGAGGACCGTGGCCACCGGAATTAGCATTTATATTGTCCTGTAGCGACGCACACGCCTCTTTTGCTTTCATCCAACCTGGACCTTCTGTTACACCGGATAAGTTTTTTATTGAATTAAATTAATTAAATAAAAAATATATTTTTATTCCTAACTGTTACTATGTAACAGTATTTTTAATTTTTCATATTTGTGCAATAAAATATTATATTGTTATTATTGTAAAATAACGTTTTAACAAAATACTTTTAATATTGCTTTTATCTTTCGAATAAATTAAACTTAAAAACACGCTGTCTCCGAATTTGTTGCATTGCATATTAAGTGAGTGAGTGAGTGAGAATGGACGGTTCCATTCTCACACAAGCTGTCGCGACGGCCTTTATTTATTTCTAATAGTGAATAACATTTATTTTCAATATCCTAAATACATTCCATTGCCCTTATTACTAGTAGCTCTTAAATCTCTTAACCATCACGATTATTTATCAGGGGTTTTAAATAAAAATAAAACAAACTAAAAGCGGAGCTTTCAGGAGCTACAGACAGACAGGTCAAACTTACAATACTCTTCTTTTTGCGATGAAAGCTTGTTAGCTTTAGAATCGCAGCAATTATTTGAAATTGGCAACTTGACTATACTAATATAATCTGGAAGTAAATTAATAAATCAAATTAACTACCCTCGTAGTGACGGTAGAGATCGTCATCAATTAGATGACGAGATATATTTATTTATTTTATAATTTTCGTAGGCAAAGAATTTGTAAACTTAGTATTAAGACACTCCTTTCTCATTAAGAGACTTTTACTTTGTTACCAGACCGAAGAAATTAAAATAATTAAATGTTCCAAATTAAACTAACCGAGTACAGTGTGATAGGCAGTAGGATTGCAGTGCAATAGCTACGTTGTAGAGTCGCCTCGCTTGTTTGCCATTCTCTTTTATAGCGGACGTCAAACAAGCGCCCGCTAATACAACCCCGTATTGAGTAATTGAATGAAAAAACTTTATATTGCTATATAGTTTAATCAAACTGTTGAGTTTTTCATTATTTATGTAAAAGTATAAGTTTTGAACAGCTTTTTAGTTATTTTTGAACAGTTTTTTAGTTATTTCATAGATAACATTTTGTCATTTAGGTTTAAGTAGAATATTTTAAAATTAATACGATTTTTGGAATTACTGTGGACACAGATTCACCAGCATAGTACGAATGTAAACGTGATAGGGGCCTTTTGGCTTATCCCTTCATTGCCATGAGGCAATGAAGTATTTAATATTTACATTTCCTTGATGTGGTGGTAACGAGGCAAAGCGTGGTTTTGAATTCCGCCACTCACCGCACAAAGTCTCAAAAATTCGGTAGAAATTAGGAAAAGATAGTTTTAATAGGAACGGAGCATCCAAACAATGGGTCCTTACGAACGTTGTTTCTTATGCTGATCCTAAACCAAATTATTAAAATTTAATACTGTGATGTTGATGATGGTCTCGACTTGAGTGAGTAGAGTCTGTGATTTCTTTATAATATATAATAGTTAATTTAAAAATATCCTTATTAAATATATATTTTCATTTTTTTATGTTTCAATCCAATAAGCTACCACATATATTTTTCCCAATTTTTACTTTCATTTAGTTTATTCTATTATTATGTATTATTAATGTAAAATAACTTTCCTAGTAATCCTAATATATTTCCATCCATTCATATTTTAAAGCTCTATGCTACACATAGACTCTTTTAAACTTGCAATTTTTTTAGTTCGCCGTCTACTCAATTCAGCGACCTTCCGCAGTCTTTTTGAGATCATCAGTCCTCCTGGTTAAGTGTTTTTTTTTGATCAGACGTGGTCACCACTAGGTTTATTTTGAACATACGTGTCGCCTTTCTTCGACATCGATTGTCGATCCTTTTAACTTTTAACAAGAAATGAGAAGTTACAGTTCTAATCTTGAACAAATAGAAAAAAATAAAATGTATTGCGTATTATGTATAAATTGGTCCGCAATCCAAAACTGCAAAATTAAGTTTGTCAACATTTATATACATTTTTATACATAGTTTGTTATACATTTTATAAACTTCCCGACACTGTATTTATAATTAATCACTTAAAAATATGTAATTAAAACTTGAAAGATCAAATTAAAACGATAGAGGACAGCCATTATCGTAAAAAAGTAAATAATTTACAAGAGATATTCTTTATGGAAGTTTCGAACGATGCTTGCACTTTGCAGGCCCGGGGCGGCGATTTCATTCAATAATGCCCAGTAACTGCCAAAGTAAGTCAGTTAGCAGAATACTTTTAGGACCGTCTTTTAAAAATAGGGATATCAAGATAAAATATTTAATTTTAACTATATTATATTTTAGTATAATGGCGACAAAGTTTGAGTTTATTTTGTAAGTTGATCAAAAAGTATAGATGAAACTACTGAACTAAGAGAACTGAGGTCTGACAGTTTATTGACGTAGGGATTCAGTGTTCCTTCAGATTCCTTGTTCTTTTGTCTTTTTATAATAACTAATAAAAGTGAAAAAAATATATAATGAAGAGATGACTTATGGAAGATGTTTTCGTAGAATTTTTCGACGCTAGATCTGTCGTCTAGTCATCGTTTTTTAAATAATAGTTATTCAGTTACTGTAACTTTTTGATGGCAAATATATTATTGCAAAGATTACTTCTAATGGTTTGATATAAAATATCGAGTAAAATGATATCATTTTACTCGATATTTTTAACACTTTTACCTCTGAATTTTTAAAATATCTTGGGTTACTCACATTCAAAAGGATGCAGGTAGAATAAGATACTACGGGGAGCTGTGAAATTGTGTCGAAAATGGGAAGAAGAATATTTTATCACTAAGTTTACACTACCTACTCTGTGCAATTGATTTCCTGAACACGTGTCAATTTATTAATATGTATCGAATGTTTATTGCTTTTTCTTATAATGTGTCTAGCTGCTTATAGCATTTTATCGTAATTACGATAAAATAATAAAAACCACTAGACAAAGACAATAATCCTACATCCTTAGTTATTTAAGAGGGAACAGTGTTAACGCTTATTGCTGTAATGGTTTTCAATATTCCGGTTTGTTCCTGTTTATGTTTCTCTTTCCACCTCTTTTCTATTCTTTAAGCTTAAGCCTATTATTCCTGCGTTTCCAGTCATATACTGGTCTATATGATGTTGATTTTTTCAGTCATATACTGGTCTATATGATATTGATTTCAACAATCAATTCACTACATAGAAGTGTTATTAATGTCTCTCCTTTGTTGGAGGTCATGTATGATAATAAGGAACATAACACTTTAAGTGATAGCTCACCGATTCGTAGGGTAATCCTAATCAGAATCCCAAGACTATTAATGATGTCTCCTAATCTTCCACGTCTTCTTTTTCTCACGGTCTGTCCTCTTTTCCACTCGCATTAGTAGTCGTTCACCAATTCTGTAATGCCTAATTTTTTTTAGCTTCACGTTGTATCCCGCACAAGCAGGGTAGGCAGAGGGAACCCGGGAACTTAGTGTTAAGACGCTTCATTCCACTTTCGTTCCCCACTTTTCGCCGAATTTGAGGCATTGCGTGTTGAGGGGCGGAACTCAACGCCGCGCTTTGACACATTCCTACATTTAATTCTTATTCACCTCTTAAATTTTATTTTAACTCTGTGGGTTTGCTCTATGCAAAGGAATGTCATCCTTTGCTATTATTGGTTTGTTTCCCTCTTCTCTTACTAATGATCCCTAAACACTTAATTTAGAATTAGATGCATTTCAATCCCAGATGAGATCAGGTAGAAAAATCAGTGAACATATGTCATGTTCAATAAAAGGGCATTTAGAACATATGTCATGTTCAATAAAAGGGCATATTTTCTTGGATAAGTAAATATTATATTTCAAAATATAGAAATGCCAAAATATAAAAATGCCAAATTATTATTTCTATACCAGCAAAAAGTCTGATCCTTATTCTTAAAGATCATTTGCATCATTGTATACCTTTTCAAGAATTGTTGGTTTTTATCACTTGCGCCTTGGGTATGCTTTTACGCCTGTGCGGCAGATGTACGGACTCAGGCTACGATCAGAATCAGAGACCAGTCACTGTGCTAATGTGGCCTGGACGACGGTTTCCCTTTACGTTTCTTTCTCCATAATAAAATTTCCCGTCCCCTTAATTCAATGTTAGTTATTTTGTTTAGTAAATTTATATGTAAATATAATGTGTAGAACAAAATAAAATGATGATCTAACTAACAAGTTTATAAAATTTATGTATTACTAAATCTCTATCTTTATTTATATTTTATAAGTTAAGACAGTTTTTTAACCATATATCTTTTAAGCATATCTCTCTTGCTATGTATTTTTATGTATTTTTAACCATCATCTTCTTGTGTTTCCAAATAAAGTGATATTGGCGAAGTCATTTTTTGCTCAACTGGCACGATCAAAACACTTATTTAAAAATTCAACTTATTCAAAGCTACATTTTGTGCTTGAAAAACCGTAAATCGACGCAAATTAGCGCTAATTTGACATATTTTCCAAGCGTTTCATTTATTGATCGCACTATTATGCTAATATTCGTCAATTACCCTCGATCTTTTGATTGACAAGTAAAATACCGACATTAACCTAACGTCAGGAACGTCCCAAATTATATTTCTGTATGAATTTAATGGAAAATTGAATTTCATTTGCTTATTACGTTTCGTACAGGTAAGTCGAAATTACAAATATACCTATTGATTCAGTACAGCATATATTTTTTTTCATCTTTACGCTGTATCCATGGCATGGCATTCATGGCAGAGTAGCAGGGAACTTGCGAACCTAATTTATTAACCTTTTTTGTCACTGAGACACTTCCATTTATTACTGGTCCATCAAATATGAGATATTACAAGTTGAGTAGCGGAAATGAACGCTGCATTTTCCCTTGTTACATAAGCATACAATTAAAAATATTAAATATCTCATTTCATCTCGTGATTTCCATGCTAGAGGCCTGTCGTGGCGCAGCGGCACAAGAGTGTGATTGTAACCGACAGGTTCTGGGTTCGATCCCCAGTCGAGGAAATTAAATATTTAATATTTTCAATTTAAATATTTAATGTTTCATTTCTTCGCTCTGGTAATAAGGCAAAGCGCGGCGTTGAGTTCCGCCACTCAACACGCAATGCCTCAAATTCGGTGGAAAGTGGGGAACGGAAGTGGAACGGAGTGTCTTTACACTAGGTTCCCGAGTTCCCTCTGCCTACCCTGCCTCGTGCGGGATACAGTGTGAAGCTAAAAAAAAATAAAAAATACCATGCTTTGGCAGCTTATGTGCGGTATTCCGCCACTCAACACACATTGTCTCGGAAGCTGGACAGAGAATGGGTGAATTAGTTTATTATCGATGTATTATAAATTATAAATTACAAAATTTAAAAATATACAGTGAGGAACGGAACAAAGTGTCTTAACACTAAATTCCTAAGTTCCCACTGTTCAACCTGTCATGTACCTGATACAGCGTGAAGCTGAGTGAGTGACTGACAGACATTGGCACTGTTTTACCTGTAACTCCTTCTTAAGATGACTGTGTGTTGTAAAAACTACAGGTGGTGGGTTTGATCCTGACTCGAGGAAATGAAATGTTTTTTGTTATTTTAATTTCTTAGTTTTGGTAACAAGACAAAACACGGAGTTGAGCACCGCCACTCAACACGCAATTAGTCAACTTCGACGGAAAGTGATGAACTGAACGGGTACTAACACTACCAGGTGCAAAAAATCCTTTTAAACACGCCAAAACACAACACACTTACGTAATATACGAATATACAAATAAGCTTTACATTTTGTTTTTAATTGAATTCCCATAATTATAAGTTTTAATTAACTTTTAATAAAGAACGTCGTGTAATTAATTTCGCGATTTTGGTTGAACCTGCGACCTTCTAGTGTCTGTATAACTTTTCAAATGGTTTAAACTTTATAAATGAGAGCTATTGAAAGTTGGAATATGTCCCATGGGCGGGATTCAACGGGTACTACAATTTCTTTGTTGAAAACAGCTATAAAGGCAACAGTATTTATTTGCAAATACAATAATAAGCTTAATCAAATGGGTGATAGGAAGGAAATTAATTATTTTATTTTTGAATGCGACTGTTAGCGCGGCAGGTTGTGGCTTCGATACCTACTCGAATAACTGACATATTCAATATTTCCACGTGCAATACTGAAATAAAATTTTTTTTGAATCTTTTAAGTCAAGTCCTTACCTATAATCTTATTTGTGTACTCAATAGGTAACGCTTTTTATTTCAGTCAATTTAGTGCAAATTATTTAATAACTAATATATAACAAGATTAACATATACTTCTATGATCCCTCTGATTACCCTGCTATAATAATTTGTAAAGATAAATATTTACTTTATAGTATTTGTTTAATTGTGAGCGTTATCCAAGCCATATTAAAAGATTTATTGCGTCGGTACTTATCATCTAGAAGTATAAGCAAAAGAATTATTGAGTCAATATATTCAATTCTGCTCTTTCCGTTCGAATTTAAGATAACAACGTGTTAAGTTACCAAGCTTAGCACAGCACAGCACTTTATATTTCACGGCGAAGAATAAAAATAAATTCATTCTCCCAGATGGTTATTTAACGCTCTACCAATAGACTCTAATATGTATGCATATATTATAGAAAAATAAAAAAATGTCAAATTTAAAATCGACTGCATTAACTAAATTAATATAACTAAATAAATATAACACTCGGTTAACTGATGTACATAACTGTTACAAGGCAATAAAAGAGCAGACAAAATACATACGTTTGTGCCTAAATTCATAATTATTCTTCTGGGTTTTGCTGTGTTAAAATATACCCTTTATATAAGAAATATATAAGAAATTTGCAGTCGACTTCACAATATCCACTACGGCAAAAATCTAATTTACCTTAGCACTTGGCCCCGCCAAGATATATCTGCCCTGGTACACAGAGAAACCTAGTGTAGTTAAGACTCTTCGTTCCGTTTCCCATTTTCCGCCAAATTTAAAGCATTGCGTGTTGAGTGGCGGAAGCGAATGAGTGGGTATCGAACACACAACTTTTCACGTTTACAGTCGCCTGCGCCACGACAGCCCTCGACTTAGCTTTTCATATGTAAAATTTTATTAAAAGCACGTCCATTCGGACAGATCTCACGATGTGGCGGATCATAATACTTGCGGCGCACCTAACTTTAAAACCTGGAGCATCTCACGAAGCTAACAGCGTAGCCGTGGATTATTTTGCGCAAAAGGAAGCTCCCTACCTTTGCTACTTGACATGTGAATACAGTAAACGTGAGTTTTGCTTCAAAATATTTTTCTATTTTACGTTATTTTTTTAGCTTCACGCTGTTTTCCGCACACTGTAGGTTAAGCAAAGGGAACTTGGGAACCTATTTTTAAGACACTCTATTTCGTTCCCCACACGGATGAATTCAACGTATTGTGTATTTTTAGTGACTGATGAATATTTTATGTGAGTTGGGATCGAACTCACAACCTGTCATGTTTACAGTCGCACGTTTGTTTCCCTGCGCCACGAATAAACAACTTTATAACTAGCTTAATTATATTTTCTTATATAAAAATACATAGTGGGGAATGGAAGTGGAACGTAGTGTCTTAACACTAGGTTCCCGGGTTCCCTCTGCCTACCCTGCCTCGTGCGGGATACAGCATGAAGCAAAAAAAAGAAAAAGACCTTTTGAAAACTTTACGCTATATCCCGCGCATGGCAGGCACGGGTAGGCAGAAGGCACTTGGGAACCTAGTGTTAAGACACTCCGTTGCACTTCCGTTCTCCACTTCGCGCCGAATTTGAAGCATTAAAAATACACATAGAGGCCAATTTCAAATAAAACGGACACTATATTTTTATTGGATAGTATAAAAATACTAACGAGTATAGTATTAACGTTGCACGTTACTATGAAGTAATAGCCATGGACAAAGTGATTTTAGCCAGTTCACGTGATCTGAGCCGACGAATCGTTTCATTTTATTAAAAACTATATATATTTGTCGATTCTCTCTTCTATTTTAACTTATAAAATAAGTACTTTTCGTTGGTCTAGAGTCATAATTATTTTATTGTAATTGTATTTAGTTTTAAAACTAATCGAAACTGAAATATGAAAAGTTATCAAATTATAAAGCTTATAACTACAAAATTGTACTAGAAAACAAGAAGTTAGTACACGACTTCATGGACAAAGGCATCAGGGTTTCGTTGCAGCTAATTGATAAAAGTTCCGACCTCAAACGGAACTTGATACAGTGGAATGTCCCTGTCGGAGTGCTTTTGGACGCTGGATGCGAAAATAGCGAAAATATTTTAAATATGGTAACTGTGCTTTTGACTTCTTATTTTGGATTTTGTTGTCTTATTATATTACAAAAAGTTATGTAATATAGCTTATGGCTTTGCTCGATAAACAGACTATAGTTTTTGTTAGGGTTTATCACGCTGTATCCCGTATATAATAATATAGACGGAGGAAAAATACTGTGCTATAAAGTCTCTCCTGATAGTCACTTTCTACTGAATTTGAAACAGCGTTTTAAGTAAAGTGGTTTTGTCTCGTTACCAGAACGTCGAAATAAAAATATTTTATATTTCAATTACTCGAGTGGAAATCGAACTCACTACCTGCCGCGTTTACAGCCGCAAATGTGTGCCATGACGATTTCTCAAAACAAACAGGCATCTAAAACAAAAGAATTATTTATTCAATACCAACTAAGAATTTCTGAGATTAGCGAGTACAAACAAACAAAATGTTCGTCTTTATACTATTATTATATAGAAGTATAGAAGTGTATATTCGGATATGGGCTAAAAATTCGCTATTTCTTTTCCGCAAGGCATCTCAGGCTATTCTTTTTGACGCCATGCATATGTGGCTTATTATGGAGACAGCGGAATACGGAAGCGGAAATACTTTGAACGTGTTACAACGAATGAACATCAGTGTAGATGCTGACATCGTTGTTGCTTTTGATAAAGGTTAGTTTTTAGTCTATTTTATTTCGTATTTATTAGTGGGGAACGCAAGTGGAACGGAGTGTTTTAACACTAGGTTCCCGGGTTTCCTCTGCCTACCCTGCCTCGTACGGGATACAGCGTGAAGCTAAAAATAAAAACAAGTTTAGAAAAAAAAGTTTTTTTTTCGCTATTCACTTCTTTTTGTAGTATTTTTTTTTAATTTTTGCTTGGTCTTACCAGACAAAGCGCAGCGTTGAGCTCCACAAGACAAGAATCTATAAAGATCTAATATAATCTATAAATATCTTTTTTACTTTAGATTATTTCTACTTTTAAGTAAAGATAAAAGATGTGTAAAGATTTTTTTAAAAATCCCCTTTTTTTATCTGCTTGTTGTACTAAAATCCAAAAAAAGAAAATATGACAATTTTATTTGTTAATAAATAAATTTATCTATTATTTACAATAATAACACAATAAAAATATATAATAAATAATCCTTTCCGACACAATATCAAATACTATGCAAACGCGTACGTAAGGAAACAATGAAAATTCACAGCGGCTTCATACAGTCATTACATTTTATTTGATAGGCGACCGCGTAGATCTAATGGACGTATTTAACTACGGGAAAATACAAGGAAATAATTTGGAGATGAAGTATGTAGGTGAGTGGAGCTCAAAAAACGGTGAGTTGAAACTATTGTCTATACTTGTAATAAATCTAAAACTATTACTAAATTTAAAAAATAGTATAAATATTAATTAATATCTTTCTCTCTTGCCATACGATACTTCTAACGAATTATCTTTGGGTAGCGGAAATTTGTAAAAAAATCAAACTTAACTCATTACAGAGATGCTAACAATATAAATAGGTTGTAACAATTGTACAAGAATTTCGACGTAGCTTGATGAGAACCTATGGCTTAATGGTTAAAACGTTGGGACTGTTTCGAAGAGGCGCGGTTCAAATCCACGTTAAAATTTTTATACGCTTCTCAATATAAATTTAGTATTTTCTTTCCTAAGTGTGGATTAACATTTTAAAATTAGTGAAAATCCATAACTGGTCACTATCTGTATGTGGAAGATATGTTTAAAAAATCATTATATCGTTTATTAATGATATTTTAAATTTACCTGTTTGTCTGTGCATTTGTACGCGCCAATATCAGAGGTTCCGATCGATTAGTAAATAAAAAGTTATGTTTATATTAAACATTTAGTTTGACATTATCGTTATAATTTTTTTATTCAATTTAATGATGTTATTCTGGAATTTCAGTATTAAATGTATAGATACTATTTTAAAAGTGATAATATTATTAAAAACACGAAAATTATGGAAATTTGTAAATAAAATAATTCAATGCGGGTGAAGCCAGAAGCGGCTTGCCTTTACGCAACATGCTAGTATTTTTATGTAGAAACAAATTCTCTCAATAAGAAAATGCTTTCAACGTGGGAAAAGGAAACAGAGTTCTATCAATTGGTTTATAAAATTACACTGATTCTATTTCTCAGCTAAAATGTTGAAGAAAAAAATTATAAAATATTCTTATACATATAAAATATCACTTGAATTTTCATGACTCGTACACAATTTCAGGACTGAACGTTTCGCTGAACAGATTCAAGTATTATGATCGGTGGGATTTCCACAATTTAACTCTGCGAGCCGTTACTGTGGTGAATATTATTGCAATATATATTCACGTGTGCACGTACATACATACAGACCTACAATATTAGTATTATTATTCATATTTATGTATATATTCATATAAAATAATACGTGGACATGTCTATTGTATACTTTTGGTATTTGTCACTATACTATAGCAATAAATTGTAATTCAACGTTAAATTAAAAAAAAAAAACACTGATTTTAACTAGCCTCATCTTGAAATAATGCTTGTAGCTCCTAAGCTGGTAATTAGATTTTCATTAAACATAACAAAAAACCGAAGTCAAATCGGTACATTCACTACTTATTCGTTTGTTTTGCTTACTCACTCAGTTCCACGCTGTATCCCGCACACGGCAGGGTAGACAGAGGTGACTTGGGAACCTAGTATTAAGACATTCCATATCACTTTCCTTCACCACATTCCGCCAAGTTTGATATGCCTTGTTATCAGAGTGAAAAAATGAAATTATTTAATTTAAAAATATCAAATATTTTATTTCCTCGATTGGGAATCGAACCCCAACCTGTTGTTTATCGTCTCACATTTGTGCCACTGCGCCATGACATGACTTTATGTTTTTTTTTGTTTACTTAACTCATTTATAATAATGACATCTCTGTAAGACGGTTCTCACGAGCCCCGAATTTTTATGTCTTCTTAGAGTAAAAAACAATTAAATGATGTAAAACCAGCAATCGACCAATACTTTCATCTTTTTGAAAATGACTGTTGTTTAACAATATTGAGGCGAATTAGATATTTCACCAATTTTTTAAATAGATTTTAGGCAACCCAAAAGATTTCAAGCCAGAAATGCTATCGGACGTTGGATATAAAGTCGGGGTGCCGCTATTGACTAAAGTACCAACACAACTCCTTTGGATACTCAAGGACATACATAACTTCAGGTTAGTTTTCGCTGAAAGTATTTATTTTAAATTATCAAGCAAATTTTGTTTACAAGTTCTATCGTTTCTTTCAACGATACGATACGATACGATACGATAGAAACGATAGATTAGAAAGAAATGAAGAAAGAACAGTTTGCAAGGTCAGTGTAAATGATAAGATATTAGAACAAGTGAATGAGGTAGTATATCTGGGAAGTATGTTTAGCAGAGACGGTAGATACGAAATGGATGTGGAAAGGCGTATTGCTGCCGGTAACAGAGTTAACGGTGCCTTAGCTGCATTGTTGAGACGGCGAAACGTCAGCATAGCTGCGCGTTTGGCCGTACACAATGCAGTGTTGGTATCGACACTGTTATACGGCAGCGAAACGTGGGTATTACAGAAGAAGAATGTAAGAAAGATGATTGCTGTAGAGATGCGATCTCTTCGTCGGATATGCGGAGTCAGTTTATCTGATCGCATGTCCAATGAAGAAATACACAGAATGGCAGGTACTAGCGTGGATGTCACAGTGAGAATGAAGAAGAACGTGCTCAGGTGGTTTGGGCACGTCGAGCGAATGAGTGAAGAAAGAATGGTAAAAAAGATTTATGAAGGAAAAGTGAGTGGTAAGAGAGGGAGGGGGAGACCTCGGTTGACATTCGAAAACACAGTATCGACGATACTGGAGGAAGGTCACGTAAAAAGCATGAGGACCCCCCGGAGGGCATGTATGAAGAGGTTGATGACAGTGGACGAGGCGAAAGAGGTATGCCGAGACCGTAGCGTTTGGCGCTCCGTTCTCTCTGCCTACCCCGCTAGGGATATAGCGTGAAGCTAAGTAAGTAAGTAAGTAAGTTCTATCGTGAGTAAGGTCACAAGCGACTGTAACCGACAGGTTGTGGGTTCGATCCTCACTCGATGAATTTAAAAATTTAATATTTTCGTTTTTTTGCTCTGACTACACTCGGTAAAGTAAAGATGAAAAATATCATAATAAGAATGAATTATGTTAAGACTAGGTTCCTTCTGTCTACCTAGTATAAAAAAACATAAAAAATTGCAAGTATTGAATCCATGCGTCTGGATCTGATTCATGGATCTGTCCATGCGCTCTGACCACTAAGCTATACTTTCTTATCAAACTGCGTCGAAATTCTTATATACTTGTTACAATTTCTAAAAATATTTGATTAGTTTCAAGTACACAGTAGCGGGGCGTTGGATCGGATCGCCGGAGAGGAATTCCAGTTTGGTATTGTCATATTATATTTCATACTGCACGCTTGCCTTTTTCTAAACGTTCACGCTGAAATAGTTTTCTTTATAATTTGAAATATTATATAATATATTTATGATTGTGATTTTTTTTTCATGAAATTTAATTATACAAAGATAATAATTATAAAATATATATATATACTTGCGGCATCGCCGCGTCATCCACTAGAATTTTGTATAATTCATGACACATTTAATTAGTTTAAGCATCTTAGACCAATTTTTGTATATTAATCAATAAATATTAAAACGTTAATTTATATTATTACACAAGAAATTAGAATGATGCGCCAAACATGGTATATATCAAATGATTTGAACCATTAACTGATAAGCTTGATATATAATATAGTTATTGAGACTCATATTACATACATTATACAGGCGGTCACCAATTCCCTATTCTGGGGTGAACAAGACATCTCTTGCACCTGCGCGAGGATGTTCAAGCATTGGTTGGAGTGGGTCGATGTGTTTTTTCCACCTGCTACTAGTTTTGAGTGTGTATTTATAATAATTATTTAAGTTAATATATTATTATATTTTTTTTAGAAAAAATTGAGCTTCACACACATATCAGAGTAGGCAAAGGGAACTTGGGAACCTAGTATAATAACACTTTCCTTCCTAATTTTCTGCTGATTTTTAATATTTTTTTAGGCATTGTGTATTGAGATCATGAACTCAAAGTCATGCTTTAATGCTTCATCTCATTCCAGACCCAAGAAACAAAAAAAGATTTTTCATTTTCTGAAGCAGTAATACAATATTAACCTGTTGCGTTCAGACGCATTTTTATGGCCATTAAATATACTGATTGAGACTTGACTTGACTATATTAAACTTAATTAAAATATTATATACTTCCAACTGTCATCGTTTAACAGGACAAAATTCTACTACCTGATCCTAGACCAAGGCATTGGTAACTACGAGAATAGATTTCTGAAGCCATTATCAGGCGGCGTGTGGCTCTGGACAGCAGTATCGGGGGTCGCTTGTACAGTATTATTGGGTATAGCGGCTGTATTAGAAGCGAGAAATGAACCCGGATTGTACGCGTTTTTTAGTGTTTTCGCTGTTATTTGTCAACAAGGCACGTATGTTAATATACTTAAATCGCAATGCCTCAAATGCGGAGAAAGTGGGAAACAGAAATGGAACGAAGCGTTTTAATACTAAATTCCCTCTGCTTAACCTTAGAAAAAAAAGAAAAAAATAATATAATAATATATTGTTACCTGTAGTATGAGACCTAGTGAGGTGCTGGGATACAAGTGCGTGACTGTCAACGTGACAAGTTCTGGGTTCGACTGCCACTCCACGTTTTTTTCTTCGTTCTGTAAACAAGGTAAAGCGCGGCGTTGAGTACCGAAAGTTGGGAACGGAACAGAGTATTATAACAACCCCTACCAAGTTCGAAATGTGCTATAAGTTGCGTAACTATAGTGAAATTTAGTATAAAGAGTATGAGGCTATCGTGGGGAAATAGATAAGCGCCTAGCTATAAACACAATAGTTGTGGCTTTGCTTACGGGTATTACGCTTAAGGTTTCTCCATTTTTTTATGTACTTTGTTCAGATCTCCGTTTTTTGCCGAATTTTAGGCATGCCGTATCGAGTGGCAGTACTCGCCTTGTTATCAAAACGAAGAAATTAAAATATTAAATATATTTTCTTAATCGAACCCACAGCCTACACCGTGGAACGCTCATGCTTATGCGCCACTACAGATCGTAATTTGTTATTTGTACAGGGCTATTATTTGTAAGGAGTAATTTAAGATTGACGATATAATGAAATTAGTTAAAAATAAAACAAGCTATCACAAAATTAATAACTTAAAACAATAACTCCTTACCACAGTTCATATAAAAATATAGCGTACTTTATATAAAAATTTCATATTTTTTTAAAAATGTTCAACTTTCAGCATACGAAGATGGAGTCAATTTATTTGAAGAAATGTCCTCAAGTCAAGGTAAATACATTATGTGACGTACACCTTTTTCTATTACCTACATTATTTATATCACAATATATTCTATAAATGTTATTGTGTCTTGGACGGTATTCAATCAGCGCGGCTTCGAATTCAATTAAATTTACATTTACTTTATAAAAAGTATTTTCTTTCTCAAGTGTACAATATAGTAAAGAAATATAAATATTGTAAATACACTACTATTCTCAATGGTTGTCGTATCCACGTAGTGGGTTGAGTGGTGACCAACGCCGTACGGTTAAAGTGTTGAATGCTACAACTATTACATGAAACCATTTACAACCAGATCCAACATTGGTCACTAGTACTAGATCACGTATCATCAAGTTTCAAAGATTAACGGCTGAGGGTCACGAATCCTGCATTAAGGCTAGGCGCGAAGGGCTGCAGATTCAGGACTAAGGATGGTTGACTGATTAAGAATTGGGTATTGATGTTCGTGAATTGCCCACTCAATTATTTTTTTCAGCTTCACGTTGAACCCCGTACGTGGTAGGGTAGCCAGATGGAGCGTGTGATTCTAGTGTTGACTCCTCCTTTCCATTCCCTATTCCATTCGCTTTCCACCAAATTTGAGACATTGGTGTTTTGATTGGCGGAACTTTTCAGAGCAAGAAAATGAAATTATTAAATATTAATTTCGTCCAGTAGTAGTGAATTGAACACACAAGCTGACGTTTACAGTCACACACTTGTGCCCCTACGCCACAAAAGACATCCTACTGGCCTTAATATTAATGATTATGGTATAACAAAAAGTATTCTCAAATTGATTTGCTCCATTTATCTGAAATCTCTATTAAGAACCAGTTTAAACGCATTCAGTCTATATAATTTTTTATACTGTATCAAATATATCAAACAAATACACATACACGCACATACATCCACATGTACACAAACTCACACACTCACGCACGCACTTATACGTTCGTGCTCACACACACATTCTCATATTCGGTTGCATAGATAAGTTTGAGTACGCACTATCTACATGGGCGCATCTTCTGTCAGTTTTTTTTCTGTAATATTATTATTGTTTTATTTTTATATTTTGCTATATTTTAGTTGATTTGTTTTTAATATTAATATTCAATACACACACTCTTGTCAACAGTATATCCAAATGATGTGTAGCTTATACTTATAAAGTTATGTAAGTTTTATACAAATTTTATTTGGTTTGTGATTAATATTATGCTGTTGTTTTTAGAAAACTACAGTATTTATTTATTACTTACAGTAATAAAAAAATAAATAACGAATTAATTGAATAATGATTACGGTGATCTAAGATCGGTGATTTATGATCAATCGTGAAGAATAGTCAATAAATAATAATCCATAGTATAAATTAGTAAAATGGTTTTTATAGTTTTAAAAACATATCTCTACTTATTCTAGATAGACAAACCAAATTATTAATAGACGAAAATAAAATATTTTTAATTTATTTATTTTGAATTTTTTATCTATCAAACAATTTGCGGAAGCTTACGATTTCCTATACTGTTATCAATTGTTAAATCAGCTTTACGCTGTATTCCCATATATGGCAGGGTAAGCAGAGGGAACTTGGGCATCTAGTATGTAAGTCCATTTCCCAACTTTTCCCAATTTTCCGCTGAATTGATTATATACATAAATAATCTAGGTCGTCGTCTGATCCTCCTCGTGGTGGGCATAACGAGTATGCTACTGTACAATTACTACACAAGTAGCGTTGTGTCGTGGTTGTTGAACGCGGCTGCGCCCACCCTCGCTGATATGGACGCGCTTATCAATAGCGACCTTGAACTAGTGTTTGAAGATATTGGATACACGAGAGGGTGGCTTGATGTAGGTATTTCTTTCCTTCAATTTTACGCGATATCACAATCACTAATATATGGTATTCAGAATATTGATTTTTAAGGAAAAAATTCTGGAATTATTTAAAATTTATTTGCCAGACGTATATCAATTATTGTTAATATTAATACCACAGAATCCAGGCTTCTTCTACTACAGTGGGTATAAGAACCCCAAAGAGGACGAGCTCCGGCTTAAAAAGGTGACACACGCTCGGCGCACAACCGCACTGCTGCAGCCTGCCGCCGCTATCAGCCTTATACGGACTGGTAGTAAGTAGTAAACATACATTTATATCGCCATATTTATGTTTAACTTCATGTTGATTCCCACATAAAGTAGGGTTGAGTAGCTTCTTGGACGAATTTTCGTGTACTGTAGCACGACGCCGATCTTGGTCTTAATAGTTGAGCGAAATGCAGTACTTTTTTTTTTCGTTGTATCCCAGGTAGTCAAAGAGAACCTGGGAAACTTTGTTATGTTTAAACACACCATTCCGTTCCCAATATTGAATTTGAGGCATTGCATGTTTGAGTGAGGGAACTCACCGCCGCACTTTGCCTTGTTACCAAAGCCAAAAAAAATAATTATTATATATTAATTTTCTTGAAGGGGGTTCGAACCCATAATCTGTGAAGTAAGTCACACTCTTGTGCCCCCTGTGTCACAATAGGCCTCAGTGCTGTACAACCTGACTATAGTAAATCTTGTTAATTTATCCAGCATATGCATACCATACGGAGCCCTACACCGCTTACCAGGTGATCTCCCGCACGTTCTCCGAACGCGAGTTGTGTGAGCTCGGCGCCTTGCGGATGCTGGGACCTGATAACGTGTACATATTTGGTCAGAAACGAAGTCCGTATAAACAGTTCTTTGTTTGGAGGTGTGTCATCATTTATATGTACACAAACAACCCACACACATATATAACGATATGATGTGCTTGTGAATAATCTTTCTTTTTTTCTTAGCTTCACGCTGTATCCCGCACGAGGCAGGGTAGGCAGAGGGTACCCGGGAACCTAGTGTTAAGACACTCCGTTCCATTTCCGTTCCACTTCCGTTCCATTTCCGTTCCCCACTTTCTGCCGAAATTAAGGCATTGCGTGTTGAGTAGCAGAACTCAACGCCGCGCTTTGCCTTATTACCAGAGCGAAGAAATGAAACATTAAATATTTAAATTGAAAATATTAAATATGTCATTTCCTCGACTGGGGATCGAACCCAAAACCTGTCGGTTACAGTCACACTCTTGTGCCACTGCGCCACGACAAGCCTCAAATATATATATGAATAACTATAAATATATATATATATATATATATATATATATATATATATATATATATATATATATATATATATATATATATATATATATATATATATATATATATATATATATATATATATATATATATATATATATATATATATATATATATATATATATATATATATATATATATATATATATATATATATATATATATATATATATATATATATATATATATATAATAACTATAAATAAAAAATTCAAATCCCCTGACTTCCCCAAAAACCTGACCTGACGTAAAATGCCTTGCATAATTTTAGAAAAGTGCTCTTAAAATTGGTACACATTTTTTACCAAATATAGTTAATGAAAAAAAAGTCATCGAAATCGATCCATCCATTCCGATTTATTTTAGTCTTTTAAATTCTGTTACGTTTAAAATTTAAACAATTTCTAAAAAAGATATATTTCCTTAGTGTGGAGTATCATGAAAAAAAATCATGCCGTTTATATATATTTAATAGTAAATGTTATGACATTAAAAACTTTTTCTGTTAAAAACATAAAATCACCTTTAAAAAGTACCATAAAAAGACAAATAACACAAAATAATTTATTAACTTGCTTAAAGACCTGGCGTCTACCCGATGGAACTCCGGAGGGAATTACAAAACGTTGCTTACCCAAAAAAGTATAAGCTCCTTTATTATTTACATATAAAACTTTTCTTGGAAAGATCGCGTTTGTTAATTGTTATTGTAATAAATAAATAAAAATAACCAAACCCTTAAATGTATTATTTTAAAAATATACATTATTTTACATTATTTTAAAAATATGTAGGTAAAATGCATAAATTAAAAGTCTGATATTCATAAAGCGTAGCGAGAAATTCTAATGAACAAGGCTTTCAATAAACGAACATCGAAAAATTGCAATTCGCGAGATCGCATTCAGAAGTTACGGTGCCATAGGACAGACACACAGAGAGACAGACTTAATATGCTCTTTTTGCATCGGAGGTTAAAAATAGAAATGATTAGATAAGTTAGAACACTTACAATTGCTGTACATTATGTATGTATACAACTTGCTTTGTAGATGTGTAAAAAGAAAAAAGAACATAATAAAAAAAAACTATTTTTAAATTTTCAGTCTTATGCGCCTCCTCGAACGTGGTCATACATCTTTAGCGAGTGCGCGCGTGTCTGGCCCGCGTCCGACATGTTCAGGAAAAGCGCCACGAGCGCTCGCATTAGGACAGGCAGCGCCGGCATTTGCAGTGTTAGGTTACGCTGCATTGTTATCTGTTATTATAGCCGTGGGGGAAGTTTGGTTTCACAGGTTAGTGATAATTGGTATATTTAATCTATATAGGATGTTTCTAGGAATATGAACTATTCTACATGATGTGAATGCCGGCCTAGTGAGACAAAGCGCCGGTAAACCATAGCGTAAAAATAAAAATAATAAGCAGAAAAAGTTAATGATCAACAAAATACTGGCAAAAGTGAAAAAGACCAAAAAAGTTAATCGACTCCACAATCGTACATTTCAATATTTATCATAAATAGCCAAAACAATAAGGAATGGCCTATTCATCATTATTTCTTTCAGAGCCCAAAACAAAAAACAAGCCCGCGGAGAGTTTAATAATCGCGTACATAATACAGAGCGGAGTGATTTTTGTGAAGCATAAAAAAACAATAAAGAAAAGATGCTTGACGCCCGTCAAGGGGCTGGCTGCTTAAGGTTTCATCACACGTCAAGCGTTAACGCTGCGTTTAAATTTGCACAGCTTAGCGTTTTATACCACTGCTTGATAAAAATATCTGATTACTTAATTAATAGAACATTTTGCAAACGATTGTGCTGTTATTTGCGATGTATGGACATATACATTATTATTATACGTACGTATGCAAAGTAGATTCAACGATTTTATAAATTTATTTATGAATATATGTTATAAAAATACGAATTTGTTTTATTTATTTCATCGTCATTCGTCTTTGACATCCATTGTTGGATGTAGGTGTCTTTGAGTTCAAGACCAGTTCTATGTTATATGCGATCTAGTGGCTTCCCGTGAACATTGCAAGATCATCAGCCATCCATGTCAACACTGGTTTATATTATTTACCTCATAGTTATTAAAAGTAGTAAATGGGAATAGATGGTAGTTTAAGACTGATATTTTATTTAAACGGATTTATAATGTAAATGTACATTTACATACATATTATCGAGGTCATCAAAGCGCAGGACAGGACAAACACGTGATTGACATTTATGTATGCGCTAGGTTTCTAGGATCCCTCTCCCTACTGATAAGTGCTGGATACAGTACAATGTATGTAAACTATACAAACGTAGTCATAAGGTCATTATTTCTTTAATAAGTATGTATACTTAGCACTTGCTGATTCGATCGTTACTTGAATATGTGTACCGAAACATATTTTTCAATATTTTCCAAAAAATAGCCGTACATAATAAATAAAATTATATGTTTTATTTCTGTGCATTTATAAACAACTTAATAAACAATATTTAAGTAAACTATGTTCTACATAAACAATATTCGACGTGTAAAAACCCGCCGGTAGTCTAACACGCACCGGCCACGTCCGTCCCGTCTCACCGTTGAGTAATGGAGGCGCGTCGGCGGGTATCTAAATCGCGCGTTATAAATGACGCGATCAATTCTTGTTTACTCCCGAGGGCCCTCATTGAATGCACTCCCGCTTATTTTAATAGATTGAAGATCACTTAACGTAGAATGATGATATTAGAACGGCTTTTATTGAAAACGTGTCGATACTGCTTAAGGTGAATGAAGATTTTTATTAAGTTATTTTTTAATATTGTTGTATGTATATACATTTACATAGGTGACAGTGATTTTATTGAGGGATTAATAGATTTTTTTAACAAATGGTCAAAATAAGTCCTAATTAATGTACAGTACTTATCCCAAAAGGTGTATATGAACCAGTTTTGTACATTTTTAATGGATCATTTGGGTGAAACACATTTAAAATAGTAATATTTATTAAATCTATTATATATTATCGAATATAAGTACCTATAGAATATATTTTTACAGATATATTCTGTGGGTACTTATATTCGATACATAGGCGTATCGTGGCGAAGGGGTGCGCGACTGTAAACGCGATAAGTTGTGGGTTCAATCGAATGAAATATTTAATATTTTTATTGTTTTGTTCTGGTAACAAAGCAAATAATGGCGTTGAGTTCCGCCACTTTACACATAATGCCTCTAATTTGACGGAAAGCGGGAAACGGAATGGAGTGTTTTAACACTAGGTTCCCTAAATGATGGCTTTTAGGTGTTCCTGTTAAAATAGTGTAGGTTTGACTTACTATTAAGTTTAACACAATGATATAAAATATATTCCTAAATAAAATAAAGTAGACCCTACGAAGCTTAAAAGCGCTTTTATAGAGGTTGTATGAAATTTTAAGGCACATTATTTTATTTTAGCCTGTCCATAACTAAGTAGATACATTACGAGGGCTTAGTACCTTAGTAATTACTTAGAAGGGAACGAGTAAAGAAGTAAAGATACATATAAAAGATAAATATAAATTTCTCTAACCGTAACTTTGATCACAAAATGTAAGATAAAAGTAAATAGGTGGTAACTCGGTAAAGTAAGAAGATAAACAGGTCCTTGTAAGTATGTATTTTCAAGAGAATTTCACTGTTATCAATTTTCTTAATTCTCTTTTTTATTTTAGTTTAACGATCGAATCGGAAAAACTCCGCTTAAGCAAAGGAGGCAAAAGCCGACTTTACCCCGACCTCATCTACAGTGGCACACTTGTGCCCTGGCAGTACGACCTATATGTCAGAGCTAAGAAAAGAAATTATAAATATTTGTTTTCTTTGAGAATCGAACGCATGACCTATCACATTAGCACCCATCTGCCCCTGCACTACGATGGGGGAAAAACAGTTTATGTTTATTTATTATCTACGATTAGTAAGTTAAGTACTTTTCACAGGATGAAACATTACATTTCAAACCCACAAACGGTCACCCATCAAAAGGAAGGCTGCTGGCGGCGTTGCTTCAGGCTGTCACTTCACGGTAACAAATCATACAAAAGTTTCTTAATAAGGAAACAAGGGAAAGCTCAAAAGCATTTACAAAGTCAATTAAGTATTGACACTATTAAAGGGTCGTTTTAGAGTGTTATATATTTTCGTTGTATAGATCGCCTACTCTAAAACTGAGGACATTGAGGTACTCGTATTTACGCTCTACTTCATCGAGAGATCTGATGAATTATATTATTTATTTATTATACGATCAGGCCTGTCGTGGTGCAGCGGCACAAGCGAATGACTGTAACCGATAGGTTGTGGGTTCGATCCCCACTCGAAGAAAGGAACTATTTAATATTTTCAATTTATTTATTTAATGTTTTCATTTCTTCGCTGTGGTACAAGGCAAAACGCGGCATTGAGTTCCGCAACTCAACACATAATGATTCAAATTCGGCGGAAAGTGGGGAACGGAAGAGGAACGGAGTGCCTTAACACTAGGTTTCCAAATTCCCTCTGCTTACCCTACCACGTGCGGGATACAGCATGAAGCTGAGTTAGTGAGTGAGTGGTTTATTATACGTTATATATTTTGCTATTTACTGAGTGATAAAACACAAATTGCTTATTATTGTAATTAAACGTACTTTTGTGTTAGTAATTTCAATTTTAGAGTACAAAAAATAAATAAATGAAGCTATATTAAACATACAGAAAGCTTTCTACAAAGCTTTTTCAAGTAAGACGTTTAAAAATGATCAAAAATGATATTAGTACACAGTGCCACGTACGAAGAATGCATTTGCATACAAATAGAAGTGTCAACCGGTTACTTTATATTACTTAGCCGGGACTGCTGTAAGTCTTTGTCGTTCGTTTACATTTTTTCGGTGTTTTACTTCAAATATGCACATATATCAAACACGTTATATTATTGTAATATTTATATTTTGTCACACCTTACGTGACGTGACGTGACGTTTGGTCGTACTGGCTGATTTAATCACAAAACTCTTTGGTCGAGAATATCAAATATAATTCTATGCAGATATTTACACATGTGTTTGTGTTAAAGCTGTCATTTTTTTTCTGTTTCCATCACTCAGCTTACTAAATGGAAAACTCTAAATATTGCGTTATTTATGAGTGCGAGTTTCACTGTGGCACCAGTGCCGCGGAAACAGCTCGAAGGGTTGTTTATGTGTATGGCCATCGTGGCGCAAAAGGAAACAGGATGGAATTAAGGTTCCAACTTTTTATTCTCGATATTTCATCCTACATTACCCCAATTTACAATTTGTTTAATTAGGTAGGTACATCACGAACTGAAAAACCTGGTAGCCGTGCGTTTCATTACTTAAACGGTACTATAATAAAAATTTGTCATCACGAACTGAAAAACTGGTAGTCGTGCGTTTCATTACTTAAACGGTACTATATTAAAAGGTTTTTAAATCTAATCATTACGTGTGATAAAAAGTGATTTTGCCATGATATTCGGAAGCGTTCATTGCCATAGCTGGCCCCTGGCAAGCCAGTCAAATATTGCAAGTAAAAATGAGCTCGAATAAACTTACAACTTGAACAACTCTTTATACTTTTCTCAAATCTGGCCAGACGTTAACAGTAAACATCTATTATCAGCAATTGTAAATTATTATGGGAAATCTAGCTGCTACGCGTAGAGAGTTTAATAAATAAAAAAGGTATATGAATTTACAATATTCAGTTCGACAAAATTACTATAAAATATGTATGAATTAGATTCAATGTAAAGATATTGTCTAAAAGTGATAATGTTATTAATACATGAAAATAATCGTGGCACAGGGGCACAAGTGTGTGACTGTAAGCGTAACAGGTTCTGGGTTCTTTCTCGGAGAAAAAAAAATATTTATTATTTTCAAATTAAAAGATATTTAATGTTTTCATTTCTTCGCTCTGGTAAATAACGAGGTTGATCAATCGCTCTACGCCACTTCTGTTTCACGACAACGCCAGACCACACACTGGCCCTCTACAGACGGCTGACATGTTAGATGAGCTTCAATTAGAATGTCATTGACATCCCCCGTACTTACCGGAACTAGTTCCAACATGTTTTTCTAAATTTGGATAACTTTTTGCAATGAAAAAAAAATCAACTCCGATAAGGCAAGTAAATCACTTTTTATAGTAGTTTAAAGATCGATGAACTGTCTATGATGCTACAATAAATAGATAACAATGTTTTATACTTGATCAAATATATATATATATATATATATATATATATATATATATATATATATATATATATATATATATATATATATATATATATATATATATATATATATATATATATATGTATATATATATATATATATATATATATATATATATATATATATATATATATATATATATATATATATTATATATATATATATATATATATATATATATTATATTAAAAAATATTCGACTCTTTTGTCCTTCTATACCAAATACCAATCACATATGTCCTAATATTTGTTATTAAACTGCTTGCATTTCTCACATATACCTAATATGCTAGACAGACTCATGTAGGTTAGCTAGCTTTATCTTTTACTTTCAAAACAATTTTCAGACGTCAGGTGTAGGCTGGCTTATGACAGGGTAGACAGAAGAACCTTGGGCACATAGTGTTATGACACTCCGTACCCCACTTTCCACCGAATATGAGACATTGCATGTTGAGTGGTGGAGATCAAGGGTGCGCTTTGCCTGGAGTTTTTTTTTGGGTATAATAGTGAAAAAAAAAGACATTTTTTTATTTTCAGCCAAACGCCGTTTACTGTTGAAAGTAGGCCTCTATCATCGAGCTTCATCTATGTTCCCATATTCCTTCTGCCTACCCTGCCATGAGTAGGATACTGTGTAAAGCAGGGTACCTGCCCACTCAAGAAAATGAAATATTTAATATTTGAATTTCTTCGCTCCAGTAACAAGGCAAAGTGAGTTCCACCACTGATAAATTTTGTGGTAAATGTGGATCAGACCCGAGTGCCTTAACACTATGTTCCCAAGTTCCCTCTGCGTAACCTGCCATGTGCGTAGAATTACAATAATAATATAGACATATGTAAACAAACATTTTCCATTTTCACGAAACATTGTAAGCGTAGCACTATAGTACCAATAAACAATACAAAGCGCCCCACCTGTCCCTTACGGAGCAGTATTCAGTGACATAATTGAAATCAAATTTATGGCACATAAAATTTTTACACTCAGTCCCTATTGTCGATCGCCTCATGGGATTTTGTAACCGACTGGACTTTCTACATTTTTTCTTTTGTACGCCTGTCGTGGCGCAGCGGCACAAGCGTGTGACTGTAACCGACAGGTTGTGAGTTCGATCCCCATTCGAAGAAATGAAATATTTAATATTTTCAATTTAAATATTAAATGTTTTCATTTCCTCGCTCTGGTACAAGGCAAAACGCGGCGTTAAATTCCGCCACTCCATACGCTATGCCTCAAAAATCGGCGGAAAGTGGGGACCGGAAGTGGAACGGAGTGTCCAGGTTCCCAAGTTCCCTCTGCCTACCCTGCTATGTGCGGGATATAGGTACCTGAGTATTTGTACGCTATAAGAGTATTAAAATACTCTGTTCTTTATGCAACGCCTTACTTTGTAGGCATTACGTGTCGAATATCAGAATTTAATACCACATTATGAGATCTACCAACTCTACTAGAATGAGAAAATTATAATGATTCGTACCGCCGTGATAATTGAACCCAATATTATAAACAATATATGCTGTGCCGTGACGGTATATAAAATAATAATAAAAGTTTTGCCATAGATATTTGTATAGTGTAAATGTCATTGTATATATTATTGAAACAGACACATTAGGCTCACACAAATTGAATATCGATATGCTAATTTACCCAAAAAGCGCTAATATCCATATTTTGTATTAAAATTCCATGTCATTCAGTTTCTGTACTAAAGCGTCAGAGGAGAAAAAAGAACGAAAGATTTATGAATTGTTTATGTTAAAAAACAATATTATTTTGTAATGTGTATGGTGTGGCGGGATTTGTAAATCTTTAACCTTTAAATGATTGGTTTGGGGTTGATAATTTGTCGACTACTTGCTTTACTACTTGCAAGCTTCCCACATGGGAAGCAGTGTGGAACTTAAAAATAACAACGTATTACAATTAAAAACAAAAATCAAAATAATATAGGGCATATCTGGCAGTAACTTTTTTATTTGTGGTGGTGGTTGGGATGGTTTACAAATTCAAAATAGTTCCACAAGTGATGAAACGTGCATTGCTTTTTGCGGGTCTGGCAGATAGAATTTGTAATGAAGTCATACACGAGAAAAGTAAAGCCACTGAAGTTGCACATTATAAAATGGAATGGAGCAGACACGAGATCGCCTTTAGGCGTATTGGTAGATGGAGAGACGATTTTAGGAAGATGGCTTGCAGCGATTTAATGCTGGCATTACAAAACCAGGATAAATGATGGAGGCCTACTTCCAACACTGGACGGCAAAAGGATGAAAAACAAATTCTTAATATTTTTTTAGGCTAGCTCTGTGTGACCAAAATGGCAAGTTTATAATTATTATAAGTCTATCATATTCAAATTTTGAAACAATGCGTGTCAAGTGGCCGAAATCAAAGCCGCTATTTCTTGTTATCGGAAGAAATAAAAATGATTTATTTCTTCTATTAGCAGTCGAATTCACCTTATCATGATTGCAGTTAAATATCAATTTTTATTTAAAAGTATTGTTTTTTCAAATACTTTTTACTTTAAATTGAAATTGATACAACTTTAGAACAGAATGAAATATAAAAATACAATATTTCATATTTTTGCAAAGAAAATTCTAAAATATCATCATGTTACCGTCTCAGTCAAACATTTCTATGTTTTATGCAGCACGCGGCCGCTCCGAATTAAATTACGTATTCACGTCATTTATACGTCCATTTAAATCCTCATACACCTCCTGATGAGACTCTGTATGGGCTGATGTATTACACTATACAATTTATCTTAAATATTTAAAATATAATACATATAAACAAGGTCGTCGAAGGGAAGATTATGCGTTCGATTCCCAATCGGGGGAAAAATAATATTCGGAAATAATAAATGACTCTGCTAATATGACAAAAATGAAATTGAACACGTTATGCGTAGAAAACGTAGTATTTTAGCATGCAATTTCTTCTGCCTATCCTCCTGTATATGGAATACAGTATAGAGCTCTAATATAATGGGATTTTAGGTATCATCGATAAAAAACAGTTCAAAAATCTTATTCACAACTTCAACACTTCGCTGACAATTTGATCGAATTGTCGTAAAATATTTTTTCTTGCATCGCATCAAGCTCTATCTAGTATACTATATCAGTATTATCAGAAAGAAACTAGTAATCTTTGCTCTCCACCTTTCACCCAGTTGTTAATTTAGACACACTACGTATTGAGGGACGGATATCAACGTTGTACTTAGTCTTTTTACCAGAAGCACATAATATAAATTATTCATAATGGGAATCGAACTCACGACCGTTACGGTTACGGAAACGACTGAAAATTATTACGTAGAGAAGTTGTGTACGTTCTACATAACATAGTAGTTTATAAATATTTTAAATATTATACTACCTACAGACGGAGCCAAGTGTTTTCACCTCGAAAATGCATTACAAGGTATTGTTAGCGCACGCCTCGATCCTTTCGGATTTACCTCGTACCTCCTTGTTCTTTAGAAAGTTTTATTTCTTTACTAATGTGAGTTGAGGTTGTTTGAATATAAGATGTTTGTTTTGTTTTGTTTATGTATGAAGGATAAAGAGGTATATTAAAATACTAGCTTTTATCTGCGTCTTCGTTCCTTTAGTAAAATAATGAAATAATTACGAAATGTGTTTGACGTGAAAATATTAGTGTTATCTAATACAGCCTATATATAGCCAACAAATTGGGAAGAAAGTGGGGAACGGAAGTGGAACGGAGTATCTTAAAACTAGGTTCCCGGGTTCCCTCTGCCTACCATGCCTCGTGCGAGATACGGCGTGAAGCTGAAAAAAAACATAAAAAAATAAAATAAATAAATATAGGTTTTCGAAAAAAAGCCGTGTTAATTTTTGCCATTTATTACGTAGTGCCTCAAATTCCACGTGATATAGCGTGCCTGGCATAACATATTTTATAAGTCCCAAACATATTTTCCATGGTCTGCCTTCGAAATCACAATCACCGTCGCTTTTGTCCGGGTGGTGTATAGCGACAGATAGTTTCAATTACAAATTATTTTCATTTTCCCGCCCTGCCAACATAAGAGATAAGCATAATGTTGAAATTTACCATTTAACACACAATATTTCAGATTTCTTCTTTTTACCGTGCTATGCGTGAAAAAGCGTGAACTTGCTTTCTTATATTATTTTCTGTGTAAAAGCCACTAAAACCAACATAAAAAACTCTTTCCAAAAGGATAGCTAGCTAAACGGCGCACGAATCAGTAACTCCGAGCTTGAAGGAGTTCTCAAGATATCTACAAACCATTTGGAGTAGCGCCAATAGAGGCGTCGAGTATTTAATGGTCTATCACTACAACACTTCTAACTTTTTACTGTTGGACTATTATTCACGTTACGATTTAGATACGAATAAAATTACTGATATAAATATAAATAAATTAAAGCTTATTGTAGTGGAGGGGCACGAGCGTGGGACTGTAAGCGCGACTAGTTCTGAGTTCGATCCCGACTCGAGGAAATAAAATATTATATACTCGTATGTTAATTTCTTCGCTCTAAAGACAAGACACAGCGCGGCGTTCAATTTCGCCATGTTACAAGCACATGTCTCAAATTTAGTGGAAATGGGAAACGAAAATGCGCAGTGGCAGAACTTAACATCGAAAGAAGTTTTAAGTAGTTTCATTAATTTTTAATGATATATATTACTGAATGAAATTATACTCTTCTATACATAAAAGTGAGATGGACATCCGGATGTCATTAATTACTTAATAACTTTTTTGTTTACTTACTTTTGAGGATTTAATCCAGAGGCTTTTTATCTATAAAGACCGAAGAAACGGAAAAGTTTATTACCATCTGTCCCCCAAACTGTAATCCTACCTATACGTTACCTCAAGGCCTCTATAAACAGAGTCTAAAATAAAATGTACACATATGTATATTACCTTAAATACTTACTTACAAAAATCTTAAAAGCATAATACATATGTTGATATTGACATTGGATTAGTAAAAGATCCTTTAAAGTAAAGCAAACCCAATCCATTATATACTTACACTAATTCTGTCCTCAAAATATAACTCGGGTAAGATCACAAATCTGATGATTAAATTGATAACATGTTTAAGAAAAAATTGGGTTCAAACAAGTCCTGTGTAACAAAGCTTTAGAGGTCTAAGAGATAGAGGCGTATTACGTGTACCCTTTCAGAGAGATCAATGCGTATCGAGTGTACCCACAAAGTGATATGTGCGAGTAAACGTTTGCTTATTACGAGTAGCTTTCAAGTTATTGGTTATAAAAAGTTATAAAAAGTTATTGGTTGTAAAATTGAAATATGTTGAAATATTTTTTATTTTGTTATATTAGATAACTGTGGCGTGTATGAGCTATGGAAGTAGATTTGATAGTTGGTTGGACATGTTTTCTGTTGATTATGATTCTGAACTTGAAATTTAAATTAAGATATTATATTCAAAATAAGAAGTTATAAGCTATTTGAACGTCAAACAACTTACCTAATTTATTATTGGCTAAAACTCAGCGGGACATTTTTTTTTTTTATAAAATCAAATGTGTAAATGGAAAAGCTGAAACCTTATGGGATCACTATGATTTCACGACTATTTATGTTGAGATCCTGAGAGCACTATCAGCTGAAATTAGTATCAAACATTCAGGGTTACGGTCCCTTGGAGCATATAAACAATGTAGCATCTAAGTCAAAAGGATTAAAGATACGAGCATTTATGCATCGTTTTCACTGCATTTTGTACGAAATTTCGCGTTTGATTTAGGATTGTTTGTGGTGAGCCACCACAGAGTCACTACGTTTTTTTGCTTTATGTTGAAACTCTCCTTAGACTGAATTTATCTAATTTGAATCTAATTATAAAATTAATATTAGATGATAAATTTAAATAAAAAAAAAATAAGTTATAGTTATAGAAATAAAAAAAAATATATTTTCATTTATACTCACTTCCAGAATATGTTTTTGTTTTTGGCAAATCATACAACAGTCGAACTAAGTAACTGTATTTTCTCTATTTTTTTTTCCTTTTTTATCGTTGCCAAAGTTGCATAAAGAATGTAAGTATAAATATCCTTTGAGTAAAAATTTAACGTAGGACAGTCTGGTTCGCAGTCGGACGCTATGCTACTTTTTGAATTTGTAAAATTGCAGTGGCAGCTTGAATGATGGGCTCATATTGTTTCATATTGAAAATTTAGTACAAAATTGTATAAAACGAATATAAAATATATATACAATTAGGTATGCTATAGCGCAAAGGTACAAGCACTGAGTGTAGATGCAACAAATTGGGGTTCGATTTCCGCGAGAAGAAATAAAATATTATATATTTTAATTTTCCTTTCTTTTGGTTTGAAGGCTAACCGTGGCACTGAGTTCCATTTCTCAACACGCAACACCTAATTTCTTCGGAAAATGTTTAGTAAAATGTCTCAATAAGAAAGGAGAGTTTTAACACTAGTTTCTTAGGTAGCAGGATAGGTAGCAATGGGAATCATCGACCGTCTAATGTTTGCCAGGTACACAAATGAAATCCTAACAAAGTGAAACCCGGGCTATCCGCAAGCAACTTTTAATGTTAGCTTTACATCGAGGCGAGGCGTGATTTGATTTATACTATGATTTATTGTTCCATAAGCGCTTTTGCTTTGATATCGGTTATTTAGATTTATATTATACGAGATAGACGTTTGACACTCGTTATGTACACGTACAGTTATGAATCTGATTTTAAATGTATCGATGGCGGTTATTTTTCAGGTGGACATTGTAATACATTTATCGTATCAGTTTCTATACGTCATATATTTTTTAGATAATATAAAAAATGTAGTTGTTGTTAAACTTCTGAAAACTGTCCAAGTGCCCTGATTATTAATAAAATGTTAATAATTTTGAACAGGCGCAGAAGAATTATGACGTAGCTCGATAATAACGTAAAGCTTAGTCGGTGCTACGACCCCTATCAAGAAACGCTAGTTATATCTTGCTACGTTTTTTTATATGTTCTCTATTAAAGGATTTCTCGTTTTAAATTTGGGAACAATATTTTAAAAAATTATAAAATACACACAAGAAAAAACTAAAGAAGAATTAATTTTACCACTTTTATTAATACAGCATTCGAATAACTCCTACAATCTAATCTACAAAAAATGTGCCCGTGCATCCTCACTCTCGCAGTTCGTGTAACACTGCATGACACCTTTAAATATGTATAAAAAAAACATGTAGATGACTTATTCATTACCAATAAACGTTCATAGCCAGTACATTAATTTATTGTCTCGCAAAGTCAAACAAAAGTAGTGATCAAGAAGTTTAGGGCTTAAGTAGTTGGCAGGAAGCTAAGTGTAGTTCGCGAGAGGATTATTGAGCTCATAGATAGTGGAACTTACATGCAACTTATTTGTTGTGGGAAACTTTAAAGCTGAGCGGATTTGGTATTCGATTATATTTGTTTAAAATACCCTCTTTAGTTGAAACTAATCTTGGTACAAAGTTCAATTCAGAATCAAGGTAAATAAAATGTACGGCCAGTCCTGGCGCAGCGACACAAGCGTGTAACTGTAAGCAATAGGTTGTGGATTCGATCCCTTTTTAATTCGATTTTTGCTCTGGTAAGAAGGCAAAGCGTGGCGTTGAGTTCCAACACTAAACACGTAATGTCTCAAAAAAGGCGGAAAGTGGAAAACGCAAAAAAAAAAATATTGACAGAATGTAGAATTTCATAGGCATCATCAATTTTCCATAAAACATAACTATATATACATACTTCAGATGTCACTCCCAAGCTCGGCTTATACGGTGTCACGCCATCACCGCTCTGTGCCTTCAATATTGACGTACACACATACCAGCATTTTACACAAAACAAAGCTGGACGTAAATCAACTGTGTTTCATTTTGCGAGTTGATAGCATTGTACAAATTGTAAATAGTAAAAATTGCTTTTGGTATAGACAGATATATTGTATGTACGTGTTCATCATAAGTTTTATGGGATAGATAATATTAAGTTAATAATGATATCAAGGTCTTGATAGCATAGTAGTGCAAGCGTTCAACTGTACAACGCGTGTTCAACGCGACGGTTTCTAGAGAGGCCAAGCACGACGTTAAATTTTGCCATGCCTTAAAAAATCGGCGGAAAGTAGGAATCGAAAATATCTTATCAGGGAACGGAGTTTCTTTTTAACAAGAGATTATTATCAGAGTGTTTAATACCTTTGTAGAGAGTTTGATATGTAAAACTTACGTGTTATTTTAGAACAAGTTATAAATAGTTTCTATAAGTGCACGCAATATATTTACTGTCTAGTTTTGTGGAGTCACCTAAAATGTGAGTGTTACATAAACTTGTCTCAAAAGGGTCCTCGCACGGTCCAGTTCGCTTCAGCGACCGGCAGATCTGATCTTAAATATCCATTCACTTTCCTACGACTGTCCTGTGTAGCAATTTTTGAAAAAGAAATGTTATTGTATTTATATATCCAAGAGTTGAATTTTGAATGAAGCGTGTCGTGGGGCCGGGCTGTACAAGTGAATGTAAGCCCAGCAGGTTGGGAGTTCAATCCCTAGTCTAGGAAATCAAATATATAATATATTTATTTCATCGCTCCGGTAATATGGGAAAACACGGTGTTGAGTGGCGAAAATGACTAAACACAAAAATACAAACACTAAAACACAAACAGTGGTGAACCATATACTATCGTTCACCACTTCACTTCTAGGTTCCAAAGTTTCCTTAGATACACTTTGAAGTTAAAAAAAATGTTGTCGAGGTATCGATAATTGATTATTCTTACAATTTTCAATTTTACAAATGAACGTAAGAAATAGTTATTCATTTCTCTTTTCTTAATTATACTGATACTCAGCTACACGCTGTATCCCGCACATGGCAGGGTAGGCAGAGGGAACTTGGGAACCTAGTGTTTAGACACTCCGTTCCACTTCCCTTCCTCACTTTTCTTAATTATTCTTCTTTCTTAACTATAAACTTAAAAATGACACTTGTTGACAATTGTGATTACCTGAAAAGTTTTTTTTTTTTTTGAATAAAAACAGCGTGAAGCTATAACAAGATCTAACAAAAACAACCACAAAATCCAAACAATCAAAGATCAAAACCTTCAATTAGGAAAACGCTGGCGTACGAAATTTCACGAACTAATTAACACATAAGAATCTAAATTAATTCAACATTAGACCAAGTTTTGATAGCTAATTGAATACGTCGTGGCAATGTCGAATTCCATTTATAGGTATTCCTGAATATCGGGCGTATTGCCATGTAATTGAAAATTGATTGCAACGCGCTTATTGAATATCGCCCCTGATTATGTCTTCACGAATTTGACGTATGCCGTAAGTACTCCAGATACGAGATACGTTTATAATTGATGTAAGTTATGTTTCTAAACTTGTGTTTTTAATTTATTATTAACCCGCGATGCAAAAAGGAGTAATACGTTTAACGTAGGTGTCGGTCTGTCTGTCAGTGATACCGTAGCTCCAAAATTAATAAACGTTTGTGTACATTTCTTTTAATGGAGATATATATATATATATATATATATATATATATATATATATATATATATATATATATATATATATATATATATATATATATATATATATATATATATATATATATATATATATATATATATATACATACATACATACATACATACATATATATTCTCAAAGGAAATGACATAATTATTTTTTCATTTCCTTAAGCAGAAATTGAATCCGCACTCGTCGCGCCTGTATTCAAAATAAACTACTATCTCTAACAAAAGTTAACACAGTAGCAAAAACTTTATGCAGAACTAACAAGATCAGTTTCCAACTATTACGTACTTTCTATCTGTTATTTGGAAGAGTTTATTCTGTTAAATCATAAATGTTAACAATGTTTGAAAAGTTATATAAATTCCTTTAAGCGTATACTTTAAACTAGACTGTTAAAGAAGTATAAAGAAGAGGGACAGAAGGGTCTTAGTTTGAATATTAGTTGCCAAGGTTCCCTAAACGCAGATAAATGCGGGATGCATTTTAATTAATAGTTTACAATTGAAAAATAAATTGTAGTGACTTATTTCTCCGTTCCTAATTATTATTTAAATATACACTTGTATTTAGTCTACACAGAGAGTATCCAGTTCTGGTGGTGCAGTGGTACAGCGTTTGATTATAAACGCTGTGGTTGCGCATTCGATTCCAAGTCAAGCAAGAATGCTAAACCTTGGGAAATGAGGAAAGGATATTACCTTAGCCTTTATCCAGTTTTGCCAGTGCTATTTACTTTTTTCTTTTAAAAGAAAACGCGTTCCTCTTTGCAATACATTCAAAATTACACGGAATATAGTATATCCCACTCGTTGGAATAAGAATTTGAATTTTCTTGGCCTGATACGTCGATACTCTGATATATGTTCTTTATTTAACGCAGTGTTTTGAAAGTTTGGCGAGTGTCTGAACACTATGTTCTCTATTATTTTCTAAGCAAAATGGAAGAAAATTAAACATTTTCAACTCCAAAATTCAACCCAATTCCATATAATAAAGCACGTCTATATCCATTGTGTATTTTATTAGGGTATGACAGTAGCATGGGGATGTTTGCAATATCGTCGAACGTCTCTCGTTCCTTTTATGGCGTTTTGAACGCTCAACCTTTAACTAAACGGGTTTTCATATCAGCATTTTATTTCTCTTAAGAATAAATTCTTATAAAAGATCGTGTTACAGTAATTTTAAATATGTAGTTTGCTATTTTCATGTAGTTATTAATATGCAATTTGGTAGTAGAGACTGTCTATTTTTTAATTTCTAGACTAAAATGACGACGAAAATTAATTTTATTTCGCACCCCCTGTTATACTGTTGTAATAATATCACTATTTCTCCTCCAACTCTTATCGTCAATACTCAATTTTGCACCGGCTTTCTTATGTTACAATACTTTTTTCTTCAGGAGTGATTCGAATCATTACATTTAGGCTTACAATTAAACTATATGTTGCTCTGCCCTAATAGCCTTAAAAATAATTAAAAACTTACTAATTTGTTTCTATTAGGACACTCTGTTCCCCATTTCCGCTGAATTAAGGCATCGTGTGTCAAATGGTTGAAATTAACGCCACATTTACCTGGGTACTAAAGTAAGGAATATTATAATATGAAATATGTCTGATTCCCTCAAATGGGTATCAAACTGACAACTTATCGCGCTTATAGAAAAAAATAAAAAAATGTGATTTAATATCTTCCGTATTTTTATTTCTTTGAATCCATATATAGCATGGAAATTAAACACGTTATAGCGAGATCGTATAACGGGGTTGTTGATGTACGAAGGGCAAGGGTGAAGTAAATTGGGTGTTGTTGATATAGAATAACAGTAATTATACGTAATATAACCGTCGAGTAACCGCCGCTATGAAATTAACTACTTTAAGTTTGAACTTGAGTAAAAAACATTGTTTATAAGAATTACTTGTAGTTACAAAAGTGACTATGCGCTCTATTTCTATAAAAATGTCACATATGTTATAACTTTTTGATTTTTTTTTGTGTGATAAGTTACAAATAAGTGATCGCCGGCTGAATGCTCTAAATAATTGTCACCTAGCCTGCCTTCAACTTGCGACGCATTTAGCTCTTATTCCACTCTACCAAAATGGTTATGAAATAAGTTATTTATTTTTTATTCTGCAAAATAAAGATAATTCACTCACTCAGCTTCACGCTGTATCCCAGCACATGGAAATGTAGGCAGAGGCACCACTTTCCACCGAATTTGAGACATTGTGTGTCGATAGGCGGTACTTGACTCTCAATAAAGATAATTCACTGATAATAATTCATTTCTATTCACCCAATCTTCTATCATTGTTAATTATTATATTACGTAAAATAAACGCAATGTTTTGTTTCGATTTGATATGATTTGAACCAATACCGTCAATAATTTGTAAATAGAACCAATAGAGATATACATTTTTTAATATTTCGATACGACATACTATTATTAAGCACTTTAGTACTATCCTTTCCGTTACATAAATGTAACATAAATCTACGCACGTTGCAGGATAGGTAGATGGAACTTGGTAACGTAGTGTTACACCGTTACTATTGAGACACTTTCGTTCCTCATTTTCCGCTGACTCAGACGAAAATGTTTGTTATGTGGCGGTATTCTAAGCCGCGCTTTGCCACTCTATTAGGGGAAAATTAAATAAAATTTTTAATATTTCATTTCGTCAAGTCCGATCATCATGAACCGATCACGTTCTAAACGTGGTCGGTTCTACATGTCCCAATAGAATATTATTTTATTTCTTAATATTTAATTTATCCAAGTCAGTATTTGAAGTTAGCTAGTAAGTATTTAGGCAGAACGTGTGAAGTTTACGCGGCAACCACCACCTGGTATTAATTTCTCGAAGGGTGGCAATCTCTCCCTGAAGACACACAAATTATTGCCTTAGTAAAAATTTAATTATTCAATAAATAGAAATAAAATATTAGGTTATGTTATTAACGTTAAATGCTAAAACATTTTTGGCGACACAAGATTTAATTGTAAAGCGACTTTTGTAAGTACTTTTCCCACTCAGGGTGATAATATGTATGTATGTAATACTTGTCACTTTTTTCTTTAAATTGACATACTAAATACAATTAATTTAAATAATATAATATTTACTTGCACGTGCCCTTATAGGAATTAAGGAAAAAAAACGATATTGAAACAATAAAAAAATTATAAAAACATAGAAAAAAAACTAAAGTTCAACATTTTCCACAAAAAGTACAACTATAAGATAACTTACATATTATATATTTTATAAATAATATTTTCTTTAAAATATGTTTAAAGAAAACGATACAAAATACTGCAAATAATTGGATGCTATCTATCACATCTGAACCTTTTGAGACAGAAACATTTTACGGTACTATTTATTATATAATATAAAATACAAAACAAAACCATTCAATATCTAAATATTACATATAACGATAACACAATCGTTCGTAATTTAGCTTATCAGACAGATTGAGAATATACAGCGTCAATTTACATATATCGATCATGTTCAGCCATAATGTTAGCAAAACAAGCTATTAGGAATAATCGCGGTCATACAAAGTGCCTTGCGGGATACCGACTACGCATATATTATATTAGAGAGCCCGGGGCCAAGTTTACATGTTTTATTAAACCGTCATCTCCAAGGACGTGTCGAGAATTTAACTGACGTCCGCAGCTCATATATCAGTTAGTATTAAACGAGTAGCTAATTTACAGTTTTAGTTTTATGTGTTTTCGTGTGCTATGAAGTGGGAAGGAAGCTGACGTTGCGACTCTACGTTTCTCATTTTTGATATTTTTAAAATTAATTGATTTAAATACAATCCCTCGAATGGGGATAAAACACGCAAACTTCTGGCTTAACAGCTATTTAAATGTTACTGTTATGTGTCAGTAAATGAAAGAAGAATAAGAAGAACTTATCATATGGAGATTTAACCAATATAAAAAACATAAAATATTTATTTTTGTAATATGTCATGAGGACCAAAACATTTTTTTTTAGCTTCACGTTGTATCCCGCACATGCTAGGGTAGGCAGAGGGAACCTGGGAACCAAATATTATGGCCCTTCGTTACTATTAAGACACTTCTGCCCACGTTTGTCACTATATTTGAGGCATTGTGTGGCGAGATGTAAAACTCATCACAGCGCTTGGCTTCATAACCAGAGTAAAGAAATGATAATAATAACTTTTATTTCATCGAGGGGGGTCGAACTCACTACATTTACAGTAGTACGCTGCTGCTCCTGGCGTCTACCGTCCTAGCTAATTTACGCGGTATCTAAATTTTCAGTGCAAGTAATGTTGTTTGTTCAGCATTATTGTTCGACTGTTGGTGCATCGTTATGGAAATGCGCTGTACTTTGATATGCGATACGAGGCAGCGCGTGTTGACGTCGCTCTGAACTAATTTAATAAGCAATGTTAGTGATTTTCTATTTGCTTTACTACTGTTTAGTGATTAATTAAGTGGAAAGATATGGTTTATTTGTGTATGTGAAACCTCAATCAAAATGTGGTTATCATTTTTTTAGCATCAGTTTATATGTATAAAGGAAGGTAGTGAGAGGGAATATAGAGTAAAGAAAGTAGAGAAGAGTTATTACGTTCTCCATGCACCATGCATGCTTGTGATTTGAGTGGCGATATATAATATGGCGATCTTTAAACAAGACAAAGTCTTGTCTAAAGTGAATAAATGGAAATAACTTTGTTGAGCAATGTGATCTAGTGTTTTAACACTACCCTTTTCCCTCTGCCTACTCTACCATGTCCGGGATACAGGGAAAGCTAAAAACAGCTTAAGTACACAATTACGATCTTTACTTCTCTACAACTCTATATATTGCGATATTACGAGGAGGAGATTCTAGTAAATTTTACTAAAAATTTTAAGGCGCTAATATTAAGATGTATATTTCACTTATTGTCTTATTGTCTCCTTGTACTGAGTTATGCTTAAATATACAAAATATTGAGCATTAAACTTCCAACACAAATATACATTAAATTACATACACCACTACATCACAGGACGAAGCTACATGGAATGTAAGCCATAAGGATGGTAATAATAATAATAATAATAATAATAATAAGCCCCCCAAAAATCCTACCTTACGTCCTAGCTGAACATCTTGCTAACGTGGGGGGCGGTAACGTGTACTTACGTATCTTACACGGCTAACAAGGCAAAGGTTACCCATAATAATGGAGACACGTTCAAAAAGTAAACTGAGAGGGCCGCTTCGTGTCGGGCCGGTGATCGTCGGGGCACACCTGGAGCTGACGCTGGGTGTTTCAGCATGCGAACCGTCAGCGGTCTGGAGTCGAACAGGCGGGCTCCCACCGACAAATATACTACAGCCGAAAACACCACCCTAAACAGTAGTCCAATAGAATCATATAGCCCAAATAGTAAATCTTTAACACCTTCCACATTATCATCACCATCATCAACTCATACAGTTCAACAAGTACCACCTTTAAGTGTTGCGCGGGAGGCAGATGCCTTTTTACCCGCGTCCACTAAAGCTGGAAAACCAAGAGTACGCATGAAATGGAGTTCTGAAGTTAACATTTTAATCATGCGTACCTACTACCAAATTACAAAATTAGAAACAGATTTCACAACATATAGACAACGCGTCATCAAATATTTAGTGAAAAATATCCTTACATTAAAGTTACCGAGCAACGAATATCTGATCAAATGAGAACAATCATTCGAAATAAATTAGTACCTCAGGAGCTGCTGAGTCAAGTAAAAGAAGAAGTGAAACGTCAGCTACAATTAGAGGAAACAGAGATAGAGAATATTAATCTAAATCCCAGTCATTTAATACATTTAAATACACCAACTACACAAAACCAAGCCAGCCGACAATCGCATTATATTTTTCCTACCCAAGTGACACAATCCTCTACGCAAACAGAATCTTTAACTTGTTTATTAGAAAATGAAATAGAAACATTAATAGTACCTACAAATGTGACGGAAACATATATTCAAAATTTGAATGAAAAACTAACTACAACAATTAATCTTTTTTCTGGATTGGATCCAACAAGTCGACCAAATTTACCAAAATTAAAACATACTCAAAAACTTACTGAACTTTTAAAAATATTTAATTCAAAAATATTAATTAATTATAATTCTGAAGATATTCAATTAATAGACATACATACGCTGATGTATTGTACAGCTTTAGTAATAGGAGAAGAATTAGGTTATAAAATCATACAAAGGACAGATACAGAGCAAAGGAAAAATAATAAAAGTAAGCCATCATGGCAAATAAGACTAGAAAAAAGCATACAGAAACTCAGAGCAGATATTGGACGCCTTACACAATATATTAGCGGTAATAGATCTACAAAAGTAGTTAGGAGTGTCATGAAAATTTTCCGTAACACGACATTACATACAAAACATGAAAATAACAATCAAAAAGCAGAGGAATTTCTAGATACACTGAAACAAAAACTAGCTCTTAAATCCCACAGGCTTAAAAGATACAACAAATCACAGAAACGTAAAGATGACAATAATTTATTTACAACAAGAGAAAAATCATTTTATAGACAACTTTCAGAACCAAATAATTCATTTCAAGATAATAATAAAGAGAGTATACCTACAGAACAACAATTAACTACATATTGGTCAGATATGTGGGAACAGGAATTAAACCACAATGGAAATGCTGAATGGATTTTAGAAGAGATAAATAAATATAAAGCAATAGATGAAATGATTTTTACTGAAATTACCGAAACCGAAATATCGCAAGTTACTGCTAATCTCCATAATTGGAAATCTCCCGGTGTGGATAAAGTACACAACTTTTGGTATAAAAAATTAACAACATTTCATAAAGCAATAGCGAAAAGTTTAACGGAAATTATTTTTAAAAAGCAGAATATACCCAATTTTATGGCGACTGGAATTACATATATGATACCGAAAGGCAAATTTTCTTCAGAACCTGCACAATATAGACCAATAACATGTCTACCAACAATTTATAAAATTCTAACTTCAGTTATAACTAATAAAATTACCATACATATAGAAAAACATAATATAATAGCAGAAGAACAAAAAGGGTGTAGACGAGGCCACATGGGATGCAAGGAACAGCTCATTATAGATTCCATCATTCACAAACATGCTTCAACAAAAAACAGAAATCTGCATTGCACTTATATAGATTACAAAAAAGCTTTTGACAGTGTACCTCATTCTTGGTTAATACAAATATTAAAAATCTATAAAATAAATGTGACAGTAATAGAATTTTTAAAAAATATTATGCTTCAATGGAAAACCACTTTGCAGTTAAATTATAATAATACTACCGTTAAAACTAGACATATTTTTATCAAAAAAGGAATCTATCAAGGGGATTCCTTGAGTCCCTTATGGTTTTGTCTTGCCATGAATCCATTATCTAACATACTTAAGAAAAGTCAACTAGGATATAATTTTAATATTCGTATACAAAATTCTTTAATATCACACCTTATCTATATGGATGATCTAAAACTATACGCTAAAACAAATAAAGATATGAAAAAGTTAATAGATTTAACTACAGAATTTAGTAACGACATACAAATGCAATTTGGTCTTGATAAATGTAAAACTGTACATATAACTAAAGGCAAAATCCAATCTGGTAATTATTCAGTTAATGAAAATGACATTATAACAGCTCTTGAACCAAATGATGTTTACAAGTACTTAGGATATAATCAGCTTAAAGGACTGGATCACACAAATATAAAACAAACATTAACAGTAGAATATAAAAACAGAATACATGCAATTTGTAAAACGCAGTTATCAGGAAAACATCTTACTAAAGCAATTAATACTTACACAATCCCAATATTGACATACTCCTTTGGTATTGTGAAGTGGACAAAAACAGATATAGAGCACTTAGAGAGACTAATACGAACTATATTAACAAAGTATAATTACCTTCACCCTAAATCTGCAATAGAAAGGTTAACCATTAAAAGACCATGTGGTGGAAGGGGTATCATAAATATTAATACACTATGGCAAAAGCAACTTAAAATATTACAGAATTTTTTCATTAACAAATCATGTACTAGCATAATACATAAAACAATAAAAAATAATGATAATAATTACACTCCATTAAATTTAAATGAAATAACCGATGTACAAAATATCCAAGAGATTAATCCTCAAAATGATCAAATAAATCACTGGAAAAGAAAAATATTACACGGAAGACAGAATACATGATCCACATGATTTGGAACAAGCGCATATAGACTCAGTAGGTTCAAATATGTGGCTTAAAGTTGGTACCCTATTCCCCGAAACTGAAGGATTTATGATAGCCATTCAAGACCAAGTCATAAACACAAAAAATTGTAGAAAATTTATAATTAAAGATATTAAAGTAGTAAATGATAAATGTCGTAGATGCCAAAGCCAGCCAGAGACCATTCAACATATAACAGGTGCCTGTTCTAATCTTACACATTCAGACTATACACATAGACACAACCAAATCAGTAATATAATACATCAACAACTAGCGTACAAATATAAATTCATTAAGAATATTGATAGTCCCTACTATAAATACACCCCTGAAACCATACTAGAAAACACCACCCACAAATTATATTACGACCGAGCTGTCTTAACTGATAGAACAATACATTTTAATAGACCAGCCAATATATTGCAAAATAAAAAAGACAGAATTACTTACCTTATTTATATCGCTGTGCCTAACACTCACAACCTGCAAAAAACAATAGCCGAAAAAATAAGCAAGTATGAAGAATTAAAAGAAGAAATAACAAAAATTTGGAAACAGAAAACAGTATATATAGTACCCATAGTTCTTTCTACTACTGGTGTTATACCGAAACATCTTCACCATAGTCTAAATATTCTAAACTTAAAAAATACAACATATATTACATTGCAGCGGGCAGCCATACTAATTACATGTAGAACAGTAAGGAAATTTTTACAAATAGACAATGAACAAAACTCTAATACACCTCAAATACAATAACTTATCCTATATAAATGTATTGTATCTACTTGGTTACTACCCGTAGATACAATAATTTTCAGTTTTTGAACTGAGTAAATAGCACAAAATAATAATAATATATACTTTATTGTACACCACATAGTAGAAAAAAAAAATAAACATAATACAAATATAAAATGTACAACAGGCGTCCTTATCGCTATAAGCGCCAGGCAACCTTAAGGTGTAGGAGTTGTTAAAACGGTAGGGGGTGTACTTGCTAAGCAAAAATATATAAATAACACATAATACATAGATACATACATACGTTCATAAACTCAAATACATACATATAATATAAACAAATACATACATATACACAAATACATACAAACATATATTTACACAAACATGGATACACATAAAGATAATTAAAGAGCTAAGTAGTGCGTTTTTAGAAGTGATTTAAAGCGATTAAGACTCTTAGCGCTTCTTATTTTTGTGGGAAGGGAATTCCATAATCGAGCAGCAGTAACTGCAAAAGAGTTGTTAAAGAAGGAGGTGGAATGGGAAGGGATTTTTAGGACAAGATTTTCTTGAGATCGAAGAGAAAGAGCGTGTGAGTTTCCTAAAAACTCAAACTTTTCTTTTAGATAAGGAGGGGTTAGGGGGTCTATCTTTAGAGCGAAACACGTTCCAATAACCTAAAAATAATGAATTTATTCATCTTCATTACTTAACATGCAATATCTGTAAATAAAGAATGTTATCAATAAGATCTCACAGGCAAATTTCGAAAATTGATGGAACTTGGTAAAGGAAAAATACAGACAGATGACTTTTTATTATTTATATTTAAAATAAGAGTACATATTTTTTATTACAAGCACACAACTTAAATATCAAGTACCGCGTTGGCGTTGAGTGCCGTGACTACTACGTACCGTGCAATGTAAAAATGCATAAATTTGTTGAAAATGCAAAATGAATAGTTCTTTAGTTTCTTTGAACGGAAGTGGAACGAAGTGTCTTGACACTAGGTTCCCGGGTTCCCTCTGCCTATCCTGCCTCGCGCGGGATACAGCGTGAAGCTGAAAAAGAAAAAAAGAATAGTTCTCAAACTAAATTACCTGTGCCTACTCTTCTATATGCAGTATACTGAGTGAAGCCAAAGAAGAGGATATGTAGATTTTTTTGCAAACTTTCTTAAAAATATATGAAACTATTATTTATCTAAGGCGAAGGCAGGGTGGCTCGCTAGTTAGTAATTTGAAAAAAACCTTGTCATGTTGACTGCAATTGAAAAAGGTTCGATGGTTCGAAACCAACCTCTTATGATGTTTCCTCTATCGTATTGTATTATTGACTCGGACAAACAAAGAATATATATTTAAATTATAAATATACTTATAACATTTCATATAAGGAGCTCAGAAATAAGATTTTCATTTTTTTTATTATCAACAGATACTTTCATTTTGCCAATGAGGAAAATAAAAAATATATTTTATATATAAATTAATATTGAAATACATTTAAAAATTAAAAAGAAACATCCATACGGCGGGAGAAGGACACAGATTATCGGTGACTAGGGCTCCAGATATAAACACCTTGTCAAAATACGTTCCTTCTTTTTTTTTCTATTTTATTTATTGATATTTTTTACAACTTAGAGATTGTGAAGTAATTTAGCTTCACTTGTAAAATAATTATAATATTTAAATAATAAAATAACGGTGTTTATTTTTTTAGCTTTAGCTATTATGAAGATTTAAACATATCCAAACCAAAAAAAAAAAGCACTTGAATTATTAAATCATATGGTAATTAATTTAAATACCTTATTTCGTACTAACATTATCAAAGGAACTACATAATTAATATATTATTTCACAGTACACCTCATTATACGTAGCAAACTCTAATAATAAAAAGAAAATGTAGAGCCCAAGGAATATTCAAGCTTGAGAGCAAAAAAAGGCAATTTTTATTAAAATTTTAATTTACGTTTAACGTTCAAAGTAAATATTTACATCCGAGTATAATGACACAAAACGGGCCTGGCTGTGTCTCCTTTCATAACAAGCGGAGGCTGCGTTGACGACCAATTACCATACCAGAAATTATATAGACCTTAAAGCAGTATACATTGAAATGTAAGTATGGGAAAACATTTAAAGTAACGAACTAAACACGCAATGTACGTTTTCAAAGTTATGAAACTCGCCGTGTAATTGGTTGGGCCAGCGCTCATAGTAGCGGAAACGCGATTGAGACACACAAATGTTTGGCGTGGGATTACTTTCCAATTGGAACGTGCCTACGAAGACGGCGGCGGATCCTACTTATTTGAGTTCCAATTATCCACAATCTCTGGGCAAATACTCATAGAAATGAATTATAGTATGCATATTAGACGATAGAGGAATGTTCTAACTAATTATATGTAATTTTTACGTTGCCATTTGTAAAATAAACTTTTTATAATGCCGTTTTTATATTTTACCATTTGTATATGTTACACTAGAATATGTATACATCTTATTACTTTATACAGCAAGGAACTATTTTGTCTTATCGTATCATGATACCAGAATAATAATAAAAACATTGTAAAAATAATTTATACTTATAATAAATCTACTAGACATGGACATGTATAAAAAAAAGTTAGGACTATGCATGGAGATATATAAAAAAAAGTTAGTGGGGACGTTTATTTATGTAATAAAGTTATTTTATTTTAACTTTTTTTTTGTTTATATGTTTGTTAGTGCTTTTCTACGAACTAATATCAAAAGCGGCGAACGAGATGTAAATTCAGTTTTCACTATACAAATATGCCAACTTTTCTTCAGCATATGTAATGATTGTTTTATATAAATCAGTTGATAAACAAAATACTTATATTATGTAAAAATATTTAATTCAACAGAATTGCTACAATATTTTTGTTTGTTTAGTTGAAATTTCATTTTTAATGTATAGAAATTAATTGTCTTCAAATTCTTTTTTTTTTGTCCACAAGGAAGTAATATTTACCATAGATTGTTAAATATTTCAAGTGGGAGAAAATCACGGGCGGGTCGCTAGTTCTAAATATGGTTCTTTACACTTTTCCTCTGTAACCCGTATATAGCAGGGTAAAAAAAGAGAACCAATAGTTGAATAAATGACCCCTTATTCTGCGAAATTGGTTAAAACTATAAGTTATACCTACCTAAGCTTTGTCTACTCAGTAAAAAGGACTTAATATCCAAGCTGCTGCCGCCACTGTCCCTAAGGATAAACGTTTAGTAAAACTTTACAATTCTCGACTGTTTGCGAACATCTATTTAAATCAGCTTCCGTTATAAGTTCATTGTAGCGGTTATATTTACCAACATTTACTTCATCGCTCTTGCTATCTCTTCAAGCGTAATTCCTGACTTTATTGCCGGGGTTTGTCTCCCGATTGAATCTACTTCACTTTGCACGGCTTTTAATATCAATCATAGTCATAGTCAGCAGCAAGCTGTATCCCGCACATGGCTGGCGCCTTGGATAATTATGCACTAAACTACACTATAAGCGACAATGATAGAAATAAATTATTTAATCATAATTATGTAATATTTTTAAAAATATTATTAATTTCGGCCCGCAGTAAGTAAATGATAACAATTTTGTATCCTTCCCGGTTCGTCGTATTTTTTTTTCTAATAAAGAATAAAGAATAATCTAATTTGGCATTTTTTTAAATTATTCTGTATAGAGTGAGATGTAAGCGTCTGTTATAAAAAGTTGTGCATCTGTCTAGCAATAAAAGTCAAATATAAATACGAAACACAAAATCCAAGTGAAAATAAAACAATCTATTTTTGTACACAGTATTTATTTGTATCTGCAGCTCGAAATGAACAGCTTTTAAGTGGACAAAAAAGGACACTTGTCACTACTTGTTACTTGTAGTTCTCAACTTGTGAAATGTTAACAGCGAGACTTAAGATCGAACAAATCAGAAAGGCAAAGAAAAGTTCTGCCTCTTTCAATTACACTTCGTCTTAATCAATACAAATTGTATTGTATAGTATTTATTGTTCGAGTTGTGATCAATTTTAAATATAAAACATTTGCATTTTTTTAGTTTCACACAGTCCTATAATAGGGTAACTAATGGGAACCTAATTTTTCAACGCGAGGTTTCCTTTTGAGTAAATAAACCATTGAAACTGCCCAATTTTCGAGAAATTGCCTGAGTGGCAGAAGTCCAAACTGTAAAAATAATTCATTCAGCCACGTGGAAATCGAACTTAGCTTAAACTTAAAGACTAAACATAATAACAATTGTTTTAAAGTAAACTTTCTCATAATTTTCTTAAGGGAACAATGGAGAACAACACAATTGGCTCGACTCGGCTATAGCTCGCAGCTATTTTGGCTTGAAACTAGAAGCCGTCAGCTGTCGTCCGGTTAACGGTCCATTCTGGAGGATGTCAATACATTTTTAACTTTCTATACATTTTTAGACTAGCCATTTTCTATTATTCATGTTTCTATCTTGTTTTTATGGATAACTAACTAGTTTTTACCTGCAGTTTCGTCATAGCCAAGTGACTATACTGAGACAATATATATAACTGAGAATATATTTTAAGCTTTATCCCGCATACAGCAGAGTTGGCAGAGAGAACTCAGGAATTTAGTGCCACGACACTCCGTTCGTATAAAGATACTTCCGTTCCACAGGTTACATTGAACTTGAGGCTTTTCTTATTAAGTCACAGCAATCTAATCCAAAATTAGAATATGATTCACCAAAAACATTTATTTTTGGAAAGGAAAAATTGTAATAAAACCGTTTATGGATAAACAGTTAAATAGCACTGGAGCTGCTTACGAGAGATTAGCGAACAGGAAGTAAGACCCACCAAAACCTTACGTTTCTTCCTTTAGCCAACGCTACAGATTTCCACCTCCTAAGTTGACTGATAATTCCGGAGTTGGAAGTGTATAACGTGGAAGTCAGTAGACCAACGATGTCATGGAGCCTACCTGAATCAGCTTACCCGAGCTGACAATTAATTATTTTTTTTAAGTATAAAGCAAAATGATAATAATAATAATAATATAAAAGAAAAAACATATTACTTCACTCTGATATATATTTTTTAAACTGTTTGTCTTTTCTGCAACTTTAAAGAGGACGTCAACTAAATTTTAATTACTTAAATTTTAGCTCGCTTAAGTTATAATATTAAAATACTTGAAAACATATGAAAAAACGAATTCTCAGTAAGATGAACAGATTAAAAAAAGTTTAAGGAAACTTTTATAATAGAAATACACAAGTTTAATTTTACTAAATGGCTTCAACTCTGTAAATGTAATTTTTATACTAACCATCCATCAAAATATATGCATCTCGCTAGACGTCTTAGTTTATAAGACCGTAGCACGTTTTATCCAAAATACATTAGTAATAGAACATATTTTAAGTTTCATTCTAACATATAGTGAAGCTTGCACCAAGTTGCTGTATTACTTCCATGGTGATAGAGAATTTAGGACATTTCTCATTAAAAAAAAATATTGAATGAAATTAGTTATTTAATCGTGGATACTAAAAACCTTCTGTTTTATTAAATGTATGTAATTCTGAGCCCTACAAGATATGATTTCGATCCTCGATTAAGAAAGGAAATTACTACTTTAGTTTGACTTATCGAATTTTCCTCTTGCATATCACGTAAAGATTCACACTAGAGGTAAGTAAATTTAATATTTTTATTTTGAGAGTAGGGAAATAGAAATCAAAGCACGACGTTGAGTTTCGCCACTCAACACCAAATAAGATCGCCATATTTTTCCACTAGGTTCCCGGGTTCCATTCATCTACCACATATGGTAAATGGGATACAGCGTAAAGATAAATAAATGAAACTACATATTTTCAACTAATTTTGACGTCCTAAAATTCCTTGCTATAAACATACAGAAAATATAGTGTAGGACCAGAAGATGTGCACTTAAATAAAAAATAATGCCAGATTTTATAAAATCTATTTCCTTTTTTTATTGAAAATATTATTGAAAGATATTTTTTTTTAATTTAAAACATAAAAGGTAATTTTACAATAAGAATGCTTAAATCCTTTGCTCTATGCTTGCAACATAAAAAAACCTTTTAAATTTGTCAGCTCTTCCTTCTAACATAATAGATATTATACATATTTGTCCTCGATTCCTTGGTCACGTGGCGACCCTGTTCCTGGCTACCGAGTTCGATATTTATTACTAGCCATCGTCCCCACTTTTATGGCTCACTCCGGCTATAGATTAAATTTATATTTACCTGAACGTTCATTTTTGTAAGTGCTGGATAAACAGCTGTATTCATATAACGTGGGAAATTATTTGCTATGCAGCGGACTTGCGTGTATACCCATGTTGTTCTTCGTACGTAAACTTTTTGTCGCCCGTCGTTCAACTCAACTCAACTACAACTTGAAGCCATATAGACTCCTTATGAAATGGCTCTTTATGGAAAGATGTACTTTCCATATCTCTTTCGATTCGGCAAATGTTATCAACCTCTTCAAATGCCCTGATACGGATCTCTTAGCTTATTATGTGACTTTCATTCGGTATCACGGATACGACGTTCTTAAAGTCTCACCTTTCCACTCTTACCACACAAGTCATACAGCTTTTTTGACAATTTGTCGTCACTAATTTATTCAGTGTGATTTAGATATTTATGTTCCCTAATTTTCGAAAGTTTTTAAGCCAATGAGTACTGTGTAGAAGATTTTAATGCCGTGTTTTACCTTGTTTTCAGGAAAGGAAATGAAAATATAACATATTTTTATTTTATTGATGGACATTGAACTGACACTTGTCGCGTTTACAGACTGCTTGTGCCCTATGCCACCTAAAGCGAAATTTAAGTGCAGTGTACAAAAAATATTAACTTATTTCAATTATGAATATTTTCTTCTAATCTCATCAAAATACTTTCTCGAACAATTTATCTACGGAATGAACTTACTCTCACACTTCAGTCGTATACGGGAAATATTTCTCAACATAACCAATGCGAATGGAAGCCGTGTAATTAGTTGAAACGTCGTTTAAACATTTTACACGTTTAGAAAACTTTAATCCATTAATTTTATTATTATAAAAATCATTGCAAATAAACTAGATTGATATATTAACTTACTGTATCAGCTCAGGTTTGAGAATTTGTCCTTGTCACCGTAGTCCTTTAATAATATTAAAATCAATCCATCAATCTAAATTCATAATTTACAAATTATGTAAGATCGATATAAACCTAAGATAATCTTTTTTAACGATTTCATCAATAAAAAATAGAAGCAAATAGATAAAAAAAGAAGCAAATAGATAAAAAAATAGAAGTAAATATTTTTTTTTTGAGTTTCACCACTAACACGCAATGCCTCAAATTCGGCGGAAAGTGGGGGACAAAATTGGAACAGAGTGTCTTAACACTATATACGCGACCAATAGAAACCCTATATACATTAATTACAATATTATTTATATACACAATTAAAATCTATTATTAGAAAGAAATATTTTTTATAAAATTCTAAACTTTTACTTCTACTTAACACTAAAGTGTATTCTAAAAGATATCTGGTTTTCTCATAATATTCACGTTTTGAAAAATACTGATACTTGAATACGCTTCTGTTGATTAAAAACCAAAATATAATGAAAAAATATTTCAGTTATACATTCATTTCTATACAAAAAATCTAATTCCCCGTATGTGGTAAATGTTTTCAAGTATTTTCTCGGCAATTACGCCAGAGATATTGTAGGGATTTCTCAAGTTTTTCAATATAAGTTAGAACGATATTTCGGAACGATTCCCGCCGGGAATAATCACAGATCTGATTGTCTTTTTTAAGTTTCCTCTCCTTGTTTTCTGTATGAATATTTCATATATAATTGTGTTTTGGTATTTTTTTTGTATTAACTTTACCCTTGTGATGAAGCTTATTACCTCATTTTTAGAATAGGCTTGAAAGCTACTGGTATGTTTTTTTACTTAAAAAGAATTATTCCAGAAGTATCATTGCGTATTTGGGAAGTATTAAGTTTGTCATAACTGTAAGCCACGGTGGGTGTCAAATTCATTAGATTTTTATTCAAAATGTTTTTATTAAAATTTCTCATACTCCTCTCTCGTCCCGTAAGTATGAAATATTGCTAAAATAGACAAGAAAGTAAACGATAATTTTAAATGAAATACTTTTAAACGGATTAATCACGTATATTGATTGGTAAGCAATTTTAGAAACTCGACGTTTCGAACACTTTACAGTAGTTACCACGGACTAATGTATCCGTTTAAAAGTGTTTAATTTAAAATGTGTAACAATCGCCTAAAATCAAAGACATTGTTAAGTAAAGGATAAGTTAAGGATTTCATATATATTGATAATTTTAGTTTTATTTATAATTCTATAAGTTGAGGCCATTACAGAGGCAGAAACTTCTCGTAGTGAATATAACTGTTTTGGGTTCAATTCCAATTCCGAGTAATGAGTACCGTTGACCAAATTCAACAAATAATGTTTCAAAGATTGGAAGCTGTATAGGAAACAGAGTGTTTAACGTCAAGTACCTCTTCTTCTACTTACTGGCATTAGTCATGGCGTGTCGTCGCAGAGTTTGCCTTCTTACTTAACCTACTCCATTTTGCACGATCTTTTAAGTCCTTGGTGGTTAGACCATTGGCCCGCATATGCAGAATGACATCCAATCAGCGCTTTCTTGGGCGTCCGGGGGGTCTTGTTCTAGGGACAGACATATCAAGGCACTTGCGTTTGACATAGTTTCTAGGCCGACGCGCGACGTGGCCATCTAGCTCTTAGAGATTATCCGGTATGTCACGGACTTCAAGACTACCTCGAATGAATGTGTTACATGTGCCGTCAGAGCGCGTTACGCCTCACATCCTCTTTTTCCTACTATACATAATATATACGAGACACACCGTGAAGCTAAGTACTACATTATTTATAAGCTTCTGCTAATTAACTAGTTCCATCTTCTATTGAAGTATATTAATTAAGTGTATTTAATAGTACTGATTATATTGTAAGACGAAATTATATAAAGTTTTAATTAAAATATTCTTCCGAAGCAATTTCTTATTCATCTTATTTCTCAGTCTTGGCTCAAATTCTGTTTTATTATTTCAGGTAATTGAAAAAGAAAAAAAGAAAGCCCTTGAACTTATGATATATTTATGCACTTAGATAATACGTGCTCAGTTGCGTAACTCAACGCTGTATCTAAGAAAAACAATTCAAGTAGAAATATAAAATATCTACCAAACACGATCTGAGCCAAACAATACAGACTTTTAACAACCAAAAAAGTTGTTCACCAATTTCAAACCAACATAAATCCACATACACACAGTGTAAAGTAACTCTACCGCAAAATCTGAGAAATTCACACTCGTATCGCAACTTTGGAACATTAACATAAACACTGATCTCCAAACAAAGGGAACATACGCGTAACTTTGACTCCCGAGTTTGCAGACAATGAAGTACCTACTTGTTGTAGCAGCGATGCTAATTATTGAGTCGTGTTAACTCCCCCCGTTCTCCCCTTTTTGTAAATATATCATATTATATGACAATATTGTTAGCTGAGATTGCGAGGAAAATTACATTACATATTATAATATATTGTGACTCTTCCCTGTTCCTGCGCCAAGATAGGCTTCTATCAGGAGCTAGGCTAGGACCACTTTTACATTTATTGAGCGTTATAGATATTTTAAATTTTATAAATCTCATAGGCTTTGTTACTCTCAGCTTCACGCTGTATCCTGCATATGGCAGGGTAGGCAGATAGAACTTGGGAACCTAGTGTTAAGACACTCCATTCCACTTCCGTTTCCCACTTTCCGCCGAATTTTGAGGCATAGCGTGTTGAGTGGCGGAACTCAACGCCGCGTTTTGCCTTGTACCAGAGCGAGGAAATGAAAACATTTAATATTTAAATTGCAAATATTAAATATTTCATTTTCTCGAGTGGGGATCGAACACAAAACCCATCGGTTACAGTCACACGTTTGTGCCGCTGTGTCACGACAGGCCTATCATAAGCTTTGTTTTAATTATATACTTATAAAATTGATTTCGTTTCACTTTAGACATAGCCTGGTAGTAAATATATATAAAGTAAACAATCTTTCTATTTACAGCTGAAACTTTTCTGCCGCAATAAAATATACTTGGACGCAATAAAATATACTTGGATAGTATACTTGAAGGTCAGGTATACAGGGCAAACATAGCTGGCTATTCTGAAAGAATCTAGTATTGTACAGTTCTTACTTAGCTTCAGGCGTAGCGGGGTAGCCAGAGAGAACGGAGCGCCAAACGCTGCGGCATACCTCTTTGAACAGTTCTCTTTCCCACATATCGCTCAGTTTTCGAAATGATACACTATCATTTCCTGAGGGAGAAGAAATTAAAAAAAATATATAGTGTAGATTACTTTAAATGCACGTTCATGATTTTACGCTGTTTTCGCATATAACAAAATGTGAGACAGATCTAGTGTTAAAAAATTCCTTTCTTCAGTTTCCACCCAGTTTTAAGACATTGGTGAGTGGTGTAACTCAACGCCGCGCATTGTTTTGTGCTTAAAGGAATTAACATAATTTATATTTCAACTGGAAATCGATCTACAAACGTCACGGTACGTCACGTCACAGTCAGACGTGATACAAAAATCTGAAGTTCGAATTAATTCAACAGGCAAGGCTCTTCATTGCGATGAAAGTATCTACTAAGTGCCAATTTCAATCGGCTTATTCATTTTAAATAATATACATGTAACGTTAGCCTTTAATTGAGACATACTAAAAACATTCCTAAATGTATTTAGAAATGTTCGTACACCGATGTAACACTTGGTGTGTAACGTTGGCCTCATAAGAAACAAAAAATAAAACAATATATATTTGCGCAATAAAATTAAGCGTGTATAGACGGATTGGAGGCCGGTATCAATCTATTTACAATTTCTGCTTGGACCTTTTATTTCACTATGTACTGACTACAAACAGAGGATCGCTTATTGATATCCCGTACGAGCAACATGACAAATATGAAATATACGTAGTTGAATATTTTTTATGTAACTTCACGTTTTATACCTCCTTAGCAAAATAGGCAGATGGGACCAGGGAAAGTAGTGGAAAATATTCCCATAAAGAGATTTCCGTTGACCAATATCTGTTGAAATGAGGCATAAAATCAGAATAAAAAAATTCTGTACAAGTTCATATATATAATCGCAGATAAAATATTCTTAATTTAAAATTAAATTAATTTAAAATAATAAAATATAACAGGTTGAGAACAGTTTAATTGAAGATTTTATTTTCTAACACTAACAGTAAGAAAACTAATAGAGTAATATCCCAGACCCGTAATACACAACATATTTTCTAAAGCATCTAACATTCGGTTCTCAGTAGTCTCTTGTGTACTTTTTAATACCCTGAATATTTGTTGAGGTTGCCCGGTGACACCTACCAGATGAGAAAGGTAACTAAAAATCAAAGTACATATCTTTAACGTAACGCACTTAACTTGACTTGAATTTTTATGATAGATTTTTATACATGTTTTGCAGAATATTGCTCTGAAGTCATATAAAAAAACAGACGCTTTCCATGGGACAAAACTTTTATCAGACACTTTAAAGCTCTAAGAAAAATAAATGAACTTAAACATAGAGCATGATTTTTTTATACGACTTCAGAGTAATATTCTATAAAACATGTATAAAAATCCCTCATAAAAATTTAATATTTGAAGTAACTGGCTTTAATGGCTGTAGCTCACATTTGGAAGACTTTATAATTTACCTTCACGCTACTATGTCGCACATTGGATAGGATAGGAATAACATTACTAGCAGTGTGACAGAATTCAAAGTTACGCTTAACCTACCACAACGGGTAAATGAAAATATTAGGAAATAAAAATATAGTATTTAATTTAACATTTTTATTCCCTCGAGTGGGAATCGAACTGACAACCATTCGCTTTACAATCTTGACGGTGTCCATGCGTCACGACAGCCGTTCGTGATTATTTTTATTTCTAATAAAGAAATGTTTAATTTTGATGGATCAGTTAGAACTACTAGAGGCCTATCATGGTGCAGGGGCACAGGTTTACGATGTTGTGGATTCGATCCCCACACGAGAGAATGAAAAATATAGTATATTTTAATTTCTTCGCTCTGGTAACAATGCAAAACTTGCCGTTCGTTTGGTTGACGGAAAAGTGGGCAACATAATGGAGCGCCTTAACGCTAGGTTCCCAAGTTCTATCTGACTTTTTTTTATGGATAAGACACGGCAAACGAGCGTACGGGTCACCTGATGGTAAGTGATCACCGCCGCCCACGGTCCCGTGCAGCACCAGAGGAGCTACAGAAGCGTTGCCGGTCTATAAATTGAATGGGCACCGGGGCCCGGCATTATCCAGTGCGAAACGCAGTGGCCAAAGCCACTACTTAACGCCGATTTTAAATGCCGGGGGTGGTAATGATCCGGTGGAGTCTGCCCATGCGTGTTGCCATTGCGGACAACATGACTCTCCCACACGTACTTTAGTCGCCTCTTACGACATCATCAGTACCAGGGTGATCCTATTCTAAGCTGGAATCACACGGCTTTCCGGCCATAGCCTGGCATTAGCAAAATACATTGTTAGTTACGCCTAAGAGAGTGTTTTTGTTAAAATTATGTTGATAGTGAAGATATTCTAAAAGTAATATCTACATAATATTTATACTATATTTAATTTTGATTTCAACTTTACAATAAAATACAAGTTTACGCCAGTTTCAGTTTAAAAATTACTAATAAACCAAGGAACTCAGGTTGTTGTGCAAACTTTCTTAATTATGAAATTTGAGCTCTAGATATATACCTGTCGTGGTGCAGCGGCACAAGAGTGTGATTGTAACCGACAGGTTCTGGGTTCGATCCCAGTCGAGGAAATGAAATATTTAATATTTTCAATTTAAATATTTAATGTTTCATTTCTTCGCTCTGGTAATAAGGCAAAGCGCGGCGTTGAGTTCCGCCACTCAACACGCAATGCCACAAATTCGGCGGAAAGTGGGGAACAGAAATGGAACGGAGTGTCATAACACTAGGTTTCACTTCCGTTCCCTCTGCCTACCCTGCCTAGTGCGGGATACAGCGTGAAGCTGAGGAGCTCTAGATAACTAAGGCCACATCAAATAATATTCAACAGGACTGAAATTAAAAAATAGTAACATAACTCTTTACACGTTAATGGAGAAAAATAAATAAAAAATATCATAAAATTTACTTATATTAGCATCACGTTGTGGTCCGTATATCTGTAATTTACTGGTGCGGTGCGAGTAGGCAGACTAGGAACCTAACTTGGGAACCTAGTATTACACTCCATTTCCGTTAAGATACGTCCGTTTTCCACTTTCCTCCGAATTGAGGTATTGTCGTTCAGGTATACGATGTGCAGCGTTAAACACCGCCGTTCAACAATAAATGTTTTGATGGACATATTTTGAGGAACGGAGTGTTTTAACATTAGCCGTTACTCTTATCTTGATTAAAGCCTTTTTTACTTTAAAACTATAAATGTAAATCGCGTGGCTATTTGGGAAGCCAAATTGTTAATTTTACATACCTGCGGTCGAGCTGTCCACGACTCGGCGTGTGTTTGACAATAATATCCGTTTCTCTCTGATCATTTGCATACGTTTTTGTTGAAATTAGCAACTAATTACGATATGCGTTTTCTCTTTTTACTGTCATATATTAGTGTTAAATGTATACAGTTATGGAAATTAAAATAACAATTTGGAGGCCTATCGTAGCGCAGGGGCTACTCTAAACGTGATAGGTTGTGGGTTCGATGCACACTCGAGGAAATGAAATATTTGATATTTTCAATTTAAATATTTAACTTATTCGCTCGGTAACAAGGCAAAGCGCGGGGTTGAGTTCCGCCACTCATCATGCAATGGCTTAAATTCGGAACAAATTCGGGAAATGGAACGGAGTGTCTTAAGACTAGAATAACAAGTTCTCTCTGCCTACCTGACCACGTGCGGGATATAGCTAGTGAAGTAGTGAAGCTTAGAAAATAATAATTTATTGTGAGACCATTGGACTGCTTCGGTACTTCGTTAGATTGTACACGCAATGCACATGGATTCGATTTCTACTCTTGAAAATTGATCTTTGATTATAAGGGTGAGGAATATTATATTCTTTGCATTATACCTCTATTGGAAAATAGCTAATTTTACTATAGTATGCTCTTTAACAGCTTCACGCGGTATCCCGCAATGTACTCCCGTAGGCAGCGAGAGTGTTAAAACACTCCGCAACCAACCCAACTTGAGGCAAAACTCAACGCTGCACTGTGCAGAGTCAAAATAGATCAAAATATTAAATATTTAATTGGATATATTAAATGTTTTAGTGTAACATGCAAAAAAATATATATTTTTTGCAAATTATTACATTAAAATAATTGTTATATTAAATAGTGATTTTTTTAATATTAAAGCTATCAAACTATCTTAGTCATGACATCTCGGAAGAGGCTGTTTACGATTTTTTAGAGTAAAAGTACTCGTGCGTAGAATAGAAGTACTCTGGTCTGGTACGTAGAGTAGAAATACTCTGGTAATTAAAAAAAGTCACACGTAGCCTTTTATATAATATTTAAAGCCTAAATTTAAATAAAATATGTTTCTAAGGCGGTCTTTAGATTTATTTCTTTCATACAGCTTGCCCTGGGTCTAGAGGGCAAGTCTAACAATTACACGCGGCATATCGTACACATTGCGTCTTATGCAAATGTCTAGCTTATCTCTGGGGATTGGCTCTCTTCTCACAGAAATTCAATTACCTTCGTTACGTACAGACTAGATACTATGTAGAATGCAATAAATATTATTTATTATATATTAATATTATAAAAAGGAGGAAAAAAATGAGTGGCGCAGTATGTCCACTGCTGTATCCTATACACGCGACAAGTTAAAAGTTTAATTCCTACTCTGGGAAATTGAACACTTCCGGCAATGCCTCAAATTCGTCGGAAAGTGGGGGAATGGAAGTGGGACGGAGTGTCTTAACACTAGGTTCCCAAGTTCCCTCTGCCTACCCTGCCATGTGCGGGATACAGCGTGAAGCTGAGTAAGTAAGTTAATAAATAACAACAAATAAATCCGAAAAGAATAGGAAAATACTTAAAACATTAAAAAACGATGGTAAAGTCTCTATGAAAGAATGCTCTGTCAATACAATGTCTCAACTAAGGAACATTGTTGAACCTTTTTGTAGAACATAAAAAAAATCAATGAATCCAACAATGCCCTCGATGCATTTAAAATGCAAATAAGTGTGCAGATGTATGGAAACAAGAGTTTTTGCCTTATATACATATATTATATGAATACACGTTAAATACATGTTTAGTGAGTTTTTTCTTGGAATGGGACACAAGCATGTGATTGTAAGTACGTCAGATTGTGGGTTCCATCACTACTCGAGGAAAGTAAACATTTTGTATATTCAATTAAGTCTTAAAATATTATCATTTCATCGCTCTGGTAACAAGGCAACGCGCTGCGTTGAGTTCCGCCGCTCAACATACAATGTCTCAAATTCATGTAGAACAGTTATGAAATTTCTAATCCTATAGATGTAAGGTGTAATCTAAAGAGATCCTGAGAGTTGTGGGTTCTAAACCTTGCTGGAATTATTATTATAGCGTACACATTTATGTACGTTTTCTAAATAGCAAAAAGGTTATGTTTTATCTGTGTCCGGTTAAACGCGTTACTTCAAATGGAAACAAACAAATTACCTTATAGGGAAATTACTAAGTTTTTTTTCTTAACGCTGTATCCCGCATCTAGCAGGATAGGCAGAGGGAATTTGGAAACCTAGTGGCAAGACACTTCGTTTTCGTTAGCCCAATTATGTTTTTTACTTTCCGCTGAATTCTCGTAGCATTACGAATTGAGTGACGAAACTCTACGCCACGCTTTGCCGTAAAACTTCTCCTACAATTTGATAAATCATATACTTTAAATTCTAACGTTCAAAATTAAAAGAAAAAACTTTTTTTTTTTTAATAAATTAGATTTTGCTACCATGTATTATATAAATTTGGTCACTTTGAACGTAAAAAGATCCACCGCCGTCATAAAACAAACGTTACAAGGCCGGGAGCGATACCTTATTCAATAAGGCGTATTTGCATAGATAAAGTGCAAGCATATAAAATGCAGCTATACAACTCTAAAGGACTTTAGAATCACTTGAAATTCTGAAAAGAAAATCGTCAAAGCTCTATATTGCCTTGCTCCAATAATGGCCAAGAAACGAGAGGATCCAGTTTAGTTTGAAAACGTATTACGGATTCATTGATGAATTATGTTTTTGCGTTGTTAAAAAGTCTGATTGGAAATGCGATAGTTGCTAGTTCTTTTCTGGGTATAATAAAAATATATAAAAAATCCTCAGTGGTGATTATTCAATGGTAAGTTAATATCGTATTATATATCATATATAGCACGTGAGACAGAGGAAGTTTGGTTACATAGTGCTTAGATGTTCCGTTTTATTCCGTTCCCTACTTTCACCGAAGATATTACGCGTTAAGTAGCGGACATCAACGCCGCGCTTTGACTTGCAACCAGAGCGAAGAAGTGAAAATATAATATTTCATTCCCTCGAATGGGATTTGAACCCACAACCTATCTGTCTTAATTACAGTCGCACGCTTCGCCACTGCGTCACGAGAGGCGTTATTATATAAAATGGAAAAACAATTATGAGTATACCTTTAAAAATGTTTTTCTATCAAAACCTAATCAGACATGAGAGAATATATATATATATATATATATATATATATATATATATATATATATATATATATATATATATATATATATATATATATATATATATATATATATATATATATATATATATATATATATATATATATATATATATATATATATATATATATATATATTTGTTTCACACTGCCTGTATTCTAGTACTGTATAGCAGGGTATACAAGGGCCTACTTTGCACCTAATTTTAAAAATGATATGTATTGAGTGTCATCACTATTCGTTTCATTTCCCTGAGTAGGAATCGATCCTATCGTCGTTTTTAAAGTCACTCACAAATAAGACATTTACCGACAAACTGCTGTGCCAAAATGACTTTGACTGACTGACTTTTTATGTTATTTTATTTTACACTCTTATCAAGGCATTGAGTTCCGCCGCTCAACACACAATGCCTCTAATACAGCGGAAAATGGAGTGTCCATAGAGACATAGAGTGAATGGAGAGTGAACGGAGTGTCTTAACACTAGGTTCCCAAGTTCTTTCTGTCTACCCTGCCATGTGCGGGATACAGCTTGAAGATGAGTACTCTTATTTATTTTGAAAATTATTTTTTTGATCCAATATAGATCAAGCTAATAACTTACACAAAAGTATATATTATATTTCCGCTCATCATCATCACGTATCTAATGGCCCCACACAGGAGGCTAGAGCGATATATGAGCAAGACATGTTTTATTCATTACGTATCCACTGTTTGCGCCTAAACGGGGGTAAGTACGAAATTAAATTTGGCATGCAAACACAATTCGCAAGTTTATTTGTGATGACGACGGCGATGGCCCTCCGCTCGTATCCTTATGGAGGTTACTTCTCATTTTAATTAAGCCATATTAAAATTCCACATTTTACTGCTCGCTGCAAATCTACGTCATCATTTTGAATTTACCTACGCTGTATGTATGAATATGTGTTTATGAATATTTTAGTATGGAAATGTCTGATTGTAATGGATTCGATTAATATTTGTACCGTTTTCTTGTTTATCTGAGCTGATTAAAAAGATTATATTTCTTTTTGTTACTCTACACAGAATATTGATGAAATGTGGAGAAATAAATGTTTTTTTCATTATATTATGATTGAAATTGCTTTTTTAAAGAACATTATTTATAAAATCACTGTTAATAAGTACTGTAGTATTTCTTTTCTTATCCTTGTCTGTTTATTAAAACAGTGAAAAACTTTAATTTAAAATTTAAATGAGTAAAGTTGTATTCAACAAAGCTAAATAACAAATGATTTTACTAAAGCAAAAATATATATGAATAGAAAATAAAGTGAGCTACGATTTCATTGTGGAAACATCTGAGTGCGATGCGATGGTTGGGGATTGGCTCTCGTTCTAGGGAAAACTTGTGTTAAAATTAGTTTAATTTTTCTGCTTTGATACACGATAAACATTGAACTCCATAACTCAATTTACAATGTTTTAAAAAATAAAATGTTGGTTTTTTATATTGACCAGTCGTTGCTCAGAAGTAAAAACGTACGATTGTAAACTCCTCAATTTTCGGTTTTTATTCTCACTTGAGTAAATTAAATATTTCCGGTACAGATAACGCACAGCGTTTACTTTTACCAATCAACACGCAATCCCTCTATAATTTGGTAGAAATTAAAGAAGAAAAATGTCGTTATCGGAACGGAAAAATGAAAATCTTAATGCTAAGTTCCCAAGTTCCCTCTTTTTACCCTGTTATGTCCAATACACAGTACTAAAAAAGTAAAAAAAAAACTTATGGTGAATAAACACACACAGGACAACGAGGTCCTGAATGATGAAAGAATTACTCAAAGAAGTTACGGCATAATTTGATTTGGACAATTTAAATCAAGCAGTAAATTGCTAATTGAGAAGGTTAATATGATTATATTATAAAAAAATAAATACATACATATTATAATAATCATGAAACGTAACCCTGCGCAATACCCAAAACGTAACTAGTTAGAGAACTTTCGTAGCGCTCGTAGAACAATTTTCGCGTAGCCATCGTTGAATTTTTATTTACGTCTAATGTATACTTTTTAACCAACTTCTAAAAACGCCTACCCTGGCATGTGGTATACAGCGAGAAGCTGAGCTGAAATATTGTACAATATGTTTAAATTTCTAATTTAACCAAAGATAAGTAACACGTTATTAAAATACTTTGAGCAATATAAAACGAAATAAATATTTGAAAAGTACTAAATGCTTTGAGGCCTGTCGTGGCGCAGCGGCACAAGAGTGTGACTGTAACCGACAGGTTCTGGGTTCGATCCCCAGTCGAGGAAATGAAATATTTAATATTTTCAATTTAAATATTTAATGTTTCATTTCTTCGCTCTGGTAATAAGGCAAAGCGCGGCGTTGAGTTCCGCCACTCAACACGCAATGCCTCAAATTCGGCGGAAAGTGGGGAACGGAAGTGGAACGGAGTGCCATAACACTAGGTTTCACTTCCGTTCCCTCTGACTACCCTGCCTAGTGCGGGATACAGCGTGAAGCTGAAATAAAAAATAAAAAAAAGTACTACAAATAAGTACAGTGTTCCTAGTCATGGGGATGACTTTAGAAATGATGTTTTCTCGAACAACAGCCGGCATGAATCATGCATTTATGCAAATGCCTGCAGGTGCGTGCACTCGGGTCACCCGATAGCGGGTAGATGCAGCTTGCAATCGTTGGTGATTGTTTACAATTGGTTAACTTTGATATGTGGTCCGTCAGCGTCACTGTTTATGACTGACTGTAAGAAATTGAAAGTTCGATTTTACTTTAACTATTTATTATTTCTTATTAAACAAGGCAAAGTGCAGTATTGAATTCTGCCATTAAAAGATCACTGAGGGGGAAATGAAGAATAGTGTATTAACACAAACTTAACAGCGAAGATAACATAGCATTATAAGCAAAGGCCTATAATTGTACGTTCGGGATTCAGCGTAAATATAAAAAAAAAGATAAATGCTTTGATAAACAAAAGTTACAGTAGATATGATAACTTAACGCCTGACTATACACGCGGTAGTAGTGAGCTCGATAAATATGTTACTTATAATTATTAATAATTATGTAAGTAGTCTCCAATTCGGGGGAAAATAGGGTCTTAATAAGTTCTCAGGTCCGCTCTGCCTACCGTTCCATGTGCAGGATACAGCGTAAAACTGAAAAAAAATTTGCTTTGCACCCATAAGAGTATCGTTACGATCACCGCTATGAATTTATAAAGACGGGTAGCAAGTAGCACCTTTTTATTGACGATAACGCCTACAACGCTACAATCGTGTTTGGCAAATATAAGCACAACGGATTAGTCCCGTGACGCTGGCATGTGTAGATTCCTTCAATCTAGTTCTATTTCTTATTTTTTATTGGTTAGAGACAATTTAGTGATTAATCACTTACTTCTTATGTTTAGATATGAAAAATTAACAAATGTATGATTTAAGTAATTGGTCGCAAAATGTTAGTCATCGTTGTGTCTAAGCAGGTTAACATATGAAAAAAATAACAAAATCTTTTAGATTATTTGAACTACATACTATGGTGTCACTTAGTATATGTTTTGAAAGGTGAAGCTTAAAGCTGCTTTGTCTCTTTACCAGCATGAGCAATGAAATCAATTTATCTTCCCGAGAGGGATTAGAATGCATAACTATCATTTACGGGTAATACTGTGCCGGTGTGCTTCAATTAGTTTTGTTTATAAAAAAACATATTATATATTTATTTATTATTCAACCGTATATACTTTTATATGAAAGGATAAAACATTTATAATGTATGTGAATATTCTATAATCTCCTTTAAAATTCGAATTTATAATTATCACATCAATCAGTCTCGTGCCGAAATGCATTACTAATAGTGTTTCATATCCTAAATATTAACGTAAAATATTAATTATGGTATATATGTATAGCAGTAAATACAATTTGAATATATAATCGTAACCATAACCACAAGGCCTCTCGCGGCGCAGCGGCGCAAGCGTGTGACTAACCGACAGGTTGTGGGCTCGATCTCCACTCGAGGAAATGAAATATTTAATATTTTCAATTTAAATATTATTTAATATTTTAAATATTATTTAATATTTTGAATATTATTTAATATTTTAAATATTATTTAATATTTTAAATATTATTTAATATTTTAAATAATTTTGTAATATGAAATTAAATAATGGACGTGTTTTTTCCTATGCTGATGACACTGCATTGGTATTTAATGGCAAAACCTGGGAAGAAGTACAAAAATCTACTGAGATTGGTCTCGCGAAAATCGCTGAATGGCTAGACGGGAACTTATTAACCTTGAACGCTACAAAAACTAATTACATCTGTTATTCTATAAACACCACAACACAACCTAATATTGATTTTAACATCAGGATTCACAAATGTAAATTACTAATTAATAACAACTGTGATTGTACGCACATTAATAAAGTATCTTCTACTAAATATCTGGGGACTATGATCGACCAAAATCTGAATTGGTATTTGCATCTAGAACTTGTGGCAAATAGAATTAGAAAACTTTCCTGGCTCTTCAAAACATTGAGACACATCACCACTGCGGAACTAATTAATAGAATATATATTGTGTTGGTGCAATCGGTGCTATCTTATTGTATTTCTGTTTGGGGCGGTGCATCAAAGAATAAGTTATTAGAAGTTGAAAGAGCTCAGCGCTACCTGATAAAAATCATGTATTTTAAGCCACCTAGATTCTCTACTAAATTGTTATATTCAACTTGTAAGTTAATGTCTGTCAGAAAGTTGTACATACTTAACATTGTTTTAAGAACCCATAAAACGCTAAAATTTAATCTAGAACACCAAAATAAGAGAAAACATTATAACATAGTACCTACACACATAACGAGAACAAGTTTCGCTAGTCGGCAGATTTGTAAATTATCATCTTTAATGTACAATAAAATTAACAAAATACTATTTATTTATGCCATGAATTATTATAAATGTAAAAAATGTGTTATTGACTGGATCTTAAACCTTAATTATGAAGAGACGGAGGCATTATTGCTAAATGAGAGCAAATAATAAATATTGTGACCTGCAATTATATAAAATGTGTATGTTTGGGTACATTTATAGGCTTATATACTTAAACATATACATACGCACATAGACATACATTCGCAGACACACACCAACCCACACACACACACACACACACACACACACACACACACAAACACGCGCGCTTAAACTCGTGTATTGTATAATTTTTTTAATTTTATTTGTTTGTGTATTAATTGATTTATTTTTTGTTTGTAATTTATTTTGCTTGATTTAAGATGTCATTTTGTTATGTTTTTTTTAGTTTGATATTTTGCATTCAATCTCTTATATTGTTATGTTAAGATGGAAGAGCGAGGCCTCCTGATACAGGTCTTCGGTGACTTAAAAGGAGGCTCTCAACCTTGTAAATGTTAATTGTAAAAGAAAATGAATAAAGATATTATTATTATTATTATGTTTCTCGGCTTAAGTTCTCGGGTTCAAAACCGAACCCGGTCCTTTGGAAGGCTTGCGTGGGGACACAGGTCCAACACGTAGAGGCCCCTTCGAGAATATTAAAATAATTTGCTGTGACGCATTAGCCGGGATCCATCTCTGAATAACCAGAGGTAATTGCCCAGAGATGGTCTCCGGATAATCCGTAGAAACTATATAAAATATGAAAAACTAAATTGGGTCTATGGAATGTAGTTTGGATGGATCGAGAACTGGGCTATTGGAGGAGACTATCGGACGTCCGCCTTTTCAACGTCTCAAATTGAATGATTGGCGGACGGTGACTCGCCTCCCACTAGATGGGCCCCCACAAAGCGGCGTAATGCCTCGGGCGCAACATCGGCGTGGTCGGCTAAGGGTGTAGAGAGGTGTGCACCGGTTTCACCATCACGAGAAACTCGTGAGCGGGTTTCCCCGGGGTTTATTATTATTATTATTATTATTGTTTAGTGCTATTTACTCAGTTCAAAAACTGGAAAATATTGTATCTACGGGTAGTAACCAAGTAGATACAATGCATTTAAATAGGATAAGTTATTGTATTTGAGGTGTATTAGAGTTTTGTTCATCATCTATTTGTAAAAATTTCCTTACTGTTCTACATGTATTTAGTATGGCTGCCCGCTGCAATGTAATATATGTTGTATTTTTTAAATTTAGAATATTTAGACTATTGTGAAGATGTTTCGGTATAACACCAGTAGTAGAAAGAACTATGGGTACTATATATACTGTTTTCTGTTTCCAAATTCTTGTTATTTCTTCTTTTAATTCTTCATACTTGCATATTTTTTCGGCTATTGTTTTTTGCAGGTTATGAGTGTTAGGCACGGCGATATCAATAAGGTAAGTAATTCTATCTTTTTTATTTTGCAATATAATGTCTGGTCTATTAAAATGTATTGTTCTATCAGTTAAGACAGCTCGGTCGTAATATAATTTGTGGGTGGAACTTTCTAGTATGGTTTCAGGGGTGTATTTATAGTAAGGACTTTCAATATTCTTAATGAGTTTATATTTGTACGCTAGTTGTTGATGTATTATATTACTGATTTGGTTGTGTCTATGTGTATAGTCTGAATGTGTAAGATTAGAACAGGCACCTGTTATATGTTGAATGGTCTCTGGCTGGCTTTGGCATCTACGACATTTATCATTTACTACTTTAATATCTTTAATTATAAATTTTCTGTAATTTTTTGTGTTTATGACTTGGTCTTGAATGGCTATCATAAATCCTTCAGTTTCGGGGAATAGGGTACCAACTTTAAGCCACATATTTGAACCTACTGAGTCTATATGCGCTTGTTCCAAATCATGTGGATGTCTTCCGTGTAATATTTTTCTTTTCCAGTGATTTATTATTATTATTATTATTATTATGTACGTACTTTTTGCTCAAAACATTGTTTTGGTGTTAAATGAAATACGCGGGCCAAAGCCAAGAGTACTTCACTGCATTTAATCGGCGTCTTGTAGAAACTTTCTGACAATTCGGCAAGTATTTAAGATAGCAGATTTTTGCATAGTATAATAAGTGTTATCGGGCAAATCTATTGTTTTGAGAGCTTCATGTAAGTATTTTGGAATAACACCTGTGCTGGATAGCACCAACGGCACAATATACATTTTGTTCATTTTCCAGATTCTGATTATTTCCTCTTTAAGTTCTGTATATTTTTGTATTTTTTCAGTTATTGTTTTTTGTATGTTATGAGTATTTGGTATTGCAACATCTATAAAGTGAACTATTTTTTTTTCCTTATCAATTAAAGTTATATCTGGTCTATTGTTATGTATTGTCCTGTCTGTTAATATAGTTCTGTCAAAATACATCTTGTGACTGGTACTCTCCAACACAGGAGAGGGTGTGTATTTATAATACGGAAGAGGTTTCTTTTCTGTCAGTTTATGTTTGATGGCTAATTTTTGATGGATTATATTGCAAACTTGATTATGACGATGACAGTAATCAGATTGAGTTAACGAAGAGCATGCCCCTGTAATGTGTTGAATAGTTTCAGATTGCTTTAAGCATTTTCTACATCTATCTGTCTTTAATTTTGGATCTTTAAGTATATATTTTTTGTAATTTCTAGTATTGATAACTTGATCTTGAATAGCTATTGCAAATCCTTCAGTTTCTGGAAAGAGTGAACCTAATTTTAACCATTTGTTTGATGCTTCTAAGTCTATGCTTGAATTTTCAAGATCATGTAAGTGACGTCCATGCAATTCTTTTTTCCTCCAAGTTTCTATTTTCTTATTCTGAGAATCAGTTTTACTGTCATATTGCATACTTTATCCTTAAGGTTTAGTAGGGTGAATTTTTTATCTGTTTCTATTACTGCTAGATGTATTTTACTGTCATTGGCTTTTTCAAAAAAGAATGTACGTAAATTTATAATTTGCCCTTGCCATAAACTATCCAAATCAATGAGACCCCTACCTCCTTCTTGTCTCTGTAGTGTTATTCTTTCTATTGCTGATTTGGGGTGTAAGTAGCTATGTTTTGTTAAAATTGTCCTTGTCTTTATTTCTATTCTATTGATATCCGTTTTCGACCATTTAATTATACCAAAAGAGTATGTCAATATCGGAATAGCATATGTGTTAATAGCTTTCATGAGATTCTTTGAATGTAATTGTCTTTTACAAATTTTATTTACACGTAGAAAATATTTTTGTTTTAATTCTGTTTTAATTTGAGTATGAGCAATTCCTTTAGCCTGTTGAATTCCTAGATATTTATAACTATCCCCATCTTCAATCATATCAAAACGAACATCATCTCCCGAAATATTACGACTATTACTTAATTTTCCTCTCTTCAAAGATAGTTCCCTACATTTATCTAATCCAAATGTCATACAGATGTCCTTACTAAAAGATGCTGTTTTGTTTAATAATTTCTTTATGTCCTGCTCTGATTTGGCAAAAAGTTTTATATCGTCAACATACATTAGATGGGTAATCATGGTGTTAGGAGTCAGTTTGTAGCCTGCATTAGAATCATTTAGAATGCTTGATAAAGGATTTAAGGCGAGACAGAACCATAACGGACTCAATGAATCTCCCTGGAAAATTCCGTTTTGGATTGCGATTTGTTCAGTTTTAATTATGGTTTGGTTATTAGGTATATGTAAATAAGTTTTCTATGTCTTCATAATATTTTCTAGGAAGTTTATAATCATTGGGTTGATTTTATAAATTTGTAAAATTCTAATAAGCCAGGTGTGGGGTACACTATCAAAAGCCTTTCTATAATCAATATATGCCAAATTTAGATTTCTATTGTGCGTGGTTGCATGTTTTAAAATTACACTATCTATAACAAGTTGTTCCTTGCATCCTTTATGGTTCCGTCTGCATCCTTTTTGCTCTTCTGACAGTATGTTGTTCGTTGAAATATGGTTACTTATCTTATTGTTATGCATGAAGTTATTATTTTATAAATTGTTGGTAGACATGTTATAGGCCTATAGTGGGATGGATCTCCAGTTTTATGGCTTTTAGGTATCATATATGTAACACCTCTGGTAATGAAGTCAGGTAAATTTTCTTCAGATCTTATTAAACGTGTTATAATGCTAGCCAGAATGTTGTGAAATGCAGAGAATTTTTTGTACCAGAAACTATGTATACTATCTACTCCAGCAGCTTTCCATATTTTTGTTTTTGTCAAAACATGCTCTAAATCTGTGGTTGTTATTTGTAAGAAGTCCATTTGTCCTATATGTTTCCAATTTTGTTCTTCTTTGTCTATCCAAGTAGCTTCATTGTTATAGTTATCTTTTTTTTTCCCATATATCCGCCCAGTAATTTTTAAATGTCTCCGCAGTAGGTGAATTTGCTTGTTCGATTCTAGGTATATTATTATGTAACGTTCTGTAAAATGCTTTTTCATTTCTAAAGAATAGTTTGTTGTCGTTTTTACGTTTCAGTGATTTAATGTATCTTGCCAATCTCTGAGATTTAAGAGCTAATTTTTGTTTTAAGGTGTCTAAAAATTCTTCCGGTTTTACGTTATTATATTCATGTTTTGAGTGAACTTTTGTGTCTTGAAATATTAATTTAACTTTTCTCTCTAATTTTCTAGATGTATTATTGTTTAAATATCGTTGTACTCTGCCTATATCAGCCCTAAGTTTCGTAATATCTTTTTCTATTCGTATTTGCCACGCTGGTTTTCCATGACCCTTTGTTGTGTTATTATTATCACTGTTTTCATTTTGTGTTTTGATCTTATACCCTAAGTTACGAGAAATAACAACTGCACTACAATATATTAGCGTATGTAATTCGGTTATCGTTAAGTCTATGGAAGAATAGTTACGTAAAATATGATTATTAAATATATGAACCAATTTATAAAGTTTTTTATTTTCTTTTAGCCGCGGTAATTTCGGTCTTGAAGTTGGATCAGTTCCCCTATATTCAGTAAGTGCGGTTTCAAGTTCGTTTTGAAGCTTTTCAACATACTGAGAGTCAATTTTATCGGAAAATGTATGTTCTTCCGCGTATATAATATGTTGAGAATGTAAAGTTTGAGTTGTAGTGAAAATGTTTGAGTTAATATCATTATTTGTATCAGATATAGTGTCAATAGTTTGATTATTTGAATTTTGCAATATAGAGTCCATATCCTCTTCTAATATAGCTGGTAACACTGGGTTTAAATTATTTAGTTGTACATTGTTTTCTGATCTTAAAAGTAATTCAACTTCACGTTTTATATTTTCAAGAACATTTTCAGGTATTAATTTGTTTCTAATGATAACTCTTCGTTGGTCAGCAATTCTTTGGGAAGATACTTTAAGGTGTGGGTATTTTTGAATAAAATTGTCATAAAGTTTACTACAATACATAGTCCTATCTGTGTCAAGTTTGGTTACATAGTAATATGTGCGCATGATAAATATATTAGTTTCATCATCCCATTTCATACGCTCCCTTGGTTTACCAGTTTTAGTTTTTGCAAGTTGATTGGCTCTTGCCTCTTGCAAAACATCATCGACTGGTGTCGCTGTTCTACTCCTACTACTTCTCCTCACGACTGTAGCTTCTGAGGACCTTTCCCCATCCCCCCTGTCCCCGGCTCCCGCCCAGTCGGAATTACGAGAGTCACTGGCTAGCATACTGTCACGCCCGTCGCCAGCTGCAGACGTGCCCCGGCGATCACCCCCGGGAAGCGACCCTATACGTGAATTCCTATTACGTGTCTCCATATTGATGGGTTACCTTAACCTTGTTGGCCGTGTATGTTTTGATTGTACACGTTACCGCCCCCCACGTTAGCAAGATGTTCAGCTAGGACGTAAGGTAGGATTTTGGGGGGCTTATTATTATTATTATTATTATTATTATTATATTTAATATTTTAAATATTATTTATTTTTTTTAAACATTATTTAATATTTTAAATATTATTTAATATTTTCAATTTAAATATTTAATGTTGCATTTCTTCGCTCTGTTAATAAGGCAAAGCGTTGAGTTCCGCCACTCAACACTCAATGCCTCTAATTCGGCGGAAAGTGGGGTACGGAAGAGGAACCGAGTGTCTTAACACTATGTTCCCGGGGTCCCTCTGCCTACCCTGCCTCGTGTGGGACACAGCGTGAAGCTAAAAAAAAAAGGAGAAAAAAAAAAATATGTTTTCATTTTGCGCTGTGGTACAAGGCATTATGCAGCATTGTATTCCGCCAATCAATACCTCAAATTTGGCGGAAAGTGGAGAACGGGAGTGGAACGGAGTGTCTTAACAACTAGGTTCCCAAGTTCCTTCTGCCCACCCTGCTATGTGCGGGATACAGCGTGAAGCTGAGTAATTATAACCATGTTTGATGACATAACGTCTTGTAAATCCATAAACGCCGGCTTCTAGAACCAATTTTATATACGTATAAAACAAGTATCCTGGCTACATATTAAACTATTCCTACACCTTAGGTTACCTGACAACGATTCCTCAATGAAATTAGTTCACCTGATGTACATTTAACATTTTTCCCATTTGCCAAGGGAAGATAAATTATATTTTTATGCGTATCTTGTATATGTCTTTTGCCGTGTGATCCCGGCTTAGAATAGGATCACCCTGGTACTGATGGTGTCGTAAGAGGCGACTAAAGTGCGTGTGTTAGAGTCACGTTGCCAGCAATGGCAACACGCATGGGCAGACTCAACCGGATTATTACCACCCCCGGCATTTAAGACCGGCGTTAAGTAGTGGCTTTGGCCACTGCGTTTCGCATTAGGTAATGCCGGGCCCCGGTGCCCATCTACCTTAAAAGACGGTAACGCTCCTGTAGCTCCTCTGGAGTTACACGGGGCCGTGGGTGACGGTGATCACTTACCATCAGGTGACCCGTACGCTTGTTTGCCGTCTCTTCCATAAAAAAAAAATGTATGTAATGTTCTTAATTATCTCAAACCTCCAAAACTGCTGAACGGATTTAAATAATTGAGAAAAAACTGTATACTTTTATGCAATGGTTTCTTATGACGTTATCACAGAAAATTATTGTCCATAAATTGACTGTACAAATAATCAGTAATGTTTTTTTTTTCTATTTAGTATAACACATTTTAAAGATTAATTATCGAGACTGAATTATGGTTATATGAGTACGTACGTTGCAGTCAGTGGTAGGCATCGCTTGTACCTCATGAATAAGCAATCGTATTTGTGACCTACTTGGATCAAATCTGCCTCCGGCTCGGAGTTCCGGGTTCGATTTCCGCTTCGATGAAGTTGTTTTGATTACTCTCTGTATTAGATTTGGTTATGATATCGCTCGCTATATAGCTACTAGCATATTTGCTAATGTGTAATGTATGGATAACGATGTGAGACGTTAATATGCAGAATTAAATTATACTAATGCTACAAAAATCGTAAATAGAATATTGTATAGTCAATTAGGCTATTACATCATTATTTTGAGGTAGTTCGTGGAGCAACGGCACAAACGTGCTTCTGTAAGTGCGATAAGTGTTGTGGATTATCTCCCCACTCGAGGTAATATAATATTTAATATTCTGCCATTTTAAAAACGCAAAGCCTCCAAAATTTTGTGGAAAGTGGGAAAATGAAATGATTTAATGAAAAATGGAGTGTCTTTACACTAGGTTCTCGAGTTTCCTCTGCCTATTGAAAATGTCAATAGTGCTTTATAGGAAGCTAATACCAGCCCCCAGAACTGACAAGCGAGAGAGCTTTCCGAGTAAAGAGTGAAGGCATTTCATTTCAAAAATTGTTATTATTTAATTATTCTTATATATAAAAGAAGGCGTTGCGTGTACATACTTTTTACTACGCAAACGATAATTTGTTTATTATTGTCATTTTAAAAAAATATCAAAATAAAAAAAATAGATATGATAAACTTTTTTCCTTGTATATATCATGTTGTGTTATCATTACTATATATCATACTTATTCCAATCACTAGCTTCTCCTACTCTGAAAAGACTTCGCTTCTCACTGTCTTTAGTAGTTTCTCTGGTGTATGTAGTGGGAATAATATTAAAATTTTACATTTCATTTCAGTATTTCTACTCAACGTTACGCTTAATTATAATTATTATTATAGGAAAATACAAGTCAAACGAGTGTTACCTACCGAACAGATGGTGAAGGTAGAAGATTATATCTGAGCTTGTGATATACTGCGCGATTTGAAAATTTCGAAAGTTCTTCAGAATACTGTCCGTGATAAATGCGGTATACAGATCATTGTTATATGTAATGCGCAACGGTTCAGGCTGATGCTGGGGTGCGCCAGACCAGAGGTGAGCATAGTACTCCACATGAAGCCGAAATTCTACCAAATGGAAATAGATATTACCAAAGCGAAGAAATACTAATATATAGTAAATTTTTCATTCGCAAAAATTTAATTCTTTATTTCCTCAAATGGGCATCGAACCCAAAACCTCACGTTTACAATAACACACGTGTACCCCTGCGTCAAGAAGCAGCCTTTATAGAATTTTTCAAGCATATGCTGCAAAGAAACTGTATCTATGTGTACCTGTTTCTTTAAAAAATCTTGATCACTCAAAACGCTAAAGCTCAATATACTACAGGCACGGCTTTAAGAGGCATCCAAAACTACACTGGAAGTGCTGGTAGCTGCCTGGAGTAGTATTTCTTCCAGTGTCGTTATTATATTCTAGGGAAAGATTATAAATGAGCATCTTAGCCGGAATTACCCAATGCGGAACGCAGTGGTAGAAGCCACTTTACTAACCAAAAAGAATAAATCATACAAACAACAAGTAACGTTTTATAAATATAGAGTAATCAATACTTTGAAAAGCTCCCTCCATAGTTAGTACAATACACCAGATCCTAGGTTTAAGCTAACTAGAGGCACCTATCGCTCAAACAAGACCTAAACTAATTGCATAGTTTCCATTTGCCTCGGTTTTGTTGTGAATTGTTTTGCAATAGTTTGTCTTAGACTGATATGCATTATATTGATAGTTGTTATATAGTATTAGTATTGACTTAGACTACTTCACTTTAGCAATTTTTATAGGAATGTTTATTATGGAATAATACTATGGGGCAGTGTTTTTGATATGGAGATAAATTTATAAACTTAAAGCGAGATGTTTTTAAAGATACAAATTGCAAAAGTCTATAAAGGACTGTGTCGCGTTGTGGGTTCGATCGCCACTCGGGGAAGTAAAGTACTTAATATTTTCAAATGAAATATTCGATATTTTTTTTTTTTAGTTCTCTCTCTTTGTCATCCTCTTTCAGCTTAACATGTGTTGGAAATGGCGGGACTCAACGCCGCCCTTTACCTTATTACCAGAGCAAAGAAATGAGAAATATTAATACTTAATTTGAAAATATTAAATATTTAATTTACTCGTGTGTGGATCGAATCCACAACTTGTTTTATTTATAGTCATTTTCTTGTGCCACTGCGCCACGACAGGCTATTATAAAAAATATTATTGAATTAAAATTCAGATTCTACTATAAAAAGTCAGAGTTGTTGTTATATATAGCTAGTGATTAGCATCATAGCGTCTATATAACATTTGTGGGGTCTATTCATATTTGGTAAAATGTAAGAAGTATTTTTTTTCTAGTAACTGAACAAAACGCGGCGTTGGGATCCGCCGGTAGAATATGGTATGTCTTGAAAAATAAGTTCCAATTTACCTTTTTATATATGTACAGTATACGTCATGTAATAAAGCATGTAAACATATAAGGCGTCTACATTTCTACCTACAAAGGAACTCAGTGCTATTTCATAGCGAATGGCCGTTAAGCGTTGACGCGCTGATATTAACGACGGCGTTAGACAGTTGTTTATCACTTTTAATGGTTTTATGAATCTTTCAAATTATAGATGTTATTACATTTATAAATAATATTTGAGACATAGGGTCTGATAGTAAACAAGATAAAACGCGGCGTTGACTTCCACTTCTCAACACGCAATGTGCTCGCTACGGCCAACAAAATTTGCTTTTTGCTTGTAGCTCTTAAGCTGCTGATCAGATTTTAACAAAGCACAGTTAGAAACTACTGTGATGGACGACATTTTTGAATAAAAGACCACTCCAATCATTTCAGGTTTATTCATTCAGGACTTCAGCGTCACAGACAAACATACAGAGCAGTCTTCTTTTTGCGTCGGGGGCTAATAATAGGACGGGTAGTGTGAGAAAAGAAGTATTTTTTCACTAGATTCTTCTGGTTCACAGTTTGTTATAAGTACAATATAATACAGTGAACTAAAAAATATATTATGAACATACTTACTCTCATTCAGTTTTACGCTCTATCCCGTATGACAACGTAAGTAGAGGAAGCTAACCTAGTGTTAGAGACTTCGTTCCGTTCCTTACTCTCCGCCGAATTTCAGGTATAGCGTGTTGAGCGTAACAGCAGTACTCAATGACGTGTTTTTTCTTATTGAAATGAATTGAATAAATTTATTGAAAATATTAAATAATTAATTTTATCGAGTAAGCATCAAACCCACAACCTGTAGCGTTTACAGGAACATGTTTGTGCCACTGCGCTTTGACAGGCCTCAATATTAAGCTGCTACTTAATTTAGAAACTTTGCATGTTAAACAGCGGAGTTTAACGCCATAAAATAATTACTACATACATTATTTGCACAAAAATATCTAGAAATAAATAAAGTAAAACAATATCATTAAGTACAGCAAGTGTTACTCAATGAAGCGTACGACAATTCGTCGATCACGCGTACTCACATGGAATCCCGAGATAATACCAAATACCACATTTAGATGGGAAATATTATTCGATAATTCTGGGAACGGCAGAAAAAGCTAACAATAAACAGTAAGAGTATTCAAATGAGGGAACCTTCCCGGGGGACGGCGGGTGAAAACAATGATAATATTACAAACTTATTTAACGTACGGCTCCGAGGCGCGCGTATAAAATGACAATATGTGTCTTTCTTTTTGCTTATATGTACATATTCGTATGTACGTATATTTGTGTATACAGAGAAGTAAAAAGGAACGTTGAATTGATGATTTTGTGGCGCAGTTTGAATAATTTCTTTTTTAGAGCTTAAAAGGAATAGACTGGAATATAGAAATACTTTGTTGTTTGTCTGTTCATCTATCAATATCATTTATTTGGGCACCGCGTAGAGGTGTCAATAAAAATATTGCTACATTTTGTATGAAAATCACCATTGAATCAAAATGTTCTACCTCAAAATGAATAGTTGTTGTTAAATGTTTTTGTTACAGTGTGAAGGATAATATATGGGGAACGTAAGGGGAATGTAGTATTCTAACACTAGGTTCCCAAGTTCCCTCTGCCTACCCTGCCATCTGCAGGATACAGTGGGAAGCTGAGTGAGTGAGTGAAATACTGTCATTAACGAATTAATTAATATAATTATCAGTTTGCCTAGTAAATGATATCGATACCGAGAATCAATTGAATGTACTATATGTATATTACTGATGTGATCTTTATGTGTTCTTTATTTTCATGACTTTACGTAGTATATTATGTTACTAATTCTAACTAACACGTCATTACGTACCAGTTTGTGTACTGATTTCATTTAATATAATTTTAAAAAAGTAGATTATATTATGTTAAAAAAATGTTTATTTTAATATTAAAAAAATATATATTTTTGTGAATATCATGCTTTATCCTGCATTGAGTGTTGTGGAACTCAATGTCGTGTTTCGTCTTCTAACTAGAGCAATAAAATTAAAAAAAAAAATGATTTCTTATGTAGTACTCTACAACTAATATTAAAAACACCTTTTACCCTAACTAGTAAAATGGCCTGATATGTTATTATGACACACCAATAATTCATATTTCTTATATAAATATTATGTACCTATTTATTACATTGTACATCAAATAACTCGAAACGAGTGTGTTATACTTAATAATGTAAAGCTATATGGTCCCATATTGTAGGTAAATTTGGAAAAAATGTGATCGTATATGTAAGCTGCAATATTTACGGTTCCAGAAGGGTTGCTCGCCCGCTACGTGATGTCTTACCGAGTGTGTTTTGAGTGAACAAATTTAATGTTATGTTACAATGTTTTTGTTTCTTGTTTAAAAATTTAAATTGTAATTTGAGTTTCGTGTTCATTTTATTTTCAGCTTCACATCCTGTACGTCGTAGGGAAGGCAAGGGGAACTTGAGAGAGAACTCAGTGTTGAGACACCTTTTTAAATTTAGCTTTTCTTTTTTAATTTCTACTTTCATTAAAATATTAATTTTCTGGACTAGAGATCGAACCTACACCACTTACACCTTAAAGTTACAAAAAAATACATTAAAAATATTTTTATTTAATAAATATATCATCTACATATGTCCCCGAAATGTTCGAATTTTCCAATTAGTGGCGAGCGCCCAACGCCGCACTGTTTTGTTATTAGTACTCATTCCTCTGACTAAAAATGTAAACCACAACCCACAGCGATTATCTATCAGACGAGATAATTTAATTTAAATTCTTTTAATCTGGTAACAAGACGAAGCACGGCGTTGAGTTACGTGACTTAACAATCAGTGTGCATGGGGACCGGAATGCCTTGTTATCACGTTCCTTGTTTTCCCTGTTACATACAAAATATATTGCGAGTCAAAACAATAGTTATTTGAAACAAACTTAATACACCAAAAATTGTAGATAACTAGTAGTAAAGTTTTATGGCACGAGCGGCGTGTTAGTAACTCAGAGTAGCACCTCATATTATATTCCTACATCAATGCGCCGAGGACGTGACTGGGAGGTTAACAAATAGGGCGACCGCACACGACGCTTTCAAACGCTGTAATAATGTTATAATAAAATAAAAATTGTAATTAAGTTTATATTATTTATATTGTTTTTCTTTTGTTTAGTTTCTGTTAGTCAGTACGTACATAGAAGCTTTATGAGAAAAAATATTATTGGAAACGTTTATTAAGGCATTTGTTTGAGCTAATTAAAAAAAAAAATGGCCTAACTGATTTGAATGCAGCTTTCATTACTGAATTTTCATGGCAATAGAAACAACTTTGTTGCCTAGTGTTAGTTTTATTTCATCGGTATTTAGTATAAAAAAGAAGTCAATGTAAAGTATTTTGTCCGATAAAATTACTACAGTAGTCATCATGCGAAGCTGCAAGCCGCCCACTAGTAGATTCATAAAGCTGTTTGTTTCTTGTCTCATTTTATTATTTCAGAAAAAGTCTTAAACAATCTTACAAAAAACCGTCCCACCTACACTCAGCCTAACAGGTATGATAACATTAAATCGCCCATTCATCGTGTTCCTTACATAGCATTTTTTCACAGTTACGTGTGTAATCTCAGAGTGTTGATTGTCTCGAGTCACTCGAGGGTGAGTGCTTAATTCGCTTAGCAAGAGTTGCCCTTTGATCTACTCGTAACTACTTGCTCTGGAAATCGATGCTCTAATCTTGTAATTGTTGTTCGATACAATTTTATTAGTGTTTGTAACTGAATAACATGGTACAAGTTTTGTAAAAGTAATTTTGATCTAGAAATGCTATATACGTATATGTATTCCATATATTGTTTGGGTAGGAAGAAGGAACCTGGGAACCTAGTGACGTTGTGGTGCCCATTTAGATATTTCTGGTTTTCATTTTTTGATTTTTTTTATTTGAGAAAGTGTTGAGTGGAGAAATGCAAAGCGCGTTTGCCTCCTTACCCTTTACATATATATACATTTTTATGAGGCCGTCGTGGCCCAGGTGTACTGCATCTCATCGAATTGTAAGCACGATAGTTTAACTTCGGCTGTCATTTAGGGTAATAAATCGTTTTATTGCCTCGCTCAAGACTTAAGCGCAGCGTTAAGTTCCGCGAATCAATATACTTTGTCTTTTTTTATATCCACTACATTCATTTCTCTCACCCTGTTATATGACAGTTACAATAAATTAATCACTAATAAATTAAGAAAAAAATTAAGAAAATGAAGAATATCAATGTAACTGTGTTGTTTAAATAATTGCATTAAAATAGTTCTTCTATGTTTTTCATATTTTGATATCTTGATGGTTCTTTAAACCAATTTGAACATAGTTTAAACTAAAATTTGATTTTCTCTAGCACTCCTATTATGAATATTACTTTATAACTTATATGAGGCATGTCGTGGCGAAGGGGAACAAGCCAGTTAATGTTTACATTAACTGGCTTGTTCCCGGCAAGTTGTGGGTTCGAATTAAGGAAACGGAATATTTAATATTTTACCCTCTGGTAACAAAGATAGAGCGTGACGTAAAATTCCGCCACTTAATACACAATGCCTCAAATTTGGCAGAAGGTAGGTAACTAAAGTGGGATAAAACGTTAAGAAAAAAAAACAAACTTATATTTGGTATTAATTTTGCTAATATCGAGATAAATATTTGTTGTTTGCTTGTTTGTTCATTTTTAGTTTGGTGGTGCGTATCTCAAAAGGTAAAGACGGTATTCTAGGGTCACTACTGCCTGTCTATCCGTCTGTCAATACCATTAGTTTCGGAATCGCGTTGAGCTTTCAAGCTGATATTGATATCAAATATTTAAATCTGCGGTCGCTTTGAACATAGAAAAAATCGACTTTCTAGGTGAGCAAAATTTTCCACGTAATCCTAACCTACGGGAAATAGTTAAATAGTTTAACCCTAAATATATGAAATCGAGCACGAAATGAGAAGCTACTATAATTATAAAAATAACAAAATAAAAAAGAATTAAAAAAAATATATATTTTATTATAAATGATGTTATTTTTAATAAAATGACAATGTGCAACAATCCAATGCACTTAACGTCTAAAATGTCTTATTATATTTTATTCTATTTCTATTCAGTAGTTAGTATGTAAACAAATTATTGGATATTTTCTGATTACTTTGAAATTATTAAGCTGACAGAATCATATGTTAGAGCTAGTTGTACAATGAGCATCACTAAGAAATATAGTGTTTGTTTTGATATCTATTCAACATTTCACTGTAGAATATTAAAGTTAAATGAAAAGTCAAATGAGTTTTAGGTGAAGATGCAAATTTACCATTCATTCAGATGCAGCGAGGACCTGAAATGGAAAAATTTGATTAGATTTTTGACTCGACGTGAAAGATACGAATGATTTAATTTTTTTCTATTTTTTTTAGTTTATTTTTCTGAGACTAATCCGTAGAACTAAGGTTTTTCTCATTAGCTTACAAGCTTGACTCTCTAATCTTTTCATACTACATGTTGGCGCCGTTTGTTCGTTTTTGTTCACAATGCACTTTTATCCAGCGAAACTTTAATACCTATTGAAGTTGCTTCTTTGTTTAACAATAATAAATAATTCACCAGCAAAATATATTATTTTATTTCTGAACGGCTTCACGCTGTATCCCATAGCCATGAAGCCAGGTGCTCTCTGCCTATCCTGAAGCAGAGGAAAAAGACTTCAGACTTTCCACAGAATTTGGGGTATTGCGTGTTAAGTGGTGAAATTCTACGCTGCGATCTGCCACAAATAAACAATGATTATAAATAAACATATAACATTTTTTTTTCTGTTTAAAGCCAGTCGGGGCGCAGTGGCTGTAAACGATAGGTTGTGGGTTCACCAAAAAGTAAAGTATTTTCAAATTAAATATTTGATTTTTTTTATTTCCCTCCTCGCTTTGGTAATAAAACAAAAACGTGGTGTTCCTTCTTTTTACTCTGTTCTAGGCGGGATACAGTGCGAAGCCGAAAAAAATTTAAACTATTTATAAATCATAAGGCTTCTAGCTCTCGGTTACCTTCACTTTATTTATAGCGCCATATTTTGTAAGTTTTCAACTATTTTATCAAAAGTTTGGGAAATAAATTGCGCGATAAAGTTGTAGTTTATGAGTACTGGCCTAAAAATTCCTTTAAAACTAACTTGCTTGTATTTTTGCCTTACTATAGTGTTGAATTACATTTTTTGAATATATATTGTGGGCTCGAGGAAAAAATATAATGCAAGATATAACACAAGTTATTAACTTATTTGTGATGTACTTCACAGAATATTTTGTTTACTGATTATAATTTCATCTACGAGTATTTCTTGTCACAGAGATCAACATGCATATGTTGATTGGCCGAACTCAACGCCTTGCTTTATCTTATTGCTTTGTCTTGAAAACTTGCGAAAGTCGCAAAATTGAACAAAAACACTCAGCTTCACGCACGAGGCAGGGTAGGCAGAGGGAACCCGGGAACCTAGTGTAAATCTTTACACTTGGTTCCCGGGTTCCCTTACACTCCGTTCCACTTCTGTTCCCCACTTTCCGCCGAATTTGAGGCATTGCGCGTTGAGTGGTGGAACTCCACGCCGTGCTTAGCCTTATTACCAGAGCGAAGAAATGAAACATTAAATATTTAAATAGAAAATATTAAATATTTCATTTCCTCGACTGGGGATCGAACCCAGAACCTGTCGGTTACAGTCACACTCTTGTGCCGCTGCGCCACGACAGGACAAAAAAAAAACAAAAACAATTCAGCATTATTCTATTCTATATTAAAAGTTAGACTTATCTGTCTGAATGTCTATTTTTTAATCAAAAGGTTTGGTCATTGTGGTGGTAAGATTAGCAAATAAGGACTTACAAGAGCTTTGCCAAGATGTGGTAGTGATATTTCGTTTGGCAGTATTTTAATGGAAGCCTCTTGTGGCTCAGCGGCCCAAGCGTGTGACTGTAAACCATAGTTTGTGGGTTCAATCCCCCACTCGAGGAAATGAAATATTTAATAGTTTTAATTTTTATATTTAATAGTCTCATTTCTTCGCTGTAGCAACAAAAGAAAAGCGCGGCGTTGAGTTCCGCCACGTAACACTTAATGCGTCAAATTTGGCGGAAGTGGAACGGATTGTCTTAGCACGAGGTTCCCAAGTTGCCTCTTCCTACCCTGCCATCTGCGGGATACTGCGTGAAGCTGAGTGAATGAGTGAGTGAATTTTTTTTTTAAATTTTTATAAAACATTAAAAAAACTAAGAACCCGGTATTTGAACTTACGCTCTTGTACCGTCTGTTGAGAACCGTTCATTTAATACGTTTTCTATACAAACTTCTACTTATCAGTCTATTTTTATTCACGAAATACATAAAAAAGAACACCTAGATGCTTGTTAGTTTAACAGCTATTTAACATAACAGTTGAAACTATCCAACAGTTAACCGTTATTTAGCGTTGTAACATTTTGTCGCATTTTAAGCATATTAAAAGTAACTAGGCACTGCAGAATTCTCACAAAATTTTGTGTAAAATTTATCCGTCCTGTGGGAAATTAGTGACAAGTGTTGCGCTAGTGCGACGCTCAACGTTCTATTCACGTTATCTTGTAATTAACTGCCGTTTAAGTAATACATTATGGGTGTCAAAATGTTTATGGCTTGAATTAAATATTTTGAGGCCTTTGCGGGGCGAAGCGGGCGTGACTGTAAACGCGTGGGATGTGGATTCGAGCTGGCTCGAGGAAATTATATATTTAATAGTAGTTTCCATTTAAAATTATAGTGCTTTCAATTCTTCGTTCTAGTAAACAGGCAAAGCGCGGCGTTGAGTTCCGCCACTCAACACACAATGCCTCAAATTCGGCGGAAGGTGGGGAACGGAAGTGGAACGGAGTGTCTTAACACTAGGTTTCCGGGTTCCCTCTGCCTACCCTGCCTCGTGCGGGATACAGCGTGAAGCTAAGAAAGAAAGAATTAAAAAATATAGTAAATCTTATTTAATAAATCTAAGTCAGTATACAACAATGAATATTATAAACATATTTAATTAAGAAACAAATGCCAAAACCAAACAAAGTATCAAGCCCTACTTTACAACTTTACCATAATATCAAAGTTACTCTAATCAGAATAACAATTCGGAACTCCATCTCAATATCACCTACGAACGTATGAACAAAATTACCGTTACCCAATTAAAGTAAATCCTCGAGTAGCGTACAAAGCGGAACGAAGTTAAATAATTACTGTAGTAGGGCGCTCCGAGCTTGCATGATTGACAAACTGAGCAGCCGTCCTAATTAGTTCAGACAAACTTGATGCACGATATGTTGTGCTTTAGACGTACACCAGAGGATGCGGTTGATAAATACTTACTGTACAAGTATATATTTGCGTGTTTATATATAGGGAAATAAAAGAAAATTAAAATAATATTTTAAGTATGGAACGGAAGTGGAACGGAGTGTCTGAGCACTAGGTTTCCAAGTTCCCTCTGCCTACCCTGCCATCTGCATGGGATACAGCGTGAAACTGAGTAATTAAAATGATGGTAATAAATAGCTATTGATGAATGTCGTGGCGGAAGGGTTAAAGCGTATGAAGTACACGAAACTGGTTATAGTTTCATTTTCCGCTCGAGAAAATAAAGTGTTTAATATTTAAATTTCCTATTTTGTAATATGATGGAAATGGCGACGTTGAGTTTGGCCACTGAACAGGTAGTTCCTCCAGAATTCGTTGGGAGGTAACAAACGAAAATGTTCTAAATTTCCATTTGATAACTTTTCTAAGTGTGAAATACAACGTGAAGCAAAAATAGCACTAGCCATTTGTATAGAAGCATTCTATTTCAAATTGTATAACTTGTGTATAATTCATTGAAAGAGTATGTAATTATAAACTTAATTTTACACAATAATTAATGACACTTTAATTTATAAAATGTGCATGAAGAAACATTTACTTTATGTATTACATAAATTTTACATGTAAAAGTAGTTAAATTCAATGTTACTTCAAATAATTATTAATTGTAAAATAAATAAGTTCAATGAATTAATTGTATCATTCTTACATTGAAATCATTACTGAAAGATAAGATTTAATTGTTAATCTTCGATTTTAATACAACATTAAATATAATAAAAAGATATTCCACACTTATAAGAGTAGTCAAAGGCAACCTGGAAACCTCGTTGTGTGATGAGTGGTGGAACACCACACCAGATTGAGGAAAAGAAATATTAAATATTTAATTACATTGAGCGAGAAATAAATACACAACCAGTTAACTTTACAATCGCACACTTATGCCCTTGCGCCACGATAGGCTATAAAATAGGAAAATTATTGTCAATGGAAAAAAGTTACACCTCACACATTACAATTCAGATTCAAATAATTTAGTCAATATAAGAAGTTACAAGCCTCATTGTTTAACGTCAAACAAATTACCACCGTTTTACTAAAACTACTACCTTAAGCCTGAGAAGAACCGGCGCAAGAAATTTAGCGTGATATATTTTTTACAATTAAATGTTTACATTTAATTATTATAAGTGACCATGATACTTTTCAAATAGCCAAAGAGGAACCGGTGCAACAAAATTCAGATCGGAACACAGTAGCATATTTCTATTATTTTTAATCATTTATATACAGTTTGACATTTGGAGGGTGACAATGATTCCTTTGAAATTAACCGGAGTGAGCATTTCATTCCCTAGACATGTCATCATTTATAACATCAATAATTTGGTAATAACCTTTAACACACAATTACGAAATAGAAAATTAACGAATATTTTTTGGGATACTATACAAAAGCGTACACCCTGTCGCATAAAAAATTACTCGATGCAATCGAGATAGAGGCGCAATAAATTTAAGCCTATTTTTAGTTTAGTTCATATGTGCTTTAGGACTTTAGTAAATTCATTATATTTTTCTTAACATTTTTAACATACATAACATTTTCAAAAATGTATTGAGATGCAACGGTGTATTTTAATTTCTTTAAATATTTCCCTGAATTCTTGAGAAGAATCAAAATTTTTAGAAGAATCTAAATATTTCTTATATTTAGATTCTTCTTTAGGGCTTGTGCAAGACAAAGCTTGACATAATACCGGCTACATTACTCTGAAGTAAAATGCCGTAAAACATAATATTATGATAGTAACTAAATTAAACAAGGTGAGCCGTTTCTGCATCACTAAAGCTGCAATGTTCAGTCATTTCACTGATCCATCAATACGTAATTTACAGTTAATTGTGAGTATATCGGCTTCGCCGTGCAAGGGCCCTTCATTTGAGTTTGAGTTTTTTACTATATTATTGGTACTAAACAGTGTGCAATTTTAGAGAGAGCATTGTTTACATCATATATTTTTCGTATTATTTTCATTTAATAAATCAACGAAGTATCATCAGCAAATACTATCTCGTGGCTGCTTTCAACTAAATATGGTAATATAGAAAAAAAAGACCAAGAATAAACCATTGTGGAACCTCATATTGATTAATAACCCAGGATTTTTTTTTATCATTCACTAATCTTGATCTGAATCTGAATCCTAGTAGTTTAATAAGAGATCTGAAGATTTAGTGCACGTTCGCCTATGTCATAATGGTTTAGCTTCATAAACAATATTGAGTGCTGCCGGAATTAAATGCCTTGGACAAGTCACAGAAGTTTCCAAAAGCATTCTGCAATTCTTCCCACGTATCATCGCGGTGATATATTTTATCTTTAAATAATATTTTACATCAACTGCTTTAAATAGGTCAGAAATCGGGTTTGAATTTATAGTGTGAATCGACCATAAAATAATAACTAATTATTACAAAACGATTTTATTGCCTCTTTTTATGTTCCCTTGTAGGTAAATGAAACTTGGGGACATAGTATTATGACATTCTGTTCCGTTACTTTGAGGCATTACTTGTTGAGTGGCAGAATCCGCGCCATTGTCGCGCTTTCTCTTGTTACCAGAGCGAAAAAATGAAAGAATTAAATATTTATTTTTTTCTAGTGGGGATCAAACACACAACGTGTAACATTTATAGTCACATGCTTCTGCCCTTGCGTCACAACAGGCCTAAATTCTAACTCTAGATAGATACTAATTATCCCAGTCACTTAATCTCAAGTAGAAACGTAAGGTAAGATCTAGTTAGAACACAAGTAGACTTAGGTTAGAGGAAGCGGGTCGGCTGTCACGTCGAGTGTGAAACTTCACGTCGCCCTCTTTCTAAGCTTTTATGTATATATATATAGCAATATAAGATGTTTATTAATATCTACTTATTTAAAAAGTTATTTAGAATATTTTTATTTTTTTTTTGAATTGTTTTATTTTTATTAAAAGCATCATGTTCTTTAAGTTTAAATAAAATATACTTGTAAAATAAAATTTTAATGGAATAAAATCTAGCCAAAAATGTTCAAAGAGCAGTGATAGAACGAAACCTAGTGTTAAGATACTCTGTTCTGACAAATTATGTGTATAAGGTTTTGTAAATATATCATAATATTTTTAGAAAATATCTAATATCTTCTCTCTCTCTCTCAGCTTCACGCTGTATCCCGCACGAGGCAGGGTAGGCAGAGGGAACCCGGGAACCTAGTGTGAAGACACTCCGTTCCACTTCCATTCCCCACTTTCCGCCGAGTTTGAGGCATTGCGTGTTGAATATTTCATTTCTTCGACTGGGGATCGAACCCAAAACCTGTCGGTTACAGTCAGACTCTTGTGCCGCTGCGCCACGACAGGCCTCAAATCTAATATCTTCTCTCGAAAAGATAAAAAGGTAACTTTTTAAAATTTTATGTTATATCTTACAAGGTTTGCCGTGGCATCGGGACACAGCTTTGTGATTGCGACTCTAAAAGTGACAGGTTGTGGGTTAGATTTCTACTGGAGGACTTAAAATTGTTAATATCTTCATTTTAACGCTTTGGTAATAAAATTATGTTTGGATTTTACAAAACATACAATACCTCAAGAATTCAGTAGAGAAAGTGAATTAATAAATGGGTGCGCTTAAATGGGAACTAAATATTTTAATCCTAGTTTTCCAGATTCGCTTATCTTGTTAATAAATATTTTACTACTATACTTTAGAAAAACATATTTTTACTTATATATGAGAGAAAATAGAAATTGGAAGTCTCATAACTTTCTGAACAATGTGAAGACGCATCAATCTTGAAATGCCTCTCAATCGTACCGATGCACCGAGCAAGCGGCTTATACTGTAATTGCTACAAAAGGCATTATTGTGTTCCGGAGAAAATGATCCTCTTGAGACGTCATTACTAGTACTAGACGTATAATATTATACTATCATATTATATTATTATCATGTTATATCTTATATATAATTTTCGACCGTTTAGAACACATTTATCTGTATGTTCATTGAAATTAAACAATACACAAAGGAAGTTTGCTAAAATACATTAGTGAAAACCGCATTTAATCAGTCAGTTATTTTTCTATAAAAATAATACCTTAAAGACTTTGGAGATAAACAGACAACAGTGTCAAAATGTACTATAACTAAGTTTTGAATTGATATGATAGATCAATAATCTCTACTCAAACTCAGATCTACTTATACATATTCATAAATTCAATTATAAATTCCTGAATAAAGGTACTACTTAATAAAATTAATAGATCACTCATAAAGATTTACTATGACGTGTTAAAACATAAAAATAAACTTATTCGGGCAGTAAACAAAACGTAATCCATCAAACGTAAAGTGCGTGGGGTCGTCGAAAGTAGCTCGAGTTGACTGCGTGTTGCCCAACTACTTTACAAGCTATTCCCAAGTGATACGAGGTTAAGGGCATATTGTATAACGGAAGCGGAAGTGAATATTTTTTGTTAATAAAATAATTTATCGTTTTCCTATATCGTATATCGTAGTTATATTATTGTATTCAATAGAAATAGAATTTTAATTTTCGATATATTTTGAAACAATTTAAAATAATTAGTTTGTTTCGATTTTATCATTAATTTAAAATATTTTTTTAAAGAAATGATAAAATCGAAACATATATTTATGCTATAAAAGTTAAGAAGCAAAACGTCAATTGGCGTTTTTTATAATTTATATTTTGACCTTTACTTGTATGGAATAAATTAATAGTAAAGTATAAAAGACCATTCGTTCTCATTAAGATGCTTTCGTTCCTTAATTTCTACACAATATACATTTAATAAATTCAAACTCGTCTGCTTAGAGGATTTCTTCTCTAAGATATCAATAATTATTTTAATTTCCTCACTCTAGTACAAAACGTGGCGTTGAGTTCCGCCAATCAACGTGGGGAATGGAGATGCTATCCTATAAGTGTGGTTAAGCGTAAAGCTAAAAAAATACATTTCAAATCTATTTAAGGATAATTTATATATTTTAAATGTATTTTTTAAATTCCTATTCGCTAATATCCGCTTCTTACGTCATAATGTGTTCACAATGTGACCCTAAACAATAAATGAGTGGCATTTGAGGAGAGATTACAGCAATCGAGTAGGGCTTCAAGTTGCGGGGTGGCGAATTACGTCGATTATTGTATTAATATTGATAGTTAATTTATTAATTGTGTTCATAATTTTTTTTTTCATCACGTTTTCCCGCTATTTCCCGCCTTACAATTCCCTCTGTCTACACTGCCATGTGCCAGTGTAGAGGAAGGGAATTCGAGAACCTAGTCTTAAGACTGTTTGTTCCATTTCCCACTTTCCGAACTTGAGGCGTTGTATGTTGAGTGGTGGAACTTGACGTCAACGTAGTGCCCTTACGCCACAATGGGCTTAAATTAGTTTATATATAGGTACAATTTTAAAAAATGCATCTGTATAGCACAGAAGTGTATGCAGAATATAACGAGGGAACCTAATATTAAAATATTCCCAACTTGTCCCCTTTTTCTTACATTAATCCACTTTGTCTTCTTACAAGATTCAGAAAACCGTCGTGTTTATGTACCTTATTTTTGTGCATCACGATAGCATCTGATTATAAAGTAGATAATGGTGGGTTGGATTTTCATTTTAATTTCTCTGATGTGGGAAGACTCAATTTTCACAAACTAAAACTAAATTTGACAAAGTTTAAGCAAAAAAATGTGATGTTTTTTGTTTTGATGCTATAGTTGTAGACACTACAGGTGACGTGTGTAGATCCACCTTTTCCTATTCACCGACGATTCCTATCTGACCGATGTAGGTAAAATGGTACAGCTGTCTTTCACCCCTCCTGATCAAAACAATCTGATTCAGCGGACCTTATCCCTCGGGTAATGCCCCTACTAAACTTGCTTAACAGTTTACTTAAATTTACCTCTCTTCCTCATCGCTTGTACCGCTATCTATATATACCCATCATTTCTTACCCCTTGTAAGGTGTAAGCACATCATATTTCTTTTATCACAAACCTGGCTATCGAAGAAAACTGTGGTCACCACTATAAATGTAGATCTTTCATGTACTTATCTGTACAGATGCGTCCAATTCTTTTAAGGACAATTGTGTTAGTGCAACTTGCTGGAGGCCGTTGCTTTGTTAAGAGTTATCTTGTTCACAATTTCCTTTTTTTGTACTGACTCATTAAGCTGTATATTGGCTCTAAATCTGCCAAAACTAAAGGCTAGCTCAGACTAATATGAATATATCCTCGAATCAATTATGGGATCTATCGAAATCTCAGAATGGTAAGTATTTTTCTACCATCTGACCTAGTATGCCTAAATGAACTTATTCACTTTGTGAGTTTGGTCTAGACCATTCTCTGTCTCATATTCTTTTCACTTATCCCAAGTTAATCTATCCCATACACGATGTTCTTCCTCATAATTTTCTCCATCCCCTAAATGTTCACTGTTTCTTAATATTTATTTTCAGACCTCTGTGTAACTTTTTATTTAAACATATTAAAAATAAAATAAAGAGACCCGCTTATGTTACTGCGCCATTTACCAAATTAACACAAAAAAAAAAAGAATCAGTAATAACATATTTGTGTTTCACATTCAACGTATTACAGAACATTTCGAACCTTTTAGATAACGTCCGAACGAACTACGTTCAATAACAATAAATATTGATTATAAGGACATAACCGCGGTACATTTGGAATATCACCCACGGCTATACGAATCGATGTTTACGACGTATGAAATATCCGAAAACAAAAAAAAATGTGTGCTTGTATATATTGACATATATAATGCTGTTGAGACCCGTTCTGGCGTATGACACAAAGTGTGTAACTGTAAATACGAAAAGTTGTGAGTTCTATACCTACTAGAGAGTTTCACTTCTTCGTTCTGGTAATCAGATAATGCGTGGCACCACATAACCACCACTTAACGTGCAATGATATCAAATTCGGCGGTCTATTTCGGGGATTAACACGAGGTTTACAAGTTTCTTTTCATTGCCGATCCTGCAATGTGCGATAACAGCGTAAACTGGCATATTCCTGTGACTCCTCACCCATGGCTAAATTAATATAACTATGAATACTGGCACATTCACAGAGCCCAAAAAACGCAGCGGGTTAGATAATATTGCCTATAACATAGATAAATAGTATTTTTACTAATTTGAAAATACACTTACACATTAAAAACCGATTTTTTAAGTTCGGCCACTCAACACGCAATGCCAATGCAATTCTTCGGAAAGAAGGGAATGGAACGGAGTGTCTTACTACTAGGTTCCCAAGTTCCCTTTGCCTAACCTGTCATGTGCGGGATACAACGTGAAGCTGAGTGAGTGAGTAACAATTAGAACAAAGCGAGGTTTGAACTCACGCCACTTTTCTCTCTACAGAGATGTCAATAACATAAAAAATGTAACAAACTTATAAGAATTTCAACGTTGCTTGATTTGAAATTATGGCTTAGTGGTCAGAGCACTTGGATGGTTTCCAAGAGGCGCGAATAAGATAAATAGTTTATGTAATGCAAAGAATTCCAGTCAGTAGTTTTATCAGTAGTAGTGTGACGGCGTTATTTTTTTGTGGCTTTACGATAAATCATCACATGTGGCAGAGTTTTTGAGTTTCGCGTGTTGAGCGGTGAAGGTCATCGCCGCGCTTTGCCTTAACGCGACACGGAGAGCGAAGATACGATAGTATAAAATATTTCATTCCTCGAGTCGTTATCAAACTCACAACCGACGTGTACACAGACACACCTTTCATAATAATTTACCTTCGTAAGTTTATTTTGAGTTTATAGTACTAGTTAATAAATTATAATGTGTATTTATCCTTAGAATATTTGAATTAATAAAAAGGGTCTTGTTGAAGAAATTTCTCCATATTGTGCCTTTCCAAAAGTGATCGTAGTCTACATAAGTCTAATTGACAAATATATTATAGAGATCGTCGTGATAGACCCGCACCACATCTGATTGTAAACAGAGTGTCAGGACCCTACTAGTTTTCCTTTATCTACCTTGTTTTATGCGGAATGCAGTGTGAAGCTATGAACACTTACAATAGTTTCATCCATGACTGTGGAAAACAGAGTAAGTTGCTTGAAGGTTTCTTCTGCCAAGAACAAACCTGGTGCAAAGACACTCTGTTCCCATCTTTCTGCCAAAATTTTACGATATTTGGTATTAAGAGCCGGGACTCATATGGATTGACTTGATACTTAACGAAAAAAAAATAAAAACCTAAATGGGAACCAAATTTACTATCATTGCCTTGTAAAGCTACTTGTAATGTATTACATTTACCCATATACTAAGATTATAATCACATATATTATTTTCTTAAAATTATGAATAAATATACATATAACGTGAATATTTTTAAGCATAGAATCGTGTATAAATTTCAGGAGACCTTCCATATTGCGTGGAAGATAACGAAACATATGTTGCAATAAACTACTTGAAATTATACTATTGAGAACCGAGAACGTATATTTGGTGCATTGCGAGTTTATAAATGTTGTTTGGCTTTTATATATGTCTGTAGTATTTACTTACTAGTTAGTTTAGTATCTATACGTGAATATATGATGCGAATTCAAACGATTTTAATTATATGTTATTTAAGAAATTAGTTATGGCATTTTGTGTTTTTCACTTCACCTTGGCACTTGGAAACTAAGTGTCCCAAGTGCCAAGGAAGTACTGATAGGTTTTTTATTAAGTTGCTCCGTTCCGCTCTCAATTTTTCGCCGAATTTGAGGCATTGCGTGTTGAATAGCGCAACTCAAAATCACGCTTTTGCCTTTTTTCCAAAATCAAGAAATTAAAAAAATATATATAATATTGAATTCCCCCGAGTTGGGATCGAACTTACAAGCTGTTACTTTTACAGTCGCACACTTGTATCCCTATGCCACGATGTGCCTCAAATTCACTAATCATTTTTGATGGAGTGTTATATTTTTTATTTACTTGACAATTTTATCTGTTATAAAAAATATGTCGCTTATAAAGATTGGATATAAATTAACTGGGAAGACAAAAAATAACACTTTATTTGTTTTTTACCAAAAATGTTTTTTTTATTGAGAAACCTCTTTAAAAAAAAAAATAAACCTCTTTTCTTTTAATTGAACTCAAATTAAATTACAATAAATACAATTAATCACAGCCGAAAAACCATTTTTGAAAAACAACAATATGAAAAAAAAGCTAAAGCACTAAGTAAAAACGCAATTTGATAGAGCGTACCCATGTTACGTCGGACGGACAGATTAACCGTGTAAGCCGTAATGATGGACACGACGGAGCTATGAAATATAGCGTTCAGAAATATTACTCACTGATATTGTGTGAAAAACTTCTGCTTCATATTATATAGGAATACAAAAATATCATATATATTTTTTATTTTTTATGTAGAAATTGGTAATTGGTTGCGTCTGCAGCGCTTATTGGTTCAATATCCCTTGTACGGAACTATTATGTTTGTCTTCACGCTATATTCTGCTCATAACCAAGATATACGCGTTAAAACACCCTGTTCTCATTAAGACATATCCGTCGTCCATTCGTTCTCCGCTTTCCACTGACACTTAACGACACATTTTTAAGCAATACACGTTACCAGGACATAGTCATGAAATATTAAATATAAGATTAATTGTATTCAAATTATTTCTATTTTCCACTCACTGCACGATGATCAGGGGTTTCTTTTAGTAGACATTTTTTTTATGGAAAAGACGGCAAACGAGCGTACGAGTCACCTGATGATAAGTGATCACCATTACCCACGCCCCCGTGTAGCTCCAGAGGAGATACAGAAGCGTTGCCAGCGTTCAACATGGATGGGCACCGGAGCCCGGCATTACAGGCCCTATATGAAACACAGTGACCAAAGCCACTACTTAACGCTGGTTCTAAACGCCGGGGGTGGTAACAAACCGGTCGAGTCTGCCCATGCGTGTTGTCATTGCTGATAACGTGACTTTCCCACACGTACTTTAGTCGCCACTTACGACACCATCAGTACCAGGATGATTCTATTCTAAGCCGGAATCATACAGCGATGTTATAGACACAATATTAGTCCGAGAATCGAGGCAATTTTTATACGATTTCTAATAAAATATGAAGTCAGCAGTTGGTATAAAATGTTATAAAATAATTTGTCTCTATTTATTTTATTTATTACCTATATGATTTTGAAATGTTACTTACTCAAAATTAGACATTTTTTCTGTAAAAAGACTATTCAATTTGGTATATGCGTATGTAGCAGCATTTATGACTAATCGATCATTCGACGATTATCAAATGGAAATTTAGAAATCAAATATAATAACAAGAAAACCTACTTTACATATAGCGATGATTTATAATTTATTTATATAAAAAGCACATTATCCCCGATAAACGGCTTTAAAAAATCTCTTTTTTTTACAGTTAAATCTGTTAGAAACGAGCTAAAATTTTAAAGGCAGATTGGAATTGGAATCGTTTGTACCGCAGAGAATAAAATACAGCGCCAAACAAAAAAACAACGCGGAAACAAAATACTTTGCCCGTTTTATTTTTCGCGAGGGCGCACCTTTTGTTTGCTTAACACGTTATCGGAGGGCGGAAGTTGAAAACAATCTTTTTCTAAGTACAAATTAAATGGTGATATATTATTAATGTTTTTACGCTGTATCCTTCACTTGGCAGGATAGTGTCAGAGGGGACTTGGGAACCTAATGAAAAGGTATCCCGTTCTATTGTGTAGAATTTAACGCATGGTGAGTCGCGGAACTCAACGCCGCTCTTTTTGTTACCAGAGCGATGAAATAAAAGCATTAAATATCTAATTTGAAAATATAGAATATATCATTTCCTCGAGTGTGGATCGAACCCACAACCTGTCGCGTTAACATTCACACGCTTGTACGCCACGTAAAGCATTTATGCAACGTGGTTGGATATTATATTAAATTTAAAAACGTATAAAATTTGTAACGAAGCAAGATTTGAACCCGCGCCTCTTGGAAACCGTCCAAGCGCTTGGACCAACTAAGCCGTTCGTTCTCACCAAGCTAAGACGAGATTCATATACGTTTGTTACAACTTATTTATGTTGTTAGCATGCATAATTATTTAGGTTGTAACAAGCGTATAAGAATTACGATAATTCTAAATAATTTTCTTTGGATAACGAAAATTTGTAAAAATCTCCCTACAGAGATGCTAACAAAAATTTAGTATTTTATTTTCCTAAGTGTGAAATAATACTTTAAATATAGTAAAAAAGGTTGGATGTTATTTGAATATAAATAGTATTCGTTATGGTTAATAGTTATATCTCTACTTAAAAAAACAATTGTTTATTTCATATATACATGGGTACGTACATACATACCTTGAATTCTGTTGCGGTGGTTAGGAGTTACAAATTATGTTAGTGAGGTATTAATACTTTTAAAAACGGCTTCAAAAACTGATATTTAATCTTAAAAAATGTGAAGAATCCAACGTAATATACAATAAATTACATTCGTTTCATGTTTTAAATGTATGTTGCATAATAAAATTTGAATATTCATAAATAAAGCACAAATTCTACAGTACAGTAGGATTAGAAACGGCGTTGAAAATATTTAAATGTAACACTTACAATGTAACAAAATTACATACAAAATTACATAGATTTCTTTCCATAGATAATTAAATTTAGCTTCGACTCTCGTCGATTGGAATCGATTGAACTATTTCAATCTAGACTTAAATAAAATCAGTAATACCTTTTTTTTAAATAGAATAAATGCAATACTTAAATAAGAGCATACTTTATAGTTTGATTGAGGCCAGTGACTGCATCACTGGCCTCAATCAAACTGGGAACAAGCGCGTGACTGTAAGCGCGAAAGGTTGTCGGTTCAATGCTCACTAAAGAAAATGAAATATTTAATATTTTCAACAAGGCAAAGTGCAACACTTAGCTCTGCTATGTAACATGCTATGCCTTGAATTCAGCGCAAGATATGGAACGGAACAATGTGCCTTAACACCAAGCTCCCAAGTTTTCGTCTTGTTTAAAAACTTTGTGTATGGAGTGGTTATAGTTATTGCCATGTATACTTGTATATGTCTTACAGATTAGCTGATCACTTACGGGTTTACATCGTTTCTATTGATATCTCAACAGAAAATCCTAGTCATCCTAAACAACTTTTATTATTTTATTCCGGAGATTAGCGTGTGCAAACAGACAAACGTACAGGCATTTTTTTTTACATCCTATCTCTTTTACCTTGCCACCTTATATTTTTAACTAAAAATATTCAATGTACATACACACTTTTTTATTGTTTTATTATATGTATTGATTTCCGAGTAAATATCGACTCAACATTGCAATTGGCTTTCTTTTGCAATTCATATCTATATAATAATAATAAAGTAATATGATTCACTTACGGCCCACTTCCCTCCATTAGCACTTAATCCCCATAATCAGTACCGTAACAAAGTAGCCGTGTAGTAACGCAATATTGCCGCGATTGAGGGCCTCTTAATCTCACATAATAAAATTATATCGTCGCCTTCACGCTTTTTCTGATATTGTCTACTGCAGGGGCGCCCAAATATTTTTCTCAAGCATTTGCAAGGGCTTAAATATTTACACCGATGGTAGAAAAAAGGGAACACAAAATGGCACAAAAATTTTACCAATACATCATTTATTATTATGAAAAATTACATCGATATTTATACAGGCACTAAAAAATCATGGATCTATGGAATAGTGAGGTTACGTTTGTCATTCTTTTGAAAAAATAAAATATTGCAAGAATATGAACTGTAAAGATATAATAGTTGCAGATGAAGTCGTAAGTCCTCCAATATAAGTTAAGTAAAATAAGAAAAACTTTAGGATATGTTAAAAAGTTACTAAAAAAGTAAAAATAAAACTTATTTTTAGACACGTATATATTTTTTTGATTAAGCGGGATTTGAAACCACTTTTCAAGAGGCGTGGGTATACGCGGGTAGAGTTTCCGGTTACGCCGGAGGAGAATTGCTGATTAATTAAAAAAATATATGATAATTCAATGATAATAATTCTAACTCAATACATAGAAGTATATTTATATATTTTTGTCAATGTTTTTTTTTGGGCTACAAAACAATATTTCATGCCCCCTGGCCTACAAAATTATACATTTCTCTCGATCGACCCTCCGATATGGGGACAAGCAATAGGGTATATTTTACTGTGTTACGATGTAGTAATTTTTATGTAAATCGAGCTAGAATGTATAGACAGATATAAAATGCCTATGAAATTCTTCCTCTTTTTATAGGAAACGATTTTTCACGCTATAACTTTTTACAATACATTGTCTCGTGCGGAGTATCTTTGGTTTATAGCACCTGGGTAGGTAAGTTCTGTGTCTAGTAGTTAGTGATTTACCTAAAATGAAGGCTCAAAGAACTTCAATTTTTGATAATAATCTTGATATATACGGGTTTTGTAACCTTCAGGCAGAATACCATTTTCCATAAAAACAGCGAACAGAGTGCTTTTATGCGGATACAAATGCTATGCGGGAAAAAAGGAAAGTTAAGTTTTTTAATTATTATATTTATATTTTTAGACTTTATCCTGTGTCACGTATACAACAAGGCGTGGGGAAAGTAGAAACTCAGTAGTTAAACACTCCGTTTTCATTAAGTACTTCGGTTCCCAACTTTCTGCAAAATTCCCGAGGCATAGCTTGTTGAGTGGCGGAAGTCAGCGCCGCTTTTCATACCCGAGCGAGGAATTGAAAGCTGTTAATAAACGGTATTTACAATAATCTGTTAGTTCGCAAATAACGTAACTGACACAGCACGGAGTTGAGTTATGCTACCCAAAAAGGGTTGAATAGATTGCTTTATCATTAGGTTGAGACACCTTTTCCTGCTATGTAAACAATTTCTGCTCTTTATAAATATATACTAAAACTTCTTGGCAGACTAAAAGTTGCTAAACACTATATTATTCTGGCGTTTGAATTCCGAAAGAAAAGTTTATACTAAAATATTTCGTATTTATGAATTTTCATCGAAATGCTTTACAATGCGGTAACTTTTAACAACTTCAAGCGTACAGTACAAAGGAACTTGATCGTATAAATCTGAAATATTTTTATAAATCTCTAGTTGTCAAATGTATCTCCATTTGCACAGAATTTAAAATGTAAAATGGTAAATGCCGTATTTATATAGTTTTTCAGGAATTTGAAGAAATCCGCTCTTAATCCTCTCTTACATCAATTATTTTTTTATGGAAAAGACACGTCAAAGGAGCGTACGAGTCACCTGATGGTGAGTGATCTCCGTCGCCCACGGCCCCGTGTAACACCAGAGGAGCTGCATTACTAGTAATCGTGCTTTTTGAAGGTACCCATGTCAAAAACTGCAGTAAGAGAGGTTGTTCCAATCAACTTACTTAAAATTTACTTCAGACTTTACCAAAATCGATAGTTAGGCCAAAAAATCGGCTCCACCTGCTAGAATTTTAGCAGCTTCGTTAAGCTTACGAATAATTAGTACTTACATATGTATGGTGGGGTAACTAAGCCAATTTGTAGATCCTCAGCATATAGATGAAAGGAAAAGGTTTTAGGAAGTGAATTAATAAAATAAAGAATATAAGAGGAGAAATGTAAACATAATTGGGAACATCGAAGAGCATTAAAAAGAGGATTGTCATGGATCATATATTTAGTGTTATTGGCACTTAAGACAGCACTCAAGGATGCGTTTTGCACTGACACTCGAAGAAACGAAACCTTTTTTTCCATTTATTCGCTCATGTAACAGACGCGGAGTTGAGTTACGATATTCAACACGCAATGCCTCAAATTTGGTGGAAAGTGGAGAACAGAATGGAGTATCTTTACACAAGGTTCCTAAGTTCCCCCAGCCTTTCTAGTCATGTGCAGGAAACAGCATGAAGATGAAAAAAAAAATATTATTTAAGTCATTCGTAAGTATTTGCTTTACAGATTTACTCGTACTAATGTGTAACGAAATAAAAATAAAAATGTGCATTTTTATACTTCATAAAAGGCCTAAGAAGAAAATGCTGAATGAACCGTCTCGCATAAATACCTACTCGTGTATATTACTTGCTACAGTGTTCGCAAAGCTCAATTGACTTGCTTTCGAGTTACAATAAAACTTGCAGCGAGAAATGTAATATCTGTTATTGATGGGACAAGTTTTAAGAGAAAACTTTTAAAATATTAATTATAGAAGCATTTGTAGCACCTGGCTTATTCACAGTATTAATAGTTTGTAGTTTATGGTCATGAATTCAATTCCGAATAAGTTGTATTGTGTAAATTATGAGATTACATTTTTGTAATACTTACTTATTTAGAGGCCTATCGTAGTGCAGGGGCACAAGCGTGCGATTATAAAGTGGATTCAGTTTCCACTCTAAAAAATGAAATATTTTTTTTTTAATTTCTTCGCTTTGGTAATAAGGCAAAGCGCGGTGTTGAATTCCGCTCAAACACAATGCTTCAAATGAAGCAGAAAGTGAAGGACAGAACGAAGTGCCTTAATTCTATGTTATCAAGTTTTCCTACCTTGCCATCTGCGAGGTACAGTGTGAAAATGAAAAAAAAATATATATAGTGGATTTTCCGTTTACATATTTTTTCCGCAATTTTTGTTACCGTGACGTACAACAAAAGTTGTCGGTTAGATTCTTATTCAAAGATAATATTTATTTTCATTTCTTCGCTCTGGTAACAAGTCTAGGGGTGGCGTTGTGTTCTGATACCTGCATGCAATGTTTCTAATATTGCACAAGAAGTATGTAAAAGTCTTATTTATGTTCCCTTTGACTTACGAGTACTTTGCCATATTCGGTACACAAATTGAGGTATTTTTTTAAAAAAAGTTAATCTCTAATTAACGCCAAGGGAAGCCATCGAGATATACTGTTTAGAATGTTTTAATAAAACTTGACTGCTATTTCTAATTACAACAACTTTAATTTGCGCAGTAAAATATTTTCACACTTAATAGATTTTTTTTGTGTTACTTATGCTAAATCACTCAATCGTCGATATTCTTTATTAGAACTTTATTTATTTATCATACACAAAACAGCATCACAACTTTTTCAGGGCACAGTTTACGAAAGCAGGTAGAAAAAACGAGCGTGAAAACCTGTCGCTTTTAAAGTCACATGCTTGTGTAATACGTCAGGCACTAGCGAAAAGGATAATTTAATAAAAAAAATAATTTATAATTACTTTCTACCTACGAGTAATGCTCAAAGCAACCTCTTCTAACTTGGACCACTCACTACACACCCAAACTCAAAGCGGGCAATGCAAGCGCAACTTCGCGGCAAACTTCCCAGTTGAGAAGCACACCTTCCTAATTGGGTAAATATAAGAGACGTAGTATCCAAATCGGGAGGGACTAGCTACACTTGTACTTTGTAAATACTGGGAGATCTTTATAATTTTGCTACCTGACATATATCTATATGTATATAACAGGTAGCTAATAAAGTTGGTGTATAGAGCAAATAAAGTTAGCACGATTTAGTTAATAGTGTACGTGTTTTGATGATTTGTTTTACATAAGCAAAGTACATTTTTAGTTGATTATTTATAGACAAAGTTCGATCTCATGCCGAGAAAATAAAATATTTAATATTTTTATTTCTTCGCTCTGGTAACGAGGCAAAGGCGAGGCTGAATTCTGCCGCTCAATTAATAATGCCTTAAATACAGTAAAAAGCTAGAAAGTGTCTTTATGGGGACGGAATGCCTTAACACTAGATTTCCAAGTACTTACTTAGCTATATGCAGGTTGTTAAGCTGAAAAAAGAAAATTCCTAGTTGTGGTAATACGACAAAGGCGGCATTCAATTCTGCCACTCTACATTTAAGCGTGTGACTGTAACCGGTGTGACTGTAACAGGTTTAGGATTCGATTCCCACTCGAGGTAATGAAATGTTTAATATTTTCATTTCTTCGCTCTGGTACAAGGCAAAAAAGCGGCGTTGAGTTCCGCTACTCAACACACAATGCGTCAAATTCAGCATGGGGAACGGAAGTGGAACGGAGTGTCTTAACACTAGGTTTCCAAGTTCCCTATACCTACCCTGCCATGTGCGGGATACGGCGTGAAGTTGAGTATGAGTTATCTTTTTTGGCCTTAAATTCAGCGAAAAGCTAGAAAGTGTATTTATGGAGACGAAATGCCTTAACACCAGATTCCCAAGTGCTTACTTAGGAATTTCGTCGTTATTAAGCTGAAAAAAGAAAATTCCTCGCTGCGGTAATACGACAAAGGCGGCATTCAATTCTGCCACTCAACACTATAAAGACTAGAAACTAAGTCAACATGAGAAACAGAGTATTTCCTAAGTATCTTTTTTTGGCCTAGCGTTTATCATTATATGTTCTTAACAGAACTACTTATACTAATCGTAAGAATGTAGGAATGTAGGTGTATACCACATGTTAATTTATCAGAATGTAAATGATATGTTGTTGTTACTTATTTATTATGCTTTTGCACGCTAAGAAACAAATTTAAATATTTTATCTTCTTAATATGTAATTTACATTTACAAAATTCTCAAGTTACCTTAACAGTGACCGCGACGATTGTAAAAAAACATAATTTAAGCATGGAACTACATACATATATTTTATATGAACTATAATTTTCTGTTAAAATGCGCTGCTGCGCTTACACTGTTTTGTTCCGGTTCTGATAGAAATACCTAAATTTCTTAGCCGTGTGATTCCGGCTTAGAACAGGATCACCCGGTGGTATAGATGGTGTCGTAAAAAGCGACTAAAGTACGTGTGGGAGAGTCACGTTGTCAGTAATGGCAACACACATGGGCAGACTCGACGAATCGAATTGTTACCGCTCCCGGCATTCGAAACCGGCGTTAAGAAGTGGTTTTGGTCACTGCGTTTCGCATTAGATAATGCCGGGCCCCGGTGCCCATCCACTTTAAAAAACGTCAACGCTCCTGTAGCTCCTCTGGAGTTTCACGAGGCCGTGGGCGACGGTGATCACTTACCATCAGGTGATCCGTACGCTCGTTTGCCGTCTTTCCCATAAAAAAGGCATTCCATTAACATAGCATCGAATCCACTACCGTCGATCTTAGAAACACTGCGCCACGATTACCTTTATAACTTAAAATAACTTTCATATTCGAAACACGGCGATATAATTCAATTACTACAGACACAATGTTGACATCGATGAAATATAGGGACGATAAAGCCGAACAAATAGGCTGGTAAAATCGCACCGAGTAAAATCATGTATACTCTATTACTGAAGCATTATCGTATTACTGTATTTATATGGTTGTTTGGATAGTATTTTAAGTGATGATAGTCAGCTCTATTTCAAGGAAAATTTTCATTTAGAATGTTATTTATAACTTTCCAATATTTTTTCGTTTTTAAATGTACAAATACTCTACGTAGAAATAGGTAGGGTAGGAAGAGGAAACTAGGGAACCCACTGTTAAAATACTCCGTTTCTCTTAAATACTTTCGTTATTCACTTTATGTAAAATTAGCAACACGTAATCGTGTTGAGTGGCGGAACTAAGTGTCTCGTTATGCCTTGTTACTAGAGATAAAGAAACAAAAATGTTAAATATTTAATTGGCTCAAATGAGGATTGATTTTTTTTTATCAACTGCACGCTCATTACTTTGTTATATTCCTTTTCAAAATTGTAAAACTATTGTATAGCAAGAAATAAAAGACTTTTTTATTTATTATTATTATTTATAATGGGGATTGAACCCACAATCTTGCACGTTTACAAATGCTCAATTGCTCATTGTGCCACTTCGCCCCAAGCGGCTTCAAAATAATATATATATTATTACGTAAACATAAAGAAAGTTTAGAGGTTAAAAAACGACGTCAAGTCAGGGTTATACAATATTATAATCCTTGCCCATCTATCGGTTGACATGGGTTGGGCGGCAGATGTCCCGACTTTGTATAATTTAAACCGTAGCACAAACTGACGCTTTAGTTTTTTCCGGGTTTCCTTTAGAACTTTATCTATTTCTAATAATAAATTATGAGCAGCCGTTTTGAGTTGATTGTTGATGTTGTTTTGTTCTGAAATTTTAAAAAAATGAGTTTTTTGCACAAGCGAAGTATGTAAGCTATAAAACATTTTAAAATATCTTTTCTTCCTCCCTGTTAATAAGGCAAAGCGCGGCGTTCAGTTCCATCACTCAACACGCAATACCTCGAATTCGGTGGAAACTGGGGAGTAGAATGAATTATCTTAACACTATGTTTTCAAACTCCCTCTGCCATGTGCGGGATACAGAGACCTGAGATAAAAATTTAGTAAATAAGTAAATATGTTGTATTAAATACTTGAGTATAGCACCTAATCTCTAATTTTATTTTGATTAAATAATTAAGTTCTAGGCGGCGTGACGGAATGGTATATAGGCATGTGCCTTCTATGTCCACCTTAAAGGCTAGCAACGTACCTGTAGCTCCTCTGGTCTTATTCCGGGGCTCTGGGTGGTTTTTTTTATGGATAAGACAAGGGAAACGAGCGTACGGGACACCGGATGGTAAGTTATCACCGTCGCCCACGACTCCGATACGTTATTAGATAAACTTAACCATGATGGAGTCAAAGGCAGTGCTCGTGATCTTATTGCTTCGTATCTGAGAAACAGGATTCAGCACGTTACCTTATAACCGTGTACCTCCTATTAAAGTCATTTAAGCGATTAGCTTTTGGTTATTTTGATTGTTAAAGTCTGTAGTATTTGTTTCTTAATAAATTATGTCGATTATTTTTTTTTTAAATTATAAGTAGACGACTGTGTTTTCATCGGCATTGCCTTTTTTTTAATAAAATGCCACTTCTCATTATTAAAATATTATTAATTTACATTTGATTGATTTATTGATTATTTTTTTTAAGGTGGAAGGGCACGGCATTACCTAATGCGAAACGCAGTGGTCAAAACCACTACTTAACGCCGATCTTAAATGCCGGGGGTGGTAATAATCCGGTCGAGCCTGCCCATGCGTGTTACCATTACTGGCAACGTAACTCTACCACACGCACTTTAGTCGCCTCTTACGACACCATCAGTACCAGGGCGATCCTATTCTAAGCCGGAATCACACGGATTGATATGAATGATCTATTGGATTAGCGTATTCGAAGCCAATTTATAGATACGCGAGTGTTTAGGGGTGCTGAATTGGAAACAGACCATTATCTACTCGTAGCTAGAATAAGGGATTTGTTCGCAAGTTAGCGCAGCCACATTAATTGTCCAAGCTTGGCTCCGAATTAACGCATAAGAAGCTTCATAAGAAGTTTCAAGATTCATCGATTGGAGAGGAATATCAAGATAGAGTTTCCAAGAAGTTAGACTGTGAATCTGGAAATGGAAATATTGAAGTATGCTGGCAGAACCTAAGAAATTGTATGATGGAAGTAACTGCGGAGATCTATGGTAAAGGCAAAACAGGCTTAAACAAAAAACGAGACGAATGGTAGGATAATGATGTAAAAAAAGCAGTAAAAAGAAAGAAGAAATCATGGCAGGTTTATAAAGCCTTATATGAGGATAAAAGTATGACAGAGATAATAAAGAAAGAGTATAAGCTACAAAACACCAAACTTTTGTAAGTACTGCAGAAAAATAATCGTGAAAATTCACAAAGAGAAAGATATGAAAGGTTAACGAACAACTTTCAGGAAACACGAAATTTTCTAGCGAGAAGTGAGTGGTTCCCGGAGTTGCTCGCTCAGCCGTAGAAAGGGGTGCTTTCGAAGGACAGTGATCTTTTAACAGAATAATCACGGGTTTTGCAGCGATAGGTGGAATTTTAGGAGATGTATAGTTTAAGGAGATGTAATAAAGTGATGACGCCTCTGCAATCATTATAAAAGAAGTTGAGAGTGCAATACGAAGTGTGAAATGTGGTAGCAGACGCAGATAAAGTTACTGCCGGGATGATCAGATATGGTGGGCCACGCGTCTTGGACCTGTTCTGGTTTTTGTGCAATTTATGCTGGAAATCGAGGGAGTTCCCAGACTATTGGTGAGGTGTATTCATTGTATCTTTGTATAAAGGGAAAGGTTTACAGATAGATTACGCAAGTTATAGGGCTATCAGTTTAATTACAGTTATACATTATTAGTTTTACATTTTTTGTTTGTTTTAATAACGGTTATACATTATTAGTTTTAAATAAAACACGAACAATTGGTCCAATAAATAATTTCGCCTGTCAGTGAATCAGAATTCGATGTCCGCGTCATATTCGCGGGGAGACGTAAAAAGCAATGTACGTGCGGAATATGAAGAAAGGGGATTTACCCTCGTCAAGTGGCCGACGGACGGCGTAATACCAGCGAGCAGCCGAGATAAAAGCACGATGAACTGCTAGTACATTCGTTAACACAATAATTATTATTTTTCGGGATTTTTTGTGTGACAACTTGATTGAGTTGATGCCTGTCGTGGCGGGGCATAAGCGTGTGAGTGTAAATGTGACAGGTTGTGATTTCTATTGTAGCTAGAGAAAATAATTACTATAACTAAAATTAACTCTGTTAACGACGAAAAGATTGGCGTTAATTTCCAATGTTTAACGTGTAATTCAATAGAATGACCACCCACCTGATAGTGAGTGATCGCCTTCGCCCACGGCCCCGAGTAACACCACTCTGACTACTCTGTTTTTTGTGACACAGAACGTGAAAATAAAAATAAAATAGTGTCATCTTGATTAAAATTTTCGTATGGCGAGCAGTAGAGCGCTTAACTTTGCAGGCTACGGTAGTGGATTTGTTTACCACCTGGGGGTATTTTAGCTACATCGCTCTGGTAAAAGATAAAATTTGTTGTGTTTGTATGGCAATATTTTAAAAATTGGCCGTAACGTGGACGTAGTATCACAGTGTGACTAAATAAACAGTTATTTTTTTAATGAGTAACGGAACATACTATTACTTAACGCTTAGTTGATTCCCTTGTGTTGGAGTCGAAACTAAAATCGCGTTTATATACACAATCTGTACTACAGAACCTGGAAAGCTTTTTTAACTTCGTGCCGTGTCCCGCACCTGCCTGGATAAGCGGAGGTAATCTGGAAACCGTTAGATAGTGTTAATATACTCTGTGGAAGAGCTACAATGGTTGTTTTAATAAATAATAAAATAAATCTATTCTCTATATGAGAATGAAGAGCTTACCTTCATTTACTACATGTAAACTAAAAAAAAAAAATCAATGGAATACAATCATGCCTGTATTCTGTGTACTGTGTACAGTAGAGTCCAACAGCTTTGCTTCGTACAGTCGTGATTAGCAACATAGCTATGTATGCATTTTAGATTCCTCTAAAATTGCTAGGCAATTTGAACGAGCGAACCTTTGTTAATATTGTAAATTCTACCATCTACTAACATCGAGTTTTGTTATTAATATTTTGTGGTCAATTTGACATTGTTTTCACAATATAGAAATATAGATTGTACTAACTCGAGCGTGCGTGTTTAATGTTAAAACATGCGGCGTTAAGTTACGACACGTTGTGACGACCGTATGAATTAGTCAAGATATCATTTAGTTTATTTAAAGAGAAGCCAATAAGGGAAATATAATCATACGTACAAAGAAACCAGAAAATGAGCCACAATTATAAATTTGTAAAATAAATATTATATTCCATTTTTCAGACGTCGCTGTTACACGACGATTTTTTTAAAGTAAAACCAACTTTTTTTTTTTTTTCAGAATATTAATTTTTGTAATATATATTTTTTTCAGAATACATTTTTGTAAATTTGTTTATATAACAAGTTTTATGACTTTGTAACAAGTGTTAGTCCATGAGAAATATCCATATCAATATCATTACGCCGTGAATTTCTTTTGAATTTCTTGAAATACAGCAAATTAATACTGTAATGTGATACTGGGTGTGTCTTTAATAGTAATGTTTTTAAAAACTGAAGATACAACAAATGGGATTTCAGGAAATGAATTGAACCAGGTTTCTGTCATTCCACAAGAAGATGTTCCTGGAGGGATGACTCACAATCAGAAGGCACAAGTTTATTACGGCACCGGTCAGCGTACGACTGGTGTGGAACTCTTCTTCGTGCGTTAATATTGTTTTTGTTTTAATTCCATATACCTATTTTTCTTTATAGAACTTATTGTTCCGAAACTCTATTTTTTTATTTTTACAAAGTTTTATAAACTATTGTATACCAAGAGCGCACTTCGTTTACATATGTCTTGCTAGCCATACATTACATGAGATATATTATAAACTACCTATGTTCCACAATAATTAAAATTAAATCTTCGACCTTCAGCTTAGATTACAATTTTAACCACAATACCAACAGTTACAAAATTAGCCTAATCGATACTCATTAATTTGAAATGTTTATTTAGTTTTTAATTTGTTAGTAGTGTTTGTTTTGCATTGTCACCGTCACGCCTGGTAATATATTGATGTTTATTAGTCATATTAGATAGGGCCAATTGGTCTTTAGACCAGGCGTGGCATATGATAAGCAAGACAGGTTGTGGGTTCGTATCCCGCTAGAATATAACAGCGTTAAGTTACGTCGTTCAATATGCATACATTTAAATTTGGCAGAAAGTGTGGAACTAAAGAGTAGGTTAGGCTAGGTTTCTAGATTTCCTTTCCTATACTGCTATGTATACAGCGTGAAGCTAACTCTTGGCAAGCATGGATGCTTTTTCATGGAAATTTGTTCTGTAGTTTTATAGGCAACATTATATGTAGGTACACCCTTTTTCTTTACTTTTTTGTTTTACTTTTTACCATTTAATTTATTAATTAACTTGCCTTTAACAGTGCGAATAAAGAAGATTGTATTTAATTTTGGCATGTCAAATGAATGAGAATGTGACGAAATAATTGCAAAAGACGAGAAAAAAGGCGACCTTGAACTTGTTGAACTTCAAAAACACAGAATAGATAATAGACCGTAGCATTACCCATTTCGTACTCTGTAGCAACCTCATTAGTAATCTAACGAATGTAGCTAAAAGGTATTTCTCTTTTCATTTTCTGCTATATCCTTCTTATCACATAGGCGCAGCGTACTTTTGCAGCTAGTATTAAGACACTTCGTTCTCCACTTTCCGCCGAATTTGTGCTATTACGTGTTCGAGTATGAGTGTCGGAACTAAATCTAACACTATGCCTTGTTGCCAGAACAAAGAAATTTATATTTAAAATATTTAATTCCCTCGAGCTGCGATCGAACCCACAACGTTTACAGTCACATACTTGCCCTTCCCACCACGACAGGCTCATCAGACATTAATTCAAATGATTTATACAAAATAAACAGAAAACCTTAAACTGGCTGTTACCGAACAAAGTGAAGCAGAACACGGGCAACTTAATAACGATGCATCGATACCTGAAATATTAGTTGAGTTCGGAAGTGCAAACTACAGCACTAACCCGAGGCGAAGTTAGTAAACTTTGCAGTCTTACTTATTGCCTGTCAAAAAACGCTGGATAGACTCACCTGAGAACATTAAGGATTTAGAAAGTTTCTTGTAATATTATGAATACTTTAGTGTAGTTAGATAGTTTTGCTTTTAAGAAAGAGTGGACCCTGGGTTCAAATACTTGGGCAAACTACGGGCTTATCATTTTGCATCTAATAAAATGTAGCATTTGGTAGGAAAAACCTAAATTCTTCTTAATTCCATTCAAGTTTTTTTTTTTTTTTTTCATGATTACTTATTTAAAAAATAAGAACTGTTCAGGATTTGAAGGCACAATGGAAAAACTTTTTTTACATTTTTCAAACAATTATTTTGTGTGTGTGGAGTTATACTTTAAAGATATTAAAAAAACAACAATTAATATGTTAACTTAAAAGAAACATACCAAAAGTAAAGTCTACTTCACTGACAAGAAATATTTAAATCATGATGTATATAACTGTTATCAATTGAATCTCACGCTAACATTGGCGTTGAAAAAATGCAAACTATTAAGTTTCTCTCGAGCTCTTCTCAGCAGAATTGGCATCCGAGCTGTTGGTAAAAGTATGAAAGTCATTTTGAATGAAGAAAGTTTTAAATTTGACTGAAAATAAAAAACTGATCAAGCGCGAATTGAACTGGGCGAATACGAGGGTTCTGTACTAATTTCAAGATTGAAAGTTGATGAAATAAAATATAAGTATGGATTTTGTATGAAATAAACTATAAATAGGTTTGAATTTATTTTTTTCTAAGAAAAACATGTAAGTTTTAAGTTATCGTTTTTTTTTTTCATTTATTAACTACAGATATTTCAGTTTGTGAGAACTTTATTTCAAATTTGATAATTATAGATCAACGAAAATTATCATAAAGATGTGATTCTACGGTGAATTTTAGTTACTTTGAATATTTTGAAGCTCCTAGAAACCATTAGATCAAAATATATTTGACAACACTACTAGATACCACTGTGGTGGCACGATATAAATTATTTTAACAGACGGACAGTCCGGCAACACAGTGATCAATTAAAAGTTTTTTTTTTCTTTTGGAAGTACGGAACCCTAAAAACATTATATTCTCTTTCTTCAGTTTCTTTACTGTTCTTTTAATAATATGACTCAATCTAAATGTAATGAACTGACTGTAACTGACAGATTGTGGGTTTGATCCCCACTCGAAAAAATTAGATATTTAATATTTTCAGTTTAAATATTAATTGTTTTCATTTCTTCGCTCTGGTACAAAGCAAAACGCGGTGTTGAGTTTCGCCACTCAACACGCAATGCCTCAATTTTGGCGGAAAGTGGGCAACGAAGTGTCTTAACACTAGGTTCCCAAGTTCCCTCTGCCTACCCTGCCGTATGCGGGATACAGCGTGAAGCTGAATATGAAATAAAAAGCAAAATTCTTCTTGCCTTGAAGCTCATACACTTAAATTTTAAAACCCTCATTAATATCTAAAGTCCATCTATTAGTCAAGTCAAATCCTATGCAAATTGTCTCGTAATTACAAAATTTCTTTTGTTAATTAGCGTAAAGGCCTTGTTACTTTTAAAAATTTACTTCACACTGTCGGGGTGGTGAATTTCGTGCGAAAAATTTGCATAAAAAATGTATGTCACTCCGTCTGTCCTACTCCCGTTCTTTCAATTAGTATTATTACTTAATAAGCCCTTTTGAAAGAAGGTGAATGTAGGGAAAGTGTAGCTAATTAGCCAAAATTCTTGTATTTTTAGGCCTTTTAAAAGCTTAAACATAAAAGCACACTAATATTTTATTTACAGACAAGATGGTTCGGGTTCAAATTCATCAAACACGATTCTTCATTTTACATGAAATTTGCCGCGTAATCAAAGTTGCAGAGCATTTCCCGTGGAACTTTAATTATAAAACTTGCTACGAAGTGAAAATTTAAAATTTAAATATAAATAAAAGAAAAGAAATCACAAATAATTTTGTTCTTACTTGTTTGCTCATTAAAATAAAAAAAACACAGCAACTAATATATAATAATTAACTTAAAAATAAGATATCGGTTTTTTAACATAGTCCGTACTAAAAAAAATAGAATACAGTAATGAGTCTTATTTTCCATCTTACAAGTAAATAAGCGCACAGTAGTCTCGTGGTGCATCCTTTCTGCAAACCGGAAGCGACGTATAATTACGAGACCCTTTCAGGATTTAATATAAAAGCTGCGTTATAGCTCTTTATGTATGCGTAATTCCTTTTCCATGTATGTAAATATTAATAATGTTACAATGAACGTTAAAAATAATAAAAAGTATATGAAATTTAGTTTATATTATGATTTCGCGTTGCTTATTAATATAACGACGATTAAAACGACGGTTGTAAGTTCGATGTTCAGTTGGGGAAATTATTATTTTCAATTCCAAAACAAAGTGCAAAACAAAGACTTGAATTTTTGTGGAATGAATTGCCATTTCCATTACGTTCTTTGTTCTCCTCCAGGTTGAAATTGAAAAGGAAAACAATGACAACCCATGTAATTAAGGCAGTTATTATAAGTTCAATACAAGACAAATGCAATATCTTTGAAAAAGATGAAGTTAGTTCATACAGTTCATATTGAATTTTTGAGGATGTATCCTCAATACCCAAAAGCCTATACATAAAACTAAATTTCAACTAAAGTAGTCTAAACAACTCTACATAGATAACATACGTGCCTCTCAATACAAGGATACGAGTATAAAATCCAAAATAGAATACATCAGCATTAGAAAGAGATACTTTTACATCAGTCTAACGAAAGAACTTCCAATTTATATTGCAAAACGGTCCCGTACATACAAAATCTACATTATTTATTGAAAGTTGTCTGAGTGTATGCAGTGCGTGATCTGGTACACAAACTACGTACATGTTTAACAAACTAGACGGTTACAGGTAGTTTCGTTATTTTATATACATGTCTGTATGTCTGTTATAGCGCAGTCAGTTATAGGCAGTGGATTATATACCTGCCTATAACTGACTGCGCTATAACAGACATACAGACATGTATATAAAATAACGAAACTACCTGTAACCATCTAGTTTGTTAAACATGTACGTAGTTTGTAATAAGGCAAAGCGCGGCGTTGAGTTCCGCCACTCAATACGCAATGCCTCTAATTCGGCGAAAAGTGGGGAACGGAAGTGGAACGGAGTGTCATAACACTAGGTTTCACTTCCGTTCCCCCTGCCTACCCTGCCTAGTGCGGGATACAGCGTGATGCTGAAAAAAAAAGAAAAAAAAAAATTATATACCTATTTGAGAAAATGTCATAGTAAATATATATGGCTTCACGCTGTATCCCGCACGAGGCAGGGTTGGCAGAGGGAACCCGGGAACCTAGTGTTAAGACACTCCGTTCCACTTCAGTTCCCCACTTTTTGTTTCTTAAAATATATAGGCTAAAATAGTGGTGTTGAGTTGACCACTCATGACGTAATGCCCCCAGAATTCTCAGGTTCCCTCTGTCTGCCCTATTGTATGCAGTATACAGCGTGCATCTTTCTTAAAATGTAGTGCATGAATATAATTTTGTGGCTATTTTTATAAAAAAAAATAGTAGTAGTGTAAGCTGAAAGAAGGAACTTTGTATTTATTAACATAAACAAAAACCTGCTAATATTTTTCGTTTCTAAATATAGTAAAGACACTTTATAAATAATAAAATAACGAAAACATTCTTCACCTGTAAAGTAACTCCGGCTATTTATTTTGGCCATATGCATCGATATTGTAACTCGACAGTCGACACACGTTCTCTAGTTTACACTGTCTCGCCTAAAGTATTTTGTTCGTAGTTAGAGGCAACTCCGTTCAAAAGTAGTTATCGCTACCTTACCTACGCTAGTTCTACTTGTATTTACATTTGAATTTTGTACGTGGAAAGAAGGTTTTTAAGGATATATATTTTTTTACTTTTCATTTTATCAACAAAATATATTTTTATATTTTAGTATGAACCTGTACCGCGTGTGACTGTGCGTTGCGATGGGTTCAATAATGACTCCAAAAATGAAATATTTAATATTTTTATTTTCTTCGCTCTACTACAATGATAAAGCGCGGCGTTGAACTCTGCCATTCAAATTTTGATGCATCCAATTCAGCGTTAAGTTAGGAATACTATAGTGTCATGATGAAATCGCAACGCAAAGCTCTTTTAGCTCTACTATCTACATGCGATATACAAGTGAAGCGAAAAAAATCTACAATATTATGCTAAAAGCAATGTAGATGTCTCTCATCGTCTTTTTTTCTGACTATAAATATTTACAATAGATGATGTTTCAATTTCAATTCGGGGAAAATTATAATTTATGATTAAAGATAACGAATACTTAGTAATATTTGTTTTAATTAATAATTGTTGCTTTACTTACACTTGGTAGTCGAGGCTCCGGTTTTTTGTAGATCTTTTTTTTTCGTTTTATTTGTGATTATCATACATTTTAAATAAAATAAACTTAACCTGATTAATAGCGTGTATTGATTTTTATACATTTTTTGGAAACATATATCCCTTTTGCTGTTGTTGAACATTTCTTACTAATTTTACCAAGCTTGAGAATAATTAAAAGTATGTAAACATCTTTTATAAGATTATTACTGTCTTGCAGACTTAAAAACACTTATTTTCTATCATTTGTGAGGCCTGTCATGGCGCAGCGGCACAAGCGTGTGACTGTAACCGACAGGTTCTGGATTCGATCCCCAGTCGAGGAAATGAAATATTTAATATTTTCAATTTAAATATTTAATGTATCATTTCTTCGCTCTGGTAATAAAGCAAAACGCGGCGTTGAGTTCCGCCGCTCAACACGCAATTCCTCAAATTATGAGGAAAGTCGGGAACGAAAGTGGAACAGAGTGTCTTAACACTAGATTCCCAAGTTCCCTCTGCCTACCCTGCCATGTGCGGAATACAACGTGAAGCCGAGTTCTATCATTTGTACAGTTTGGAAGTGGAAAATGCATTAATTTAGCTTCCTCGCTCTGATAATAAGAAAGCAAGGTGTTAAGTATATCATTAGGCATGAAATATCTCAAAAATTGGGTTGCCTACGAGCAATAGAATATTTTAACAAAAAGGTTCCTCCTTCAGTAGGTAGTTTTTTATTAACAGACAACCAGTACTTAAAAGCAAGCTTACAGATATTGAAAGTGAAAAGAGAGTCTGGTCAGTTATGACGAATATGTTGACTTGACTACTTGCACGTTGTACTGATGAAGTAAAAGCAACATTATTCAAAGCTTATTGTACAAGTACAAGTGCACGTGGAGACGCGGAAATCGTATAATGCCTTACGCGTGCAATATAATAATTCTTTCAAAGTGTTGTTGGTGCTGCGGAGTCATTTCTGTGCTGTGTCCACAGAAATGGCACAGATTGTTTAATTTTAAGTTTTTAATGTTACTAATATAATTTTTAAGTCTGTTATACAAATAAATTTAGTCTTAGTTACTTTAGATAAAGATTATTATTATTATTATTATTAAAAAATTTCAACTCAAAAACTATTACCTCATGTAAGTAAATAGATTACAACTCTTAAACAGCTAATCTGAGTTTCATAAAACAGCTAACCACAGCAATGAAACTAAAAAACTTATTAAAAATGTTACGTAGCAGAATTTTCAACCAGAGCCTCTCGGGGAGTTCAGATCAAAAATGTGTTCAAAATTGTATAACATTTCTAAATAAATATTTTTATTTCTGAAGTGTGGAATGTCACATTAAAATCAGTAAAAAGAAGATGAACAAGGCTTTTGAATAAAAACCTCACCGTACACAGTCACTCATTCTGAAACTACTTTGCCATAGACAAATACACAAAGAGAAAGGTCAACGTTAACACACCTCTTTTTGCATCGGTAAAAAATATAAAAAGAAATAATTTTGCACGCCATTTTAATCCAAGCGACAGTAAACGGCTTAAACGTATAAACAACAAGTCTTGAATACTTAAACCCGCTAGACGCCACAGCCCGCATTCGTGCATTGCAACTTTTATTGGAAAACTTAGCCGAATTTACATTTCCCGCACATTATTAAAAACCCTTGTAGAACTACTGGTAGTAGAAGTTAAAATGTCTAACTTCTAGAATAAATTTATATCCATGAGCTTTTTTGGGTTCCTTTCATACTAGGGTAAGCAGGAATTTGGGAACCTAAAGTTAATATACTCCGTTCTTAATAGAGATTTTATTCTAACCTGACCTAACCTAACCTATCCCCATTATCCTCTGAATTCTGAAGGTAATGCGTGTTGAGTAACAGAATTCTACGTCAAGAAGAACTAGAAAATGAACATATTTAATATTTAATATATTATTACCTTGAGAATCGAACTGACACTCTGTCGGTGTTACAGTCTCACGCTTGTGCCTATGCACTACTACGGGCTGCCATATCCATGAAGTGAAGACTATTTTTTATTGTTACACTCTAGAAGTTATAATAGGATATTTTAAGGTTAGTTTAAAAGTTGTACGGGATAGTGAGAGCTGAAAGCTCCTATATTGAGCGGTTTAAATATTCTACTTTTGTAGAGCTTTTGCTAAGTTGTTTTTGTTGATTTTTTAAGCTAATTGTAGTTTGTTAGTGTTAATTGTTTTTTTAATTGTTTTAAGTCTATAAGTTATTGTTCTAGCTTATTACAATAGTGGTGCAGTAAATGTGGTTTTACATAAAAAATCTGTACGGTTGAAGTGTGAATCGGATCCGCCCACCAAAGGCTCCATTTCGATTTCAACATTGTTGTCAAAGAAAAGTATAACTTATAAACATTGAGCACATACAAACAAACGGCAAGCAATAATTTTGTTGGGTTATTTCTATGATAAATTGGGTCGGTGAGACCTTTATATTAATAGCCTTTATGATAATATTAATACTAGAAATTAGCTTAATCTTAGTGCACCTTTAACTCGATTGCATCAAGTTCGTAATTTTTTTATGGGTCACGGTGTACGCTTTTACAACAGGATCCCAGAAAACGTCCGAGAATTTTATATTTCGCAATTTAAAAAAGTTGTGAAAAGACGTTTGTGTGTTAAAGGTTATTACCAAATTAACGATTTTATAAATGATAACACGCTTTGGGAATAATATGCTCGCTCCAGGCTATTTCAAATGTATCATTGTCACAATTGATTATATGATGTAAAAGTTTAATTGAAAAAAAGACATGTCCCGCTGAGTTTCTTTCGCCGGTTCTGCTCAGGTCTGAGGCAGTAACTTTAGTGAACTGGTGGTAAATTGTTTGACGTTCAAAAAATGAAGCATGTAACTTTTTATTTTGAATAAAAATATTTTAATTTGAACTTGAATTTGATCTTAGACTAAATATTGTTTATCCCGCATATAGTAAAGTGGCTTCGTTAGTACTAAGATATTATGTTCTTTACTGAACATTACAAGTGACAACATTACTTGTTGATTAGCGGGTGTCAACGCTTAATCATAGTGAGAGAGTAATGTTTATTCTCAAATAAGTATAAAATCAACAATAGTCGCACACAACATCTGATTGTAAAAGCGAGGTTATTGATTTCAATTCCTATTCGATGAAACTGATTTTATACATTTCACGCCGGTAACAAGGCAAAGCGGGAAATTGAACTATGCCATTGAAACATTTGGGGAGAAACTTGGATACTATGTACCTAGTCTACCTCTTATTACCCTGATATGCAGTAAAAAGCATGGAAATGTCAATACATAATATAAACATTTATAATGTTTTGTGACATATCGTAGCGCAGGTGAACGAGCGTGTGACTGAAAACACGAGAGTTTGTGGGCTTTATTCTTATACGAGGATAAAAAAAATATATTATATATTATTTTCTTCGCTCTGATAACAATGTTAAGCGCGGCGTTAAGTTAAGGAACGGAATTGTCTCAATGGAGATGAGATATATCAACATTACGTTCCCAAGTTCCCACTGTCTACTCTACTATGTACAGGATACATGAAGCTATTAACATTTATAATAATTTTCAAAAGCACAAAATGTAATCTTGAAAAATTTTCGCACGATCGCGTCCTAAATCTAAGTGTACAATAACTAATAATACAGCGATGGTAATACCAATTCATTGTTTTGCCAATGAAGACGCATCGTGCCAGCCTCCAGCGCTTGACACGGGTAAACCCTTTTTCTTCATAACGCGAACACTTACAGTAATATTTCATATTTAAAAGCTATATCATATATTTTCTTTTGGGTTTTTGGGTTATTTTTTTGCTATTTGCCATTTGAAATTCTTGACGCGATTTTATTTGTATTGTATAATATTTCTAATTTTGAGGGTCTAACGTCTTGTTAGCAGCGTTGAGTTACGCCAGTCTACGTGCAATATTTCAAAGGTTTTTTTAAAGTGCTTTAGGCTTCGCAGAGACAGAAGGAACGTGGGAACCTAATGTTAAGACACTTCATTGTCATTAATACGTTTCCGTTCTGATCGAATTCTGGCGGCAATGCGTTTTGAGTGGCGGATGCTAACTATTATCCTATTAACAAGACCAATAAAATCAAAACAAAATATTTTGAAAGGGAATCAAACCCAAAACCAGTGGGGTCTACTGGCTGTTGGCCAAACATATTCTTTTTTTTTAGATTTGAGGCATTGCGTGTTAAGTGGCGGAACTCAACGCCGCGCTTTGCCTTATTACCAGAGCGAAGAAATGAGACATTAAATATTTAAATTGAAAATATTAAATATTTCATTTCCTCGACTAGGGGATCGAACCCAGAACCCGTCGGTTGCAGTCACACGCTTGAGCCGCTGCGCCACGACAGGCCTCGATAAAAATATAGAATACTTTCAATATTTAAATAAAAAAGCATTATATAGTTATATAGAATTTTTAATAAAATCACATAAGAATTTTGTTTATTAAATTTTTTCATAACTTTATTTTCATTTATGGAACGAAAAATTTAACTTTTATATTGACTAAAATATAAATTGAAAGTCAATATAATTTTGTGAGTTATACACTTCATAGTAAAAAATATTTACCTTTGTATCTTTGTAAGTGGTGGAATGTGACAGTAAATGAATGTAAAACTTGTATCAACTGAATCAATCACTTACATTTATTTATTTTTATACATATTACATCAGCTTCACGCTGTATCCCGCACATGGTAGGCTAGGCTGAGGGAACTTTGGAATCAAAGTTTAAGAAACTCTGTTCCCTATTCTACTTTCCACTGAATGTTAGGCATTGCATGTTAATTAGCGGAAGTCATCGTCTCACTTTGCCTTGTTATCATAAAAAAGAAATGAAAATATTGAATATTTAATCTAAAAATATGAAATATATCCTCTACTGGCTGTTGGCCGAATATAAGTAAGTTGCCTTTGTAAGTTTGATCACCACTCGATGTGACCATCCACACAAATGATATTAGAGACTACAGGTGTACAGATTACATTATTAACATATATTCACTATAATAAAACAAAATACTGCATTAAGTTACGTAAGTCAATTCACAATGTGTCGAAGAAGGGTGAAAATTAGAGAGTATTTTAAGAATATGTTCTAGAGTTCTCTCTGTGGCTAACTTTGTAGATATGCATATGGATAGCAGAGTCAAGCTAAAATGCGTATATTTATCAAAAAAATATTTTATTAACAACATTTCAAAATTATAATTGTTATTAATCTATGTAAGGTATCGGTTGAATTTAGGCTAATCGATAACACTATAGAAGTAGATGTACAGAACATCATTTATTGTTACGACACGATTTTACTCTTAATTAAGTTACAGTTTTATTGGAATAATTGTACATAATATGTTCAAAAATATTCCATAGGATGTCAGAAATATTTCATTTTTGATACCTTCCATATCTGTCTCTGGTCTAATTTAAATAAATTTAAAGTGAGTTCGAATCCAAGTCGGTGTAAATAAATGTTGTGTCTTCAGCTTCACGCTCTATTCCGCACATATTAGGGTAGATAGAAGAAATGGAATATGTATATTTAAAAACAAACATCACTTAGAAATCTTCTAAAGGCATTTTTATTGCTTCCAAGGAGGGATACGATATTAATGTCGAGATAAATTATTTTGACACTCCATATGTCAAAATAGTATATTTTGACGTTCATGGAAAATAAAATAATCTTAGATTTTGCCCTTTTGTCGTACGGAACCTTAAATAGAAAGAAATATACAGACAATAATTAAAATTAGGCAACACTAAATTTAGTCAATAATTCATTAAAGAGCTCTACCACGTTATCACTAATCGTACAGTATAAATCACGTTATCAGTACTGCGGTCTGGAATCTGCGAATATCTGGCGGGTGAATCACGGCAACGCATTGTACTCGATGCTCCTCCACTTAATTAAACTTAGGTATTTATAAACGGGCAAAATATGTAGACTCGGTATTGTTAATAATTTACTATTGTTCATTTGTTGTTATCAGTTCATTATTGTAGGAGTTAATTAAATTAAAGTGAGGTTTGTCGTGGCGTAGAGGCACAGATGTCCGACTTTTAACGCGACAGGTTGTGAGTTTGTTCGTGGAAATAAAATATGTAATATTTTCATTTTTTCGCTCTGGTAACAAGGCGAAGCGCAGTCTTTAGTTCAATACTCGACCGCCTCTCAACTCAACACGCAATGCTTCAAATTCAAAGGGAAATAAAAAAAGAAAACCTAGATGACTCCAACCATCACATCCAAAAGGTTCTAAAATATTTCAAAATATGAAAATAATGAAATAGAGTCATTCACCTCTAATTTTTTTTCTTATTTCAAGTTTCACGCGGTATCTCACACATGACAGTAGACATGTGTGAAAATTTGATTTTATTTAACACTTCCGTTTCCCACGCTTTGCCGGATTTTGGAGGCTTTGCTTTGGAAGTAACGCAAATATTAAATATTTCATTGCCTCAAGTGGGTATCGTACTCAAAATTTGCCGCGTAAACGGTACATCGAAATAAAATTTATAAATATTGCAAAATATTATTATTCATGAGGCCTGCCGTGGCGCAGCGGCACAAGAGTGTGACTGTAACCGTCAGGTTCTGGGTTCGATCCCCAGTCGAGGAAATGAAATATTTAATATTTTCAATTTAAATATTTAATGTTTCATTTCTTCGCTCTGGTAATAAGGCAAAGCGCGGCGTTGAGTTCCGCTCAACACACAATGCCTCAAATTCGGCGGAAAGTGGGGAACGGAAGTGGAACGGAGTGTCATAACACTAGGTTTCACTTCCGTTCCCTCTGCCTACCCTGCATAGTGCGGGATACAGCGTGAAGCTGAGTTTGAGTTTATTATTCATATTAGTTTTTACTTGAAGTTCCCCCAATGTCTATGCATAATTTAATATAAGGTTAGGGTCACAAGTTTTTTTTATTAAAATATGTACAAGCATACGTAATTTATGTACCACCATGTTTATTGCAAAAGTTTACAGCCGGCAACTCTTTGCGGTATTCATCCTTTACCTGCCATTGTAAAACATAAAAATTTTGTATTTGATTTTCTTTGAGATCGATGTGAGGATATCGAGTAACTTTATTTGTTTAACATATTTTGGAGTAAAAATAATTTTAAATTACTTTTTGTATTATTTATTTTGTTACAGAGTGAGATATAATGAATTAACTAAATTTATTAAATCAACACTTTTTTATTAGAAATAAAATAAAATAACTGTTATTTATTAGAAATCGAGCGAAAAAAGAAAAAGTTAGTGTCTTGACACTTGATTTTCTACGTTCGTGTCATACTCGCACTTGTCCTTGTAAAAATGTTTTGTCATTGTAGATGAAATTACTGGACTAAAGAAAATAAACTTAAGTTGATAGGTTTTAGAGTGTAAATCTCTCTTAGTTCATATGACTCGTCCTCAAAAATTCTAAGGAAACAAGTAAAAATGGGGTTTTCCATTTTACGTCTTTAAGTTGACTCAAAAAAACTTGGACAACTAGTGCACCTCTAAAAAAAGAAACAGATCGTAATTTAATGGCACAAGCGTGTATCGCAAGCACGACTGTTGTAGACTTGATTCCCGCTCGGGGCAGTGAAATATTTGAAGTTTATATTTCTTTGCTGTGATAACGAGGCAACGTGCGTTTAGATGCAACACTTTTCATGTAACGACCTAAAAATCGAGCAGAAAGTGACGAACGGCATTATCTTAACTTGAAACGGAACGCACCTAGATTCGGAAGTCCCCTCTGTTTACCCCGCTACGTGCGGGATACAATCTGAAGCTGAAATAAAAAACAATAACATCAACAACAACATAAAACAAAAAACCTATTTTGTGTTAGACTATGGAAATCAATAACCCAATATCTTTTTGCCAACCATTTCTTTCAACGAAACTAACACCGAATCTATTAACACTGTAAACTCACAAATTGAGCAGTTGACGTGAAAAATATCCATCATAATATTTATATAATGAAAATGATAACAAAATGACAAAAGGCCTAAACTCATTTACATTTTCCACTCTGTTGTTCAAATCACGCCAATCCGATAATTCGCAGTGACGTGAGCGAAGGGGAACAATAATCATTTATAAATTATTTATAAAAAAAGGTATCATGACGCAGTGAGACAGTGACTGATTTTAATGGCGATGATTATGAGTCAAATTCAAGTTTTGAACTATTTTCATTATCTCAATCTGGTCTAATAAGTAAAAACGAGGTGTTAAGTTCACAATATTTCAAGAATTGAATAGCGCGTGGGAAATCGATTGTCTTAACATTCAGGCTACCCAGCTACATATGACTTAAGACAGTAAGTTTAGGGGAAGTACAACTTATAAAAATGGACTTATTTAGGCTTGGGGTCGTACGTTCTCATTTTGTCGTAAATAAACTAACATAATAATCAATATCCATGGGAACAGCCATAAGCGATGAAATTAACGTAACAAAAATTGATATATTTGTCACCCAGTCAGATATACAAGTAAAAAGCTATCACAGCCTAGTTGGGCAGTTGTAGACTTCAATATATTAAAGTTTGATACCACTGGAAAGAAAGATTTAATTTACATTATATCTATTTTCACTTTAGTAGAACTAAACACGGCGTTAACTTCCGTTATTCGACACGTTGTCACTTCAACATGGGTTTAACTCCTATGTCTTCATGCCAATCCTATTTTTCGTATGAAATATTTCTCAATTGTTTCTGTTTTTAACCTTAAGCCACACAAAAACTTTAAAATCATGATTTATGCCTTTTTATTTCTGTCATACATCGCGTACAAGCTCAGGCATGAGTGCTGAAATTGAAATGCTTTATTTAATTATGAATATTCGCTGCTCTCTACGTTTAAGCGTTCTTTAAATATTTTCAACTATCGGTCCTGCCTCGATTGCACATGCGATTATTTATTAATTAAGTAAATAGTATGAAAAATAAAATTGACACAAATTAAAATACCTTAAATAATGGCCTGTCGTGGCGCAGCGGCACAAGAGTGTGACTGTAACCGACAGGTTCTGGGTTCGATCCCCAGTCGAGGAAATTAATTAAATATTTAATGTTTAATTTCTTCGCTCTGATAATAAGGCAAAGCGCGGCGTTGAGTTCCGCCACTCAATACGCAATGCCTCAAATTCAGCGGAAAGTTGGAACGGAAGTGGAACGGAGTGTCATAACATTAGGTTTCACTTTCGTTCCCTCTGCCTACACTGCCTAGTGCGGGATACAGCGTGAAGCTGAAAAAAAAATAAAGATCTATTAACTATTAAATAAATTTTAAACAATTCAACTAATCCAAGTCCCAAATCTAGACATCTACCTTTACTTATAAAAAAAAATTGTAACGGATAGGTGTCTGTACGTGGAATATATGTATCTATGTAAACGTGGTAGAACCAAAAAGAATTATTTTAATTTTTGTTCGTGTAATTTCAGAATCGGCTTAACCAATGTAATGGCAGTTTTTACTATGTTTTAAAGTGTCCACACTTAGGACAGAAAATACTAAACTTAAATTTTTATACGCTTTTTAAATTTAAGTTTAGTATTTAATGGCAGTTTTCACTTTTATATTTTGGTAAGGTTCTATTAACATAAAGATATTTTTACTGTATGCCGCACATGGCAGAGTAGGCCGAGGGAATTTGGGAACCTAGTGTTAAGGCACTCCGTTCCACTTCCGTTCCCCACTTTTCGCCGAATTTGAGCCATTGTAATTAATTATATTTAAAATGATAATGTTAATAAGTAATGCAAATTATTAAATTGATAATTAAGTTGATTAAACCTATCGATACTTACTAATATTAAATATTTCAAATATATGAAATCAAGCCGCCTGCACACATCACGTGACTTGGTAATGGTTACTTGGTAATTGTAGATGTATAATATCTCCTAAAGTGTTTATTGTAAATGTATAATTTGTATTCAATTGAATTGAAAAAGGTGACTATTTCAATTATATCAAAATAAATATCAATATAATAATGACGGAGTACTTGGTTATATATATACAGCTTTACGTTGTATCCTCAACATAGGAGAATAGGCAGAGAGAACTCGGAAATCTAGTGTTAAGACACTATTATTATGAAGATCCCACTTAAGATCCCACTTTAAGTCGAATTTGAGGAATTGGCAAAAATAAATATAAAAAGTATTTAATTTCTTTGAATAGATCTTTGAACTCACAACCTGTACAGTTACAGATGCACGTTTATGCTCGCCTTTGTCATTATAAATAAATATAAGTAAGTAAATTATCAATGTAATTTATTAGATTAAATCCTTAGGTATAATTTTATAAAATTGTTGATTTTTTAAATTGTTCTTAGAAAATACATTTCAAATTCTCTTAAGTTTAAAAATTGAACTGAACAACATATAGCTTGCAAATTAACAAAATAATTCTCCTAAGTAGAAATCGAATCAAGAACCGTCGCTTTTACAGTCAGAAGTTATCGCTGCGCCAAGATAGTCTCAAAATATTCCATTTTAAGTATATTTATATTAGGGATCAACCTCCACGTGATCAGAAAGCTTATCAGGCGGGATAGGTGTATATATTACACATTGTGTGTAGGCGTGACGAATGTGCCCTAAAAATATGATATTTGAAACTCGATGGTCTTCCTTATCTCATATTATATCTCTGATATAGGGTAACTGCGCGTGAAATTTTACAAGTGTCGACGGGCTCAGACCATCCGCCTCTAGAGTACACCGCTGAATGCTAACAAACTGTATATATAGAAATTTGAACCATAATACTTAAAACTTAAGATTTAAATTTAAGCAATATTGCTGAAAAGTATTGTAAATAGTTTTACATTTTAAATTCAACCATAAGATTAGGGATATAAGGTTGATTTTTATATATGTATTCGCATCGGTGCTTTCCAATTTGTGTAGAATGGACGGTCATATTATGAATTTTCTTTACTGACCATACTTGATCTCTCTAAATTGTTCTTTGTAAAAATTCAACAGCTTATTGATGCTTTGTATAAGAATTTTCCTTTGCTATAATATTGCCTATTAGCCTTAATGTTTTTGCTACTGTGAGTTTCAACGAAGTTCCTTTTTTATTCAAGCTGAGCTGTAGCCTGCAACTACGTTTGCAGAAACTGTTTTTTTTTTATTTTTGTATAAATTCTGAAAAAAAAAAATACGTTAGTGATGTTTTATATTATTTAAGGAAGTCATCTTTCAAATTTTGATTGATATTTTCATTTAAAAAGAATTACGGACACGATGCAGTCGAGTTATAGGTGCTAAGTTTAAATTTATTTCTAGTAATCATATTATATATATATATATATATATATATATATATATATATATATATATATATATATATATATATATATATATATTTATATATATATATATATATATATATATATATATATATATATATATATATATATATATATATATATATATATATATATATATATATATATATATATATATATATATATATATATATATATATATATATATATATATATATATATATATATATATATATATATATATATATATATATATATATATATATATATATATATATATATATCCCCGATTTCGCTAATTTCATTAATATTTTGTTAACATACATACTAATTTTAAAAATGTATCGAGATGCAACGGTCAATATATATATTTTTTTTAATTTATTTCCTTCAAGAGTTTTCTCCTAAGGGCCTATTTTCAAGATTACGCGAATAGCTCGCTTCTACATGTACTTAATATCGGTTTCATTACCCCAAAGGATAATGCCACATTAATTTTATTTTTATAATTACTCTCTATTGTATTAATATTTAATTTAAATTAATTGGAAAGAATTCCAAGGATGTCAAATTACACTGTTCTATAGGAACAGTGGTCTCCATAGCAACCATTAGCTAAAGTAAAAAGTGTATAATATGATAGCATACTTAAGCAAGTCTTTTGTGAAAATAAGAGAAACATTTTTCTTAATATTGATTTTATTATTTATGTCAATTAAATGAAATTTACTATTATTTTCACTTAATGTTACGTATACCTATTACTGTTTATTAATTTATTGCTTTTTTTTCTTTTTAGCTTCACCCTGTATCCCGCACGGGGCAGGGTAGGCAGAGGGAACCCGGGAACCTAGTGTTAAGACACTCCGTTCCACAACCATTCCCCACTTTCCGCCAAATTTGAGGCATTGCTTGTTTAGTGGCGGAACTCAACGTTGCGCTTTGCCTTATTACCAGAGTAAAGAAATAAAACATTAATTATTTAAATTGAAAATATTAAATATTTCGTTTCCTCGACTGGGGATCGAACCCAGAACCTGTCGGTTACAGTCACACGCTTGTGCCGCTGTGCCACGACAGGCCTCTTATTAATTTATGTAACATATTATTTAAGTTAAGACTAATATTATTTTCTTGTGGCAACTTCATTATGTATGGAAATGTAAACGTAATATTACTCACTCACTCTGTCAGCTTCATTTTGTATTCAGTATATTGTAAGGTAGGCAGGAGAAATTTAAGAACCTAGTGTTAAGACACTCCGTTCCACTTCCGTTCTCCAATTTCCGTCGAATTTGAAGCATTGCACTTTGACTGGTGGAACTCAACGCCGCTTTGCCTTATACCAGAGTGAAGAAATGATCACACGCTTGTGTCGCTGCGTCACTACAGGCCTCACATAATATTTTTTTTAACATTAAGATTAATCAATTGTGAGTGAACCTCCTGTAATGTTTTTAATACTTTTGAAGTGTTATTCCACACTTAGGAAAGAAAAATACAACACTTAAAAACGTATAAAAATTTTAACGTGCCTGGATTTAAACCCGCGCCTCTTGGGAACCGTCCAAGCCTTCTGACCAACTAAACCATACGTTCTTATCAATCTACATCGAAATTCCTATACGCTTGTTACAATTTATTTATGTTGTTAGTAGCTGTAGGAAGATTTTTACAAATTTATCGCTATCCAAAGAGAATTCTTGAGAATTGTCGCTTGGTAAGAGAGGGTGTTATTTATTAAATATTATTACTACTTTTAAAGTGTTACTCAAGACTTCAGAAAGAAAAATACTTAATTTAAATGGTATAAAAATTTGGACATAGCAGGATAATTCTAACGTCTTTGAGTAGCGGAAATTTGCAAAAAACCTCCCTACAGAGATGCTAACAACATAAATAAGTTGTAACAAGCGTTTCATAATATCGACGTAATTTGATGAGAACGAATGGAAAGGTTTGCGAGACGGGCGGGTTCAAATCCTCCGTTCAAATTTTTATACGTTTTTAAATTAAGTATTCTTGTAATATTTGGTTACTTACATGTCCCCTTTCCCCGATCAAAATAATTAAAATTGTGTTAGGATAGTAAATATTAGAGTAGATAGTTGCAGCATAAGTTTGTAAAGATTTGTAAAATCTTATTTAACCTTCCACGCGCTACACGTCTGTGGCACGGCCTACCCGCATCAGTATTTTCAGGTCGATACTACATGGGTACCTTCAAAAACCGCGTCTATCTCCACTTCAAGCGCCGGCAACCAACCTGTAACTCCCGGTAACCTAACGGTGGTCACTCATCATCAGGTGACCCGTACGCTCATTTGCCTTGACTTTTCCATAAAAAAAAAAAATCATTTTGCTTCATAAAAATTTTATGACGAACATATATCTTTATACATGTATTAGCTTTTATGAAAAAATATAATACATAGTTGTACATACACGCTGTATCACATGCATGGCAGAGTAGGCTTAGGGAATGAGGGAACGTAGTGTTAAGACACTCCGTTTCGTTCCCCGCTTTCTGCTGATTTTGTATTGCGTTTTCATTGGCAACAATTAATGCTGCGCTTTGCCATGTTACCAGAAACGAGAAATGTAAACATTAAATATTTATTTCCTGGTTTGTCGAGGCCTGTCGTGGCGCAGCGGCAGGTTCTGGGTTCGATCCCCGGTCGAGGAAATGAAATATTTAATATTTTCAATTTAAATATTTAATGTTTCATTTCTTCGCTCTGGTAATAAGGCAAAGCGCGGTGGTAAGTTCCGCCACTCTACACGCAATGCCTCAATTTCGGCGGAAAGTGGGGAACGGGAGTGGAATGGAGTGTCTTAACACTAGGTTCCCGGGTTCCCTCTGCCTACCCTGCCTCGTGCGGGATGCAGCTTGAAGTTGAGTGAGAGTGAGTGAAATATTTATTTCAAAAATATTAAATATCCCATTTTCTCGAGTGAGGATTGAACCCTGTAGCATTTACAGTCACACTCATGTGCCTCTGCGCCACGAAACACCTCAAATCAATCACCTAAAATATATGAGCAAATATTTTTTAATTTTTATTTTTTAGTAAAATGAATGTGAAATATTCCTCTACATTTCAATCTGGCCGAAAAATTCAGGAAGCTTTGCAAAAATTAAATAGTGTCTCGATTTAAAGCGCAGCTCGAGGCAAATTAAGTTTGAAAATCGATGATGAGATAAAGAGTAAAAGTATTTTACTAACATGAACTTTACAATTATTATACGTTTCAATTAAACAATTTTCTTTGTAATATACCTAATATCTTACTTGAATCAGTTACCAACTTACCGCTGAATGATGCAGGCATTGCGTGTTGAGTGTCAGAACTCAACGACGCGCTTTGGCGAGGTATTTTTTTAATGTTAAAATGTTCTTGTGTCTGTTATAATTTCTTCTTATACCATAAAATCTATATATTTATATTTGTTGATTTTATATACATTTTAAATACATTTTCAAATCCGTCTATAATTAATTAGCGTTTGACATAACGATAAAACCTTTAGTAGTGTGTTGCAATCTGAACTATTCACAAAGGAGGTCTGCGGTAGCTTCTGTCAATTAAACTTGTACTAGAGATGCGGTTTTGTTTCCGATGTCTGTGCCAAATTTACTGCGGAACTGGACGACTTTTAGCCTGATAAAATGTATATGAATTTATTTTTGACCCTATTTTTGTTGACAATGTTTTATTTTATCTTTCAAATTAGTAACGTTATTATCATTGAATTCATTTTCAGATTTATTTACTTTAAAGTGTCTAAAATATTTTTGTTAATTATTTTCAAATATTGTTTTAAATTTAACAGGAAGTTAAGATTAATTATAGAATTGAAGTTGCAATTTGAGTAACAGTTTTTTGAGATATTGTTGAGAGACAGAACTTAACGCAGCAAATAATTATTGTTAATTTAATTTAACTAGTAGTAATAATTTAAATAATATGTTTATTATTTTATTTCAAATTGCAAATAAAATAGGAAGTGAATAATTTATATATATATTTATATATATATATATATATATATATATATATATATATATATATATATATATATATATATATATATATATATATATAAATATATATATATATATATATATATATATATATATATATATATATATATATATATATATATATATATATATATATATATATATATATATATATATATATATATGTAAAATTGTTGTTATACATTCACCCACGTTAGGACAAATGTGCTTATAAAAAGGCATATTTTGTACAAGAGGACACACTCTATTGTATATCCCTTTTTTATAAGCACATTGACTTGTCTTAGAGAAATGCTTACGCTAAACAATAATTGCTGAAGTTTTGAAATTGTAAAGTTATGCTTATACTTACTATTCACTTTATAACTACCTAGCTAAAAGTAATAAATTTATATGTATAAAGATGAGTAGAACCAAACCATGTAAAGAGAAGATCTTTCTGCTCTTTTATGTTTAATACTTACTCTGTGTCTTCCCCGACATATATAATTTTGTATTTTTAGAGTAACTTTATTATATTTAGCTGAGAAGAGAAATAGAAACATACTACTTAGGTTCACGCTGATTCTCGTACTCGAGGAGATTTGATAATCTAGTGACAGAGGGGATTTGAGAACCTAGTGATATGACACTATAAATAGAATCATTTACTTTTTTATTGTTTTTAAACTAATATACTTTTCCTATTTTTTATGTACTGCCGTTACTATTATCTAGTTTTGAAACCTTTTAAAATGTTAAGTATTCACTGCTTTAAACTGTATTTTAAACGTAAATGCCTAAAACAATTTTGTTCTTACATTCTACAATTTTAAATTAACGCTCATTAAATTTGTATACAATTACATTACAGAACCTAGTTCTAAAACACTTTCTCTCCTCCACTTCTCGCTTGACTTTTATCGATTACGAGTCGAATATAAAAACTCATCAGTGACTTTTACTTTACTACCCTATAATAAGAATCGAACGCTGAACCATACAAGTTATATTCAAACTCACCGCCCCACAGCGACAACACGACGTGAGTTACAACATTACCAAATATCAAATATGTGAGAGTTTATAATACCCTCGTGTGAAATTGCGTTAGCTTTCCGCATAATATTGTTTATGACACCGCCTGACAGTTTTATGTGTTGTTTTTGTTTTGTCCAGAATATATTATGAGAGACTGCCGTTACCTTTATACTTCGTCCTATATATATGTAGATGAAGGGAACCTGGGAACCTATGTATAGGACACTCCGTTCCCAATAAGACATTTCCGTCCCTCACTTTCCGCCGAATTCTTAAAATATTGTGTGTAGAGTGGCGATCAATATTATTTTAAATGCTCAGGGGTACAAATGTGTGATTGTAAACGACAGGTCTTGAAGAAATTAAATATTTCATATTTTCATTTCGCTCTGACAACGAGATAAAGAGTTCCATTGAGTTCCACTACTTGAAATGCAATTTCCTCTCCTAAATGGGAACATCGGGAGTATCGTAACACTGTATTATAAGGTTCCTTCTACCGAACCCGCTATATGCGTGATACAGCGTGAAGCAAAAAAGGAGCAGAGCAAAAAAAGTAAATAAAGAGCAGAGCAAAAAAAGAATCCGAAATTTGGTTAACATCGCAGCCGCCAGAACACGATACAATACGACAAAACAAACAATTGGGGTACGTCTCAAGAAATTCATAACGAAATTTCTTTATTGGTAAAAGTAAATTGAGTCGAGCATTAATTCCAACTTGCTATCGAGGTTACAATTTCCGAAGTGTCAAATATTAGTTTACCTAATGGGAGGACATTTTATTTGAATCACAAATTAGGTGGATATAAAATTGGGATCTTCTGCGACCGAGCGAGAGGTTCGTGTTAGACATTTGTTAAAAATATCTAAGATACTTAACTATACACAGGAATACTGACTTTTTTAACATTTTGTATACTGCTTATATAAGGGTACATATACGAAATTTGAAAATCTAGTGTAAGGTAGTCTGTTTTCATTAAGACACTTGAGCTTCCCACTTCCCGATCGATCCTGGAGTCACTCAACCAGAGTGAGGAAATGATTTTTTTTTTCTTCAACAGGGAAACGAATTCACGACATGTTTAATTCACATTCGCTAGCTTTTGGTCCTGCATTACGACTGGTATCAAAAACACATACTGACTTAAAAATTGATAACGCGCCAAGACCTAACGGAAAACGCCTTTTCAGGACGGAAGAAGTAGGTTGAAAATTACTAGTTGTATGTTGGCGACATTGTTAGGATGTATGATTGTTTCACTTCCACGCAAAAAACTGTACAATGGATTTAAATAAACCGTACATTAATATTGTTTATACAATAGAATAACACGTAAACTATGATTTATGTTAAAAAAATGAATGTAATTTAAAATTCAATATAAAATTAAACTAATGCAAAACTGATTGTACAGACAATTTCAGAGGAGTAACTTGCGTTCCGTCTTCTTAAATCGTTAAACAAAAAGTAAAGTTTTAAATATTTAAAACATACATAAATTCTGTATCAAAAACCAAACATGACCAAGTCTACCAACACATACTACACGAGATCAATAGCCATCCAATTTCAACTTACAATGCACTCGATACAAATATGCAGATAATTAACCAATCGACAAACATTTTGTATTTATATGTTTATTCAAAGGATCGATGTCATCATTTTACATTGATATCTTGTCTTATCTGTAGAGAAGATTCTCATCGGTCAGAATGATATACACCAATGATCGGAGATAAGGATTGTTGAATAAAGCATTTGGCAATTAGTATACATTATAATTTTATCTGTATCATCTATTGTGCAGTGTCCTACATCGGATTTTAGATTCAAAGATATTAATTAATATAGTAAATAATGTTATGATGGTTTCGGGACGTGATTTTAATTGAGCTGACCGGAACATGGTTGTAATTTTACTCAAAAGATACTAGTAAATAGTTTGTGTGCAGGTGTACATGCATGGGCGCGTAAATATGTGCGTGCATGAATGCGAGTATGTCTATGTGTGTTCGTGTGTATATGTGTGTGCGGGAGTGTGTGGTTGTATGTACGTGCGTGTGTGCACGTGTGTGTGGGTGGGTGTGCTAGTATATGTATGTGTGTGTATGAGGGTGTTTGGGTGTATGTATGTGTGGTTGTGTATATGTGTGGCTGTGTGTGTATTTATGTGTATGCGTTCAGTCTTTTTTTGCTTATTTATCTCTGTTTAACTGGTTACTTCTAGAAAAACATGAGTGATTATTTGTTCAGTGTAGTAGATCATTATTATTATATTGGGACTTTATATTCGACAATATTACATTATCATCTAGCTATCATTGAAAAAACTATTATATCAAATACAGCAAGAATAAAAATATGAAGTAACTCAATATTGATAGAAAGGGAACAACGCCGCGTCGCGTCGTTTGAAATAATTAAAAATAGATCTTGGATAGGGCAAGCTTTTATCAAGTGGCCATTTTCACTCACTGACAGACGTTATCGGCTCTCCTGAATCAATGGGCTTTAATTGATTTCCTTCGCAGGCTTCTTTGTCTTTTTCTAATCGAAATTCAGTTCCAGTGCGGCGCTAACGAATTTTCTCAAAAGAATATCCGATAAAACTGAAAGAATAAATAGACTTTAAATGGCCGCGAAACGGGAAGCTTTATAATTATTTATGGAGGTTTACACCGGGCTCTGATAAAAACATTTCCACTACTATTTCAAATGTTTACTTGGACTTTTAACGGGAATTTTATTTGTTCTACTATTTCGTTTGGTCTGACTTGTTTCGATATACAGTGAATAGTGTTTCGGTTTTGCCAATATTTTTTGAAGTACGTTTGTTTGTATGCGTTGTACATGTTGCTTTTCTTTATATATCGTTTCCATATTGTGTATTTGGATTGTATGTCAGTTTTTTCACTAAAGATTTTACCGTTAATTGTTGAGCTATCTTGTAATTACTAAACTTAAATTTAAAAAGCGTATAAAAATTTGAACGAAGCAGGATTTGAACCCGCGCCTCTGGAATACCGTTCCAGCGCTCTGACCACTAACGAACGAATGGCTTAGTGGTCAGAGCGCTGGAACGGTATTCCAGAGGCGCGGGTTCAAATCCTGCTTCGTTCAAATTTTTATACGCTTTTTTAAATTTAAGTTTAGTATTTTCTGTCCTAAGTGTGGAATAACACTTTAAAACATAGTAAAAATATCTTGTAATTCTGCCATATTTTCCCGCACGAGGCAGGGTAGGCAGAGGGAACCCGGAAACCTAGTATTAAGATGTGTTCCACTTCCGTTCCCCACTTTCTGCTGAATTTGAGGCATTGCGTGTTGAATGGCGGAACTCAACACCGCGCTTTGCCTTATTACCAGAGCGAAGAAATGAAACATTAAATATTTAAATTGAAAATATTAAATATTTCATTTCCTCGACCGGGGATCGAACCCAGAACCTGTCGGTTACAGTCACGCGCTTGTGCCGCTGCGCCACGACAGGCCTCTATGTCGGCGACGACTATTTTCATATAGTTTGTTGTAAAGTTATTCTATTCCAAATATGTTTTTTTTTTTAATTTACGTAAAAAATTGAGATATTACCTACTAGTTAAAAGATGTTTATGTGTTACTTATTTTTTTCAGAACGAAAAATTTTATGCTTTTTTTTTTTCATTAATATTCGTTTCTTTCATACAGTTGAATAAATTAAGAAATAACCTTTTTTCATTTCTAGATCCAAACAATGGTGACATCAGCTTGCCTGTTTATCTGTAGCGCCGTAGCTCCCGAACAAGTGAACCGATTTGAGTAGAAAAAAGGGATAAAACAGATCTGGATTAGCAGTTTAAAACCTATAGGCAATTTGCTTAAATGAGGTAGTATTGTCTGGGTCGGCATTTATAAAGTTTTTGTTGTTGTTTGTTTATCATTTAACACTGCTAAGCATAATTGTACAATTTACTTTAAAAATAATATTTCCATGAGCAAACGAGCGAAATTTATACCTTTTTTATAATTTTATTGAAAGAGTTTTAATATTTTAAAAAAAATATCATTTTGTGTACACACATCTTGAATGTCTATGTAACTGAACTAATGAAACTAATAAGTAACTGCGAGACAATTTTTATGAAGAAATTGAAGAGTAGTGTAACTCAATGAATGTTCTCCAGACTGAGTAAATAACATCACTTAATGTTTTTTTCAGCTTCACACTGTAACCCGCACGTGGCAGGGTAGGCAGACGAAACTTGAGAACCTTGAGTGTTAAGACACTCCGTTCCGGTCCACACTTTCCGCTTAATTTGAAGCATTGCAAGTCGAGTGGTAGATCTTAATGCCTCGCTTGACCTTCAATACTCGAGTGGATATCGAACCCACAGCCTGTTGCAACTGCTTGTTCCCTAGCGCTACGACAGGCCTTGATATATTTACATATCTTTTAATATATATAAACAGTAATTCTCCAGAGAGAAGATCGAACAAAAGTATTTTGAATTAATATAAATATTACTTTAAAGAATAATTGAATCCAAGAAAACTGAACTAAACAACCAATTCACAAAAGAACATCCACAAATAAAACAACAAAACAATTTTATACTAATTTATTTTTCATACTTATTTACATCATCAAAATCGCACAATGATCTGTACAATAGAGGTTTTGTAAAGGTAAATTTATTCTAACCGTATCTCTTATTCATAATAAAAGATATATTTTATACATTCATTCGTAGATACATAGTCTAGGCTAACAATTTTTATAATAAACATTTTTGTTAGAATGTTTGGTAATCTTATGTGCAATAATTGTTTAGATTATATATTTACATAGAAGCGTGAAGGGCAAGCGGGTTATTATTCACTACAAGTGCTGTTTCTAGCCTTCTATTTGTATATACAGAGTGGCAAGTTGACTGTAGGTTAGGAGAGAGTGATGTAACTCTTTGTTTTTTCCGCCGAATTTGAGGCATTGCCTGTTGAGTGGCGGAACTCAACGCCGCGTTTTGCCTTTGTTACAAAGAAAATGAAAACATTAAATATTTAATATGAAAATAATTAAATATTTCATTTCCTCGAGTGGGGATTAAGCCCACAACCTGTTGTTTACAGTCGTGTGCCACTGCGTCAAACAGGTCGTATAAGTTAAGTTTGATATGGTATAATTAGCTTTTGTAAACTTTAATAACGTTATTATCTTAATATAATTATTTATTTCATTCTCTCCTTTCCCTGTTCAGACCTGCCACTCATATTTAACTTCAAATTTACGGTGAGAGAATTAACAAGTCCACCTCACTGTGTTTCGCGAACACTCGCCCAGAAGACGATAACAATTTAACTAAAGCAAACAATTTCACTAAACATTTTGAATATTTTAATTATAAATTGATTTTAATATAATTGAGTAAAGTCATCGAACGAATAATACTCGAGTAAATTAACAAATTGACAGTTGAAAAGTTTTGGCACTTCGGAACGACAATATTATGCGAAGCATGGCGTCACAATAGTACAATATAAGTTCATTTCATCTATTCTACCCTCTGAAACATAATATAATGGGTACATCGGGTGTAAAATGTAAATTTGGGACCCGAATCGTAAATAATACGGGGCTTAAAACTATGAAATAAATTATTAAGTACAAATAGTATGGCAAGCATTTATTTATATAATGTAGAAAGGTTGTAAGTTTGATTTCTGCTAAAAAACAAGTTAAAATAATAATGTAATTACTTGATTTAATTGAATATTGTGCGGCGTTGGGTTCCGTTAAATGGTTTGTAAATAGGCAGGTTAGAAGTTCCCTTGAATATAATTTTAAAAATTGTATAGATTAATCATAAAATTAATTAACAATTACAAGGAAGAAAATATGGAAGTTCAAGTTGAAGGCTTACACGCTACCGTATTATACTTTGACCAAGGCTTTTCTCTTGGAAATATAAAATTCTCACTCTCATTCTTAACGAAGGATATGATGTTGTTACATATGTTTATGATATGTTATTTAAATATTAAAAAAGAATAAAAAAACATATAAAAATTTTAACGTAGCAGGATTTAAACCCATGCCTGTTGGAAACCTTTCAAGTGCTCTAACCAACTAAGACATATGTTCTCATCTAGCTACGTCGAAATTATTATACGCTTGCTATAACTTACTTATGTTCTCTGTAAATTTTAAACTATTTTATCAGTAAATAAGTATTAACATTTTTGAACTTCAGAAACAAATGAATAGGTCTGATATGAAATCTATATGAACCAATACCACTATAGCCAGGAATGATTGCCGCCAGCATTGTAGAGATCGTGAACCTGAAACAAACGAAAAAATTTTGAGTTACTCACGTTACTGTTTCATTAAATAATCTTCAAGCATTCAATTAAGGAAGTGGCCTAGACGCGGGGCTTATCACAGCGTAGAGGCAAAAGCGTGTGATTGTTAACATGACAGGTCGTGGATTCAGTCCCCGCTCAAGAAAATGACATATTTTATATTTAAACCAAATATTTAATGTTTTCTCCGCTCTTCCGCTCTGATAACAAAGCTAAGTGCGGTGTTGAGTGCCGCTACTCAACAAGCAGTGCTTTAAATTTGGCGGGAAGTGGAGAACGGAACGGACTGTCTTAACTTCAAGGTTCCCAAGTTCCCTGTGTCTATCCTGCTATGTGCTAGATACAGCGTGAAGCTGCATTGGAAAAGTAAACTAAATATTTTTAAATTACTGTATATTGTTCATAGCAGGATGTTAGGCTCCCGATGCTCTTATCGCTTATTTCACCACTTTGCATCCAATGACTCAAATTTGGCGGAAAGTGGAAAACGGAACGATGTGCCTTTATACTCGCACTCGTCTGATTAATAGGTTCCCGAATTCCCTACGAAATTTGCAGGATACAGCGTGAAGCTGAGTGAATGTGCAGGATACAGCTGTGCTCTAGAAAACTACAACATGATATAAAAGAACGATTCCTAAAAAGGTGTTAAAATTAAAACAAAATAAAAATCGAAACGCGAAAGCCGAAAAGCAACAAAAAGTAAGAAAGGTAAATGGGTCTGAGCAACGAAACATGGAATAAAATACAAAAATAACGCTTTGTGCATTTAAGCGTGCGGAAAACCAAGGAAGGACCGCATTTTCGAATTTAGGTATTTAGTAAAAGAGAAATGTTATATTTTAACTTAATACAGTTATTTTTAACCAAAACGTATGGTAGTTAAGATTTTTCTTTCAGCATCACGCTGTATCCAGCAGATGGACAGAGTGATCAGAGGGAAATTTAACACGTTCCTGTTTGCCACATTCCGGCAAATTTGAGACTGTTAAATAGTGGAGTTAAACACCGCACCCTGTCTTGTTACTAAAGTGAAGAAAGAACAATATAAAATATTTAATTCCCTTAAGCACGGATCGAATCAACGACTTGTTACGGTACAGTAGCACACTTGGGCTACTGCACCATAAGAGGCCTTAAGATATTACTTTTTTTACGAAAATATATTAATCAGTTTATTTTATATAAAAATAATGAAATAAGATTCCACAAATAGTGTTATTTTCTTCTAACAAAAATATATATTACAATTTCCGTACAATTCTAGGCTATAAAAACAGGTATTTTGTAAACTGCTCTACGGCTATAGTTAATTTCAACAATGGAGCCCCCTTATATTTTATTCAAAGGCGTTTCTCTATTTGATATCATATTATTTGGTTGTTCAAACATTTTTTCCTCAAGCTTGGGAACTGAAAGAATTGATTGTACGCGGTCTCGACTGAATATTTATGAGGGTTAAGTGTGTATGCGAACTCGTTGAATGTTTAATCTGTATTTGGCGGTAGGAAAGCGACCCGGGCTCACCGCAAGCCTAGATCAAATGGAACTTCTCTAAACTGAACCTCTTTTGTTCAATATTTCATAGATGCCAATCGTGTATTGTTTAAAGGGAAGAAATTGCATCTTATACTTTTTATTTTTTATTTGCATTCAGAATATTGTATTTGTTTTTATATTGCATTGATTTCTATTTTTTTAAAAAAAAATTAAGGCCGTCGAGGGTCGGTGGCATAAGGATTTGACAAAAAATACGGGAACATAAGTGTCTTCATGGGAACGTTAAATGTTAAGACTTTCCGTCTAGCGCGAAGCAAAATAAGTGATATTTTTTTAGCAACACTTGTCGACAATTATATAGTGTGCTATGCTAGTGATTATTATATGAAACATCTATACAATTAATATTATAAGAAAGCAGTAGAAATCACGACACATTCAAAATGAAATGAATTACAAGGATATTTTTTTATATATACTCGTATTTCTAAAAGAAAATAGACATTTCCGACCTATCTAGTAGCGTTAAGGTGTTGGGCTTTCCTTCGCGTTCATTTTTTACGCGGCGAGGGGAAGATGCTGTTAATAATGCAGTATATTGTTACAAAGAATACAAAGCGGTAAAGCCCTTACGGATCGAGGTTTGGCTTCGGCTATGAGATTGAGAATGTAAAAGGTTGTTCGCTGTACCTTTGGTAATTGGCAAAGCGCCTATATTACCCGTACGTTTGCTTAAACTTGCATGTTATGGATCTTTTTTTAACCTTTTATTGTTTGTTTTGTATTTTTATTTGTACTAGATATTTTCTGTCTGTTGATTTTCTGATTGTTTTGGGGTACTATTGAATTTGTTGAAATATTTATTTAATATTTACATATCCACGCTCTGGTATCGAAGCGAGATACTCAAGATATCTTAATCTTTACACTACATTTTGTAGAGTCTTTACACTGCTTTGTATATAAAAAAGTATGACGTTGCACCATTTATATTTATTATAACTAAAACAACAAGCGCATGTGAATTATAACTAAAACAACAATATAATAATGACACCGATTTATTGCGTACAAAAGGCTATGTTTATGACCTCAAAAGATGGAAGGATTAATTCATTCCCCACATGGCAGGGTAGGCAGAGGGAGCTTCGGAACCTAGTGTTAAGGCATTCCGTTCTACTTCCGGTACCCACTTTCCGACAAATTTGAGGCATTGCGTATTAAGTGGCGGATCTGAACGCTGCGCTTTACCCAGTAACTACAGTGAAGAAATGAAAACATTAAATATTTATTTTGAAAATCGAACCCACAACCTGCCGTTTAGAGTCACACGCTTGTGCCGCTGCGCCACGACAGGCCTCGGCTCTATTTTTCTATTTACTTCATGATTTTTTTTTTACCAGTCTAACAAAGTAGATAAGTAGTTACTGAAATATAATAATTCAAGTCAAAGTTTGTGTAGATGCATGCTTCAAAACTTTTTTAAATTGCGAAATAGAAAAATCTTATCTCATAAAAGAATTACGGATTCGATGCAATCGAGTCGAGTTACAGGCGCACTAAGTTTAAGCCTATTGCTAGTTAACATTTTCAAAAATGTATTAAGATCGTCATATACTTTTTGTCTTCTTTCCATTTTAAAAATCAACGAAATATCATCAACAAACAATACTATGTCATGGTCCTTTCCAACTTAATATGGTAAATCATGTATATATATTAAAAAGAGGAGAGAATCAAGAATACACCTCTGTGGGATCTTCATATTGATAAATGATCCATCCAGTTGTTGATGATCAACCCTCTACGCTAAATTAATTGAATGAGAGGTCAGAAGACTGAGTGCGCTTCCTCTTATGTCATAATGATGTAGCTTATGACCAATGGATACATTGGTCTTGAAGCTACACCTAGGTGCACGCAATAAAATGCCTTGGATAACACAAAACATGCTAAGCGCATCCTGGGATTCTTTTCACGCGCCATTAATACTATTAAAGAGACCTATACCAGCGTCGGTAGTAGATCAACCCTTAGTAAAACTATAGTGTTTAGAAAGATTTGCTACCATTCTGAAAGTTTCTAGTACCCAAATGGACACCAAACCGTTTCTAGTTACAGTAAAGTTTCACCAGGATTCGACTCCTATTCCATTCTCGTTTAATATAGTACTTTATACTGGTGCAGCTCACATCCAGCATCTATGATTGATGATCAATTTTGATGATATAGCACTCATTGAGGAGAACCGATTGATGATACAATTTAAAGGGAACCTTCAGAAGGGTACGCCTGAGAACGGCGGTCTTAAACTAAATATTTCAAAGACCGAGTACATGGATTGCGGTAAACTGTTACTCGTATTCATTATACACCAGTCTGGAGACAACAATAACAATGTCCATGACAAAATAAGCGCTGCCTGGGCCTAATAGCGCGAGATTTCTGGTGTGATCTGCGATTGACTGTAAACGACAGGTTGTGTGTTCGGCACCCACTCGCGACTCCAAAATATTACCGTATTTAAACCTGTGTAATTGGGGTAGAAATATGTTGCACATACTGCGGATGGGTCTTGCAGACCCGATTTTTAGATAACAGTTATTCAAATACTGTATTCATAAAAGGTTAAGGTTCGACACCTACTCGTGGACATGAAATACTTAATATTTTCAATCTAAATATTTAATGCTAAAATTACATCATCAAACTAAATATCCCATGGTCTTGAGTGATTATATGGAGCTTTAATGTTTCTTACATAAATGGCCAATGTAAACGAAATATTTTTACAACAAAAGTTTTTATTAATAATAAAGCATTGTAAATGCTGACTATGGAAATGGAAATGTCTAAATAGAAACATAGTGTCTTAAAACTCCCTTTGCCTATCCTGCTTAAATTAAAACACAACGTGAAGATATTGTCCGTACTTTCTGGCTGCCTCAAGGTGTCATAATTTCAAATAGTTAAACTACCAACGGAAGCATACGTTAACTCTTTGAATCAAATATTTATTTATTTTTCGGCATACTTTATAGTTGCGTCTTCTATACATATATTTTTATACAGATTATTTCAGTTGCTTTACTCTATTTTTACTGTATTATTTATTATAAAGCTAATTAATTGTGTTTTAGTATTTTCACTGTCTACAATAATTAATTAATATTTTTTGAAACTATGAAATTTAAGCTTCCTATTATACATATACAAATTATTATGCACATTTACATTCAGTATATATAAAAAAATATTCAAATTTAATTCGATATTCTAAATAACTAGCAATATCTTCCACTGCGTAGCAAGTTTAAAAATAGCATGTTTTTACTGAATATTTATTATAAAAAAACAAATATAAACCAAGTTCTACGTGCTTTACGAATATATTACACAATGTTCTACAAGTCTAACAAAATAGTGCATGTATGGCAGTTTTAAAAAAATAGCTAAATATATACTAAATTATATTTATTAAATAAATACAGATAAAGATATAATTCATTCATTAAAGCGTACCTGAGGCGTGGTGCGGGTGCGGCGCCCGGTAGACGTGCGCGCGGTCGGGCGCGCGGTCCAGCTGCGCGCGCACCACGCTCGGCCGCTCGGTCGCGCGTGTAACGTTTGCGCGTAGCGTCGCTGTGAACGCAAGGTGGTGTAATAGGAAAACATCGATATGCTTAATTCATGAATTATCACATAGATATATCAATGATTTTTCATTAAATGTAATGATTAGACATCTAAAATTTTATAATAAATTATCGGAAAATAGAGTATTATTTAATATATCAGCTCGGAGCCGCACGTTCTCAGTTACGTTCGCGTAGAGCTTCTCTGCAAACCGAAGGTAATGCGTATCGATATTATTATTTTAAATTGATCATTTCCTAGAAAAAATATATAATATTTTTTTAGTAACATAGTTACTTGGAGAACAGAAAAAATCGAAACATTACTGTATAAAAATCCTGTTTATTTTCCATTGACGTAAAATAATGATTTTTGAAAATATAAAGTTTTGAGTATATTTTTAGATGATCAGAACATTATTGGTATATCATAGAAAGAACCATCACTTGTTTATATTTGTAGGCCGTTCATGTTTTGTTCAAAAAATATTACCGTATTTAAACCCGTGCAATATGGGTAGAAAAATGTTACGCATATCGCGGATGGGTCCTGCAGGCCCGATTTTTAGATAACAGTTATTCAAATACTTTATATATAGATCCATAAAGATTCATAAAAATTGTAAAATTTATTCTAATTTAGTTTTTAGTTTTCATAAATAGATAAAAGATATAATGATATATTATGTTTAATTTAGCCTGTCGCTTGAGGCCTGTCATAGCGCAGGGCAAATCAACATGCAATGGCAACATCCACACATACGTATCACCGAAGTTATTATGCTCTCTCAAATAATTATTCTCAATATATTACTGTATTCCTGTTGTATGCTCGCAGCAGAACACGTCTTCATAGCTGTAGGTAGTGTTATCACGCACGATAAAAGTGACACCTTCAGGTACTGAGAGAAAAGATATTTTTAGACTGTATAATATCTTAACTATAAAACGGGCTCGATCTCTCAGATCCAAATGCGCTAACCAGGGGTTAACATTTCAACTTCAGGTTAAATTTTCCGTTTGATTTATCCTATCTATTAAATTAATTGCAACTTTATCAAGAATATAATAATATTTTAATGGGTCAGATTAATAACATCTTTTACAAAAATTAAAACTATTATATAAATTTCAATTTAAAACCGAGTTGATAACTAAGATAAGTTTCAATTATCGTTAGCGATCGTTAAAGTAAAGAAGGCTAATCTTTTAGATCAAAATGGCTTAAGTCTCAAGTCGCTGTATTATATGAAACTACGCCTCTTCACTTAAAGCTTTGTAAGACGTAGGCAAGATAATTAATTACTATGAAGAAACTGAAGGTTTGATATACAAGATAATATTTTCAGCTATGGCACAGCTAGCACTTTTCTTATAGCAATGATTACGGGCTTACATCTCATCCTACGGGAATATTTAGTACTTGCTTAGTCAAATGTAATTAATAAACATTTGCTTGAGATACCCGTTTAAGTTGACTAAGACTGCAGAGCACGTGAATACCGTTCTTTTTTTCTGCTTTTCTTTGATAAATAGGCATTCTATTACAAAAAAAATAAATAATTTGGAACCAGTAGTTACTAAAAAAAGCTATATCGACCAAACTAATGTTTGAAATGAATGTCACTTAAGATTGAATAAAAAAATAGTATTGATATTAATTATTCAATGTATCAGAAATAACTATTAGCGGAGTTGGAGTGAGTGGTTAGTGAGTACAATTTTCACTGAGTTAAATTTATAATTTTCTCGCCTCTAGAAACAAAAGAAATAGTGACGTTGAGGTCCACCACTCAACAACTGAGTGCTACTCTCTCTCTATTTTTTTACATGCGGGATACAGTATGAGCCTAAGATAGTACTTTAAAAACTATAGTACATTTTCAAATTACACTTTTTATATACAATATTTTGTACGTACGTTCGTGTCTCTGACACATGAATATTTTTTTTTTACTTTTATACTGACGCATGGTGGTTGACGAGGTTGCATATTATTGTTCTTTAATTGCTAATTAGATTTCAAAAAACTGCAGTTATGAGCCACCTTTATGAACTAGGCTTTAGATTAAAAAAGGAAATTTGGGTTAGAAAAAGCACTCAAATCGGTTCATTAGTTCAAGAGCTACGGTGCCACAAACAGTTTATAAATTTTTCAGCTTCACGCTGTATCCCGCACCTGGCAGGGTAGTCAGAGGAAAGTTGAGTAGTACTAGTGTAAAGATACTTCGTTTCGTTCACCATACTCTACCGAAATTAAGGCATTGAGAGTTGAGTGGTGGTACAACGCTGCGCTTTGCCTTGGTATCACAATGACAATATTAAATATTTCATTTCTTCGAGCGGGGATCGAACCCACAGCCTGTTATGTTTACAGTCACACGTTTGTGCCCCTTTGCCACGACTGATCTTAATTTATTAAATTTTACAAAACTTGATTGTTTTTTTATATTCTCGCTCCCATCTCTCCTTTAATTAGCACTGCGTGTATATAAAGAAAAGTGAAAAATGATTCTATTTATATTTTGAAAGTACTCCACGAAAATTCATAAGACTTTAACTTTGATTTTTTTTTAGTTTTAAATAATTTTTGGTATTTGTTTGTCGACTATTTATCTATCTTTGAATGAGCAGTATGCTGTTGGCCCTGTTGGCCTCTACAGCGTCACCGGACTAGGAGAGGCCAAGCTAAAAGAGTTCTGCTTAGCTTGGTTACCATGCAAGGTACCAACAATAGAGAGCACGGTGTCGCAAGGGCGTCTCTTGTGAGACTCGGACCGCGACTTAAGTACACCGTTTGTAGCGGGGGACTTTGTTTCGCTCAGTCCGAGTTAGGCCTACCGGATAGGGTTCTCGATGCCCTATTAGGATTTTAAGTTTCGGGCTTCTCTCGTTCCTAGGGATTCGCGATTGGACCACAGAAAAACTGGGACCTTGGCTCAGTTGTTCGACTTAAAAAAAATACGTTGAAAACATTCGTTGAAAATTTCGAGAATTCAGCAGTAAGTTGGGAACTACCTAGACATGAGTGGGATAGCCAGAAACTAAGAAGAAGAAAATTATATTCCCCTGAGTCGAACAAATGCTTATTGACAAAATTTTCTCTACTTCGAGTGTAATTTAAAACCTGTGGACATAATTTAAAACCAAATTTACATTTAGAAATTAGAAGTAAAATTCTATTTAAGTACAACATAACGGGCTATCCACTTTCATCTCACTTACTTAGGCTTTTGTACCTCTTAAGTTCTAATTATTTATGTATTACTTGGCGAGAACATAACACTGGGTTACTTTATTATTGCTAATATATAAATATTTTTCAGAGTATATAGAAGATTTTTTCTGGGTTACCACAAACAGCGTATGGAACTAAAAAAAATAATTTTATTGAATATGATGTAGAGAATTATTGAGGAACACCCCAATTATTCGTTACCTCAACTGGGAATCAAACCCACAACTATTGTGTTTATACCTAGACGATATCACATTGCACTTCTATAACAGCTTAAAATTATTATTCAAAACAGCTACGATAGACATTTACGTCGTTTAATTGTAATACATACGAAAAAAGCATTTGGTATCTCAACAAAAGGAACTTTCAGCGTTCTTTTCAAATGAGACAAATTTTATCAGATTAATTACGTATAATAATTTCTGTCTGTAGACAGAGGTGGCATCCGTCTGTCAGTTGTCATCAATAATATATCTAACTACCGCCAAAGATTTCCTAATTGCCTCGCGTACTGCCCCGGATTCTTGCAAAGTGAGCTGACTGTATATTGTCCTCTGGTGTGATGGCTTGAGACTTTATTTTTTTTAAAGGCTTAGCCATCAAATTATTTTACCATTTTCGTGATATTGTATACGTATATGTAATTTTAATTTAAAGAAAATATATTTTGGTTCTTTACTAAGTTGAAAATAAGATTTCAATACAAATGAAACTTCAATAAGTTAAAATATTCTCAATAAATTTTCCACTGCGTTCAAACGCGAACTTCGCTGATTCACCAATAGATTCAAAACCAGGCCGCGCTTACAATGCAATGTACACACACTTAAGAAGAGCTGACTATAATTGTAGTATTTTTCAACGTAATAAAAATGTATGAAACTTCTTTTTTGTATAAGTTTGTATGTATTTTTTAGGGTTTCATGAAAAATATATATTCGAAAAGACTCCGCTTTTTTTTAATTCAGTACATATCTCGCGAAAAAAGACTCCGTAATGACTATATTACAGTATTGTACTCGTGGTGAAATCCACGTACGCTTCTGATTATGATGATTACGGGTTCAGTTCCCATTCACGGGAAAAATTATATTGGGTTAGCCCAAATAACTTAACAAAACATTGCATTAAGTTCTGCCACTCAATATAACATGTTTTGAAAGTCGGGTAGCATATGGGAAACAGTGTTATCCAGTAGGTTCCCGTTGCTACAGTAGGTTCCCTACACTCTTATATACTGAATACAGCGTGAAGCTAAAAAATATATATCGTTAAATTGTAATATAATAATAATTACAGTAATGCATGAGGCATTAAGCTTAATTTGCACCATTGCTTAGTAATTATCCGTCTAAATGAACCCTAATTATCGGAAAATGTTAGGAATAACAAGATACAAATTGAATAAAACCATGTAATAAACGTAATAACTGTTTTGTAATTGAATTTTATATTTACATAGGTTTTTACCAGAGGCTTCGCCCGTGCAACAGTTGTGCACGAAATATGTCAGTCAGGTAATCTTCTCTGACACTGACTTTGTCAGGTACTTTAAAACAGATTGACGTCATATAAGATCTGTCGTGGCGCAGCGGCACAAGCGTGTGACTGTAAACGACAGGTTCTGGGTTCGATCCCCAGCCGAGGAAATGAAATATTTAATATTTTCAATTTAAATATTTAATATTTCATTTCTTCGCTCTGGTAATAAGGCAAAGCGCGGCGTTGAGTTCCGCCACTCAACACGCAATGAATCAAATTCGGCGGGGAGTGGGGAACGGAAGTGGAACGGAGTGTCTTTACTCTAGGTTCCCGGGTTCCCTCTGCCTACCCTGCGTCATGCGGGATACAGCGTGAAGCTAAGTAAGTAAGAATTTATATAAGACAATTTCCTCAATAAATGTACTATAACACATAAAGTTATTGCGAACCAGCAGTTGTTAAGATCAGCGGGATACAATAAATATTATTTATTTTGTATCCTGTGCATAGCCCGGGAACCTAATATTAAGACATTTCGTTGCCATTGATATATTTTCATTTCTTCTGGAGACATTGCATGCTGAGTGGCGGAACTCAACGCCACGCTTGGTTATCAGAGCGAGATAAATATTACATTTCCTCGAGTGGCTATCGTACCTTAAATCCCAGGATAAGCCTCTTACAACTTCCACTACAATATATAAAGTATAGAAAAAAGTATAGATGATATTGATAGATAAGGGAAATTGTAAACATAATAAATAGAAAAATGTTATAATAAGAACTAATGCTTCGTTTGTTTTGCATGTGAACTCATATTTAAGATTATTATGTATCGTACTGTTCTTTTGTAGTTGGACGTTATATCAACTTATTTTGCTTATGCAGGCTAATAGAAGGATAAAACGTGAAATTATTCACGTTAACTATAAATATTTAAAAAAAACAGCCATAGACTTAGCCATAGCGCTACAGTCTCAGTGTACCTCTTTCGCCTCATCCACTGTCATCAACCTCTTCATACATGCCCTCCGGGGATCCTCGTACTTTTTACATGACCTTCCTCGAGCATTGTAGATGCTGTGTTTTCGAAAGTCAACTAAGGTCTCTTCATACCTTTCTTACCACTCACTTTCTCATCATAAATCTTTTTTTGCCATACCATTGATATATAGAAAAAATATATAAATAATTAAGTAAGTAATATATATTGTATACTCACTTTCTTTATGAGCATTACTTTTCATTTCAGTCGCTTTTGGTGATGTTGAAGGCATTGGAATTTCTGGACAAAATAAAATTTTATTAATAAGTAAGTCAAAAATGAGGCAGTCGTAGCGCAGCATATGGCTGTTAATGCGTCGGTCGTGGGTTCAGTGCCCGCTTCGAGCTTCGAGTCAATTATTTTCACTTAATTGTTTTAGATTTGTTAAAAAGACCAAGCGTTAGTTTGAATAGCGTCAATCAACTCGTATAGTCTCTTAACGCCAGGTTGCCTGTGCTTGGCTTGACGCTGTTGCCTTACAAAGCAGGTTAAACAAAGGGAATTTAGGAACTTAACTTCCCGCTAAAATCTTGAGGTATTGCACGTTGTGTTGCGGTACTCAACGCCATGTTATTTTTTACCAGAGCAAGTAATAAATACGATGAAAATAATCATATTTCAATTTTTAGAATGAGGATGACCCACAACCGGTCGCATTTACAGCTGAGTATACGAAATAAAAAACATATTTCCCAAAGAATACACAGCTTCTTGATTTTTAAGAAAGATAATATCTTTCAATGTATATTGAAAGATTCGATCTTTTTGATAGTTTCATCCCGCAAAATTAATAAATAATTATTTAAGTTTAAATAAACATGTTCAAATAAAAAAATAAATAAGTATTATTAAATATGTATAAATAATAAATTAATATACATAGAAATACTTATAATAGTTTAATAACTTACCGTATAATCTAATAGAGCCTTCAGTCTCGCCGAGGGAGTTCTTCGAGATACATCTATAGTTGCCAAAGTCGCCCGTTTGGAGATTCCGAACTGTTAACTTCATGTGTGCTCTGTTAACAAATATTTTAAAATTAATTATTTACATTATATTATAAGCTTTTGACATGATAAATCCATATAAATGAATGACCGCCGGCTGCACGCACGAAAAATTGTCACGTTTCGCTTGAGCGGGTCGTGGAAACGAGAGCGTTGTACGACAAAGCACGACAGGCCTAAGTGTTCGGCTTGTGAGGCATCAATCTCTCTTCCAAATCTTGAGAAAGTTTGTGAAATGACGAATTTATAAAAATAAGTTTGAAATAACAAACTTCTTTTGTATTATATAAAATCAGTTATTTCGGTGACATTAATTAAATTTTTGGACCAATAACCAAAAAACACAGATTTTTTATTCACACACATACATACACTATATATACTTAATTATTTGATACATTAAGCATATTACTCAGTTCAAAGCCCCATTATATAATAGCCAATGCATAATACAGGCTCTGGATTATACACACGAAGCGTAGAGTGCTCAGAATCAATTATTAATTATGTGTAACGCAAGCAACTTCCTCATATAAAATTGAATATTTGTTAAGCTAATGTACATGAAATTTGTGGCGTAATTAGACAGATATATATGTATATACTTTTTTATTTATCACTCTACTATATTGAAAGATTTCTTGAAATCCAGCTTTATACTATATCTCACACATGTCAGAATAGACAGAAGAAAATGGGCAGCCTAGTGCTAAGATACTTTGTTACCTTTAAGATACTTCTTTTGCACAAACTTTGGATGAATTTGTGGCACTGTGTGTGTGTGGCGGAGCTTAACGATGCGTTTGTCAAAGCTAAATAAGGAGAATATGAGATATTTTGCAAATATTAAAAATTCAGTTTTATAAAATTAAATATTTTTTTTTCTTTGGCTGGTAACACATAATGATAAAGCGCGGCGTTAAAGAATGGCTCTCTATCGAGAATTACAACGGAGAAATTAAAAACTGTTAACATTGAAATAATTCTACATTCAAACTAATTTTTATAATAAAGTTCCAAGTGATGATTCCTTAGAAGAAAAGATTATCTTTTTCAACAGAAATATACGTTACGCTCTTGCACAAGTAGGTTAGAGCTATAAAATATATTTTACTCTAAAATCCTCATGAAGATGAAAATTTAATATAACAGATATCGCGACGTCTGCTGGAAGGTTAGTAGTTAATATAGAGAATATATATTTTGTTGGATTTATTATTATCGTGGAGCAATTCTAATGTATCTTGCAATGTCTGTATTTTAGTATTTTTTAGCTTCAAATTATTATATATGTATTCTGCATTTGGCAGGATAGGCAAAGGAAACTTGAGAACTTTGAGACATCCTGTTTCTAATAGGCACACTTCTGTTCTCTAGTTTTTTTTTTTCTCTCAAGGCAGACTACTTCCATTTCCCCATTTGCGCGGAATAAGACATTGCGTGTTGAATGGCGGCACTGAACACCGTACTCATTGCCAGAGCGAAAAAATAAAAATATTTAATTTTCCTCGAGTGGGGATCAAACAAACACGCCTCTATATATAATCTAAAATGATATAAAATTACCTGTAAGAATTCTCTTCAGTATTGATAGCGTACTTCTTAGTGGGAAGTACCATCACGTTATCATACACCCAGTACGAGATGGCCCTAGGATGAGCCTCTGTATGACAGTCAACGGTCACATCTGTACCCGCTGGAGCACCAACGAGCTGGTTCGGTACCCAAATCATTGGAGAAACTGGAAAGAAAATGTATATTGTAGTACTCATTTTAAACTATATTTTTTTATAGCTTCACGCTGTATCCCGCACGAGCCTAGTGGTAGGCAGAGGGAACCCGGGAACCTAGTGTTAAGACACTCCGTTCCATTTCCGTTCCCCACTTTCCGCCGAATTTGAGGCATTGCGTGTTGAGTGGCGGAATTCAACGCCGCGCTTTGCCTTATTACCAGAGCGAAGCAATGAAACATTAAATATTTAAATTGAAAATATTAAATAGTTCATTTCCTCGAAGTGGGGATCGAACCCAGAACCTGTCGGTTACAGTCACACTCTTGTGCCGCTGCGCCACGACAGGCCTCGAACTACTCATTTTAAACTATATTCATGGATTTGATTTCCGCTCAGGAAAATTTATATATTTTAACTTTCTCCCTTTGCTAGCGAGTCCGCAGAGGCCTGTGGTGGTGCAACGGCACTTGTGTGTGGATGTAAACGATAGGTTGTGGGTTCGATTCCCACATGAGGAAATGAAATATTTTCTATTTTGAAATTAAATATTTAATGTTTCCATTGAATAAATGGAAATATTAAAAATTTAATTTGATATATTTATTTATTCTGGTACAAGGCATAACACGGCGTTGAGTTGCGCCACTCAACACGCAATACCCGAAATTCGGTGAAATGTGGGGAACGAAAGTGAAATGGAGTGTCTCTATATTTTAGGTTCCCAAGTTTCCTCTGCCTACCATGCCATGTGCGGTATACAGCGTGAAGCTAAGCTAGCAAATGAAAAAGCAGTTTAGTTAGTTGAGTTCTGTCTCTCAACACTCTATTTTCTGGATAATAAGTAACTATCTTTGTGAAGGATAATTATTAAGTATCATATAAGGAAGGTCAATCCCCATTTGAGAAATGGAGATTTAAATTTTTTTATTTAAGTATTTAATGATAAAAGTATTTAATCATTTTCTTCGCTCTAGTAAGAAGACAAAATGCGGCGTTGAGTTTCGCTCGTTAACACCTAAAATTCGGCGGAAAGGGGGAACAGAACGTAATTTAAAAAACACGATGTGAAAATGTTTTCTGATTACCACTAATTTTAGAAAGATAATTAAGAATCTTAAGTAACACCATCGACCATGTGGACACACGCTACAACTACACCCAACTTAACCCTTTTTTTATGGAAAAGACAAGGCAAACGAGCGTACGGGTCACCTGATGGTGAGTGATCACCGTCGCCCACGGCCCCGTGTAACACCAGGGGAGCTACAGGTGCGTTGCCGGCCTTTAAGGTGGAGGTAGACCGCTTTTTGAAGGTACCCATGTCGTATCGACCTGGAAATACTGCCGCGGGTAGGTCGTTCTAGAGATGTGTGGTGCGTAATGAAAACTAAATGGAAAGATACTCCGTTCGATTCCCCACTTTCCATCGAACTTGACACATTGCCTATTTAGTGCGGAGCTCCACGCCGCGCTTTGCATTGTTACCAGAGCCTTCGCTCTGGTAAAACATAAATATTTAAATTAAAAAAATAAATATTTCAATTCTTCGACTGGATATCGAACCCACAACATGTCACTTACACGCTATGTCCTTGCACCGAAACAGGCCTCTACTACATAAAAACTTTACAGGAAATAAAAATATCAATAAACAGATATATAATTAGCTATTTTCAGATCAAAATAATCGTGCATTTAAGTCAACGGAGTCATCGGGTAGAAAATGTGTCATCTCACACGAGTGAAGATGCAAGGCAATGACATTAATCCTTCTCTATATATATATATGTATCTATCTATACAAAGATATCTTACCATGGTGTATTTATAATGGTATACGTATTTACATAATCAGCTAAACGTGGAAACAAGCGTATCACGATTGTGGGTTTAGTTCTCAGTTGAAAATGAAATTATTAATTAATATTTTCATCTTCTTCACCCGACGAAACGAGGCAAAGCGTTGCGTATTTCATACACATTATCTCAAATTTAGTGGAAAGTGGAGAGTTGAGTGGCTTAACATTAGGTTCCCAAGTTCCCTCTGGCTACCATACTATGTGCTCGTTATATCGGGACTACGTTCATGTATGGCAGGGTAGGCAAATAAACTTGATGTGCTTATTTTTACACTCAATTTACGTAACATTGCGCACGAGACTCTGAAGTTTTGTTTACTCAGGATTGATATATAGAGTGTATTACTAATGCAATAATAGTAATTTAATATTATATACGTAGTCAGTATAAGGAGAGAGAAAATAATTTACAAATGTTAAAATTCGTTCGTTCATTTGAAAATGTCAATATTTAAATATAAATATTGCTTTTAAAGGAAATAGATATTCTCTTTTATTTCAAAGCTCGTCTCGTTTCTATCATATTATTAGTACTACTATGAAATACTGAAATACTTTGCTAGAAACATTTTAACTTGTTTCAGCAGTTATTATTTTGGTACTTGTTGTTACATTTTGAACACAAAATATGTTCCAATGACACATGTAGTTGATTCAAATAATTAAAGGAGAAATGAAATGATGCCCACATTGGATTTACCTAATGCCAAATTACCTTTAACGAACCTTAAGTAGCGCAGAAAAAGCTTTATTGAGACTATCAGATCTAATATAGCATATAGCCAACCTACATACACGATAAATTATTTATCCAACACAAAACGATGTTTTCAATTTAAAATTATATTTCTAGAAATATGGGTTAATTTCTAAAAATATAAATTTCGCTATAGCGTTAATTTCTAGAAATATAACCTTGTCTTCGAGTTGTATGTATCTTGTGACAAAGCTGCACTTTATCTTGTTACCAGATCGAGGAAATATAAATAATACTTATATTATCTCCCTTAGTTGAAATCGAGCTCACAAACATCTTTACAGGCACATACTTTGCCCATACGTCACGATGGTAGGTAGCAAATTCAAATTGAAATTCAAATATTTTTATTCAAAATAAGAAGTTACAAGCTTCGTCAAATAATTTACCACTCCACTAAAGTTCACTAAAGTTTCTGCCTGAGACCTGAGAAGAACCGGCGAAAGAAACACAGCGGGACATGTCTTGTTTTTTAACTAAACTTTTACATCATGTTATAATATATTATAACAATTGACAATGATACATTTGAAATAGCTTGGAGTGAACATTTTATTTAATCACAGATAAATATTCTTTGTATATATTAAACTGAGACCTGTACCGGCACCGTAGTATAAGACTGAAAATATGTCAGATTGTGGGTTTGATGCCCACTCGAGGAAAAGAAATAATCAATATTTAAATTTCTTCGCCCTGATTATAATTTCCGCCACTCAACATGCAATGCCTCAAATTCGGAAAATGGGGTACAGATCGGTATGTACTAAATTTAAATTAAAAAAGCGTATAAACATTTTGAACGTAGCAGGATTTGAACCCGCGCCTCTTGGATACCGTCCAAGCGCTTTAATCAACTAAGCCATACGTTCTTATCAAGCTACGTCGAAATTATACTCTTGTTACAAATTATTCAAATCCTGCGACGTACAATTTGAATTTCCTTTCCTAAGTGTGGAATAACACTTTAAAAAAATAGTAAAAAAGATTGGTAGGTCTTAGCACTAGGTTCCCAAATTCCCTTAGTCTCCCCTCCCATGTGCATTATACAGCTTAAAGCTGAAAAAAAAAGAACTGTCACGCTAAGTATGAGCAAAAGTAAATCTTATCAAAACTAAGCAAAAGTATACGCGTGCATTGAAGTATTAAACTATTTAGTTCCGAGACCAATTTATAATAAGTAATTTTGACTTCGACCGAACGAGGTTGACTATTTTTCACATCTCCCTTGGATAATAAAGTCCACACTTCGAGAGAATAACTCACATTCCCCAAACTTTATTACCCAATTTTCACGACGAATATTACTTGAAGCTTCGTGATATGTTTTAATATTCTATGATGTTTTTAAAATATTTATTATGTTACTTACTTTACGTGCATGGAAGATGATTCCATTATTTCAGCCGGTTCAAGCTTTTTCGTTTGGATTGAGCTTTATTTTGTGTAATGGCATTTTTTTATTGCTTCAATATATTTTATGGAGCTTTTGAGTTTTGCTTTAATTTTTGTGAAATATACGAGTGTATTAAGCGCGATTTTGTTTGAAGCTCTCCAGGTTGTTAAAATGCTACTTTACATTTATATAGTTGTAGAAAAATGTAAAATATGTTTTCTTAAATCTACTAAAATCTTTTGTGTAAAGAGACTGTAAATGATAGATTATGGGTTCGATCTGCACAATGCCTCAAATTCGCCGGAAAGTGGGAAACGGAAGTGAAACAAAATATCTTAATATTACGTTTCCAAGTTTCCTCTGCCTGCGGAATACTGCGTGAAGTTGAATGAGAGAGTATATTTTATCTTGATATTTCTAAAGCAGAATAAATACAGTCTACGTGCAATGAACATGTTAGGAAGTAACAAAAATAAAATTTTAAGAAACCGACACAACTATCAATATAATACTTTACATCATTTTGGACCAAAGTATTTACAAACTGTAAGACCAGTTTTTAAAAATATAGCTAAGGACCACCGCAATAAAACTAGCTGTCCAATGAAAAAACTACATCGAAATCGATTCATCCGATTGAGAACTACAACTCCAGAGTCAGGATTAGACAGGCACGTAGACAAACACACACAGCGATACAAACAGGCAGACGGACATGTCAAATTAGTTATATTATTAATTTCTTGCTGTATTGTAAAAAATATAATTTCTTACAATACAGTAAGAAATTAATAATAAAACTAATTTATTATAATACTGTAAGAAATTAGTTCAATTATCTTAACACTAGATTCCCAAATTCCCAAAGTCTGCTCTGTCACTACATTTGTAAAAAATATTAGTAGTGCAATATTTTTTTGTGAAAATACTAAGAGAGTAATGAAGTACTGTTTTTTGTATTCGTTTCTTATGTTTATATAGTAATTGAAATTCAGATTACCTAAGAGAGCATTATTATATATAGCACAGTTGGAGCATTTTTGAGTAGTCAGGTTAGTAAATAATAATATAACTTGTCTAAATATATTGGCAAGTAGGTAATTTTCTGAACGGAACAAATCACGGCGTTCAGCTTAAGCGAATCATAGTGAAGTAAGTGACGAAACTCGACGCCGCGCTTTACTTCCTTACCACAGCGAAAAAAACAAAATATAAAATATTCCATTCTATTGGAATTTGAACCTAAAACCAGTCAAGTTTACAGTTCACTTAAATATTTTTATTTGTAAAAAGTTATAAATAAAAATATTTGCTTATTCCACGGACTTTGCATTAAAGCTCTAAGATCAACCAGCGTGCATTCTTCGTGCACCTTTTTAAAAAATATTATCTTTCAATTATCACTCGCTACGATCTTATTTAGTCAGCTGCTCGTTACAAGAAAGCGAAAATAAAGGAGAATCTTGGAATCTCTGAAATAACCGTCTTTTACATTGAAAAAGTTTAATAGAATGATGACGCTTCAATAGCGGTGTATTGGTGTTATGAATTTTAGATACAATTTTCTTTTTGATTGAGATAAATAATCTTTTTAAATGAAAGTATATTTTATATTATATTGTATCTTATCACAGCATTTTTTTTTATAAATAATATAATAATAAAATTATTTTCTTAAGGTAGGAAGAGGGAACCTGGGAACTTAGGACACTTTACTCCCTGCTGAACTTTCATTTCTTTCTTCTCGCACTAATATTTATTTTTAATAAAAAATGTTTTAAATTTTAAAGAACTACAAACGTCAATTGAACATCTCAGGCAAGATATACCTAAAACAGTGACTTAGTACAATATCTATGGGTATTTATGAATATTTTGTCTATCTATCTATGAATAATTTAATGCAATGTAATAATTGTATTCTTATTCTTCACGGGGCATCAAAAAACCAACAAAAGTGCCTGTTAAATTATGTATGTTCCTCTCTATCCCCAACACAATATGTTGTCATTTTTCTAGCGAAATAAAACATATTCATTTTAATTGAATTTATTAGAACTGAATGATTTTCGTATTAAATATCATTCAAAACCCGCGGCGTTGAGTTCCGCCATTCACCACGCAAGTGGCGAAAGTGGCAGACGGAGTGTCTTGAAACTGGTAACACTTTACAGCAATCCGTACTCACGGACAAATTCTTTCTATTTTTATTCTTCAAATTTCAAAATGAATAATACTTAATATAAACGAAGATTCTGGTTCAAACTGTTTGGTTAAAGTCAGTTTCACGCTTTATCCACATGACAGGGTAGGTAGAAGGATCCTGGGAAACTATTGTTAAGACACTCCGTTCTACTCTCGTTCCCCAATTTCACCGAATTTGAATCATTATTCATTACAACAGGCGCGAGAGCGAAGAAATGAAAACATTAAAAAAAATATTTGAAAATATTAAATATTTCATTTCCTCGAGTGGGGATCGAACCCACACCCACCCTACCGTTTACAGTCACACGTTTGTGCCGCTGCGCCACAACAGGCCTCTGTATGGTTTAAAATATATAATAATTGCAAAAATTCTCATTCTTATTTATACCCCATTAATTGAGTAAAAAGCCCATAAAAAAATTCCAGTCCCTGTACCATGACAGTCTACATTATTATATAATTCTACATTACATACGTACATTCAACATCAACAATGATCCGCTTAGACACAGACGGTGGTACGGCGTTCGTCGCAATACAGAGATACGCTCCCATCTCAGTACGGCTGATGCGCTGCAAGCTTAGCGTGTCTCCTTCGTAGACTGTTACTGAAACAAACGTTTACTATGGATATATCTTATATAACTAACTAGCTGAACTGTTTGTAATTTGACGTGATTGTATTATTTATATATAAGTAGGTAAATATTTATTACTGATTGAAAGGTTTTTGTGGTATGGTTTACATTGAAAGATATTATGGTTTGATGTTTTGCGTCACCGGGTTTTGTGGGAGCCCGGGCTGGAAGAACTCTGAACCTTGGCCTTGTTACCAGATTGAGCGACTCAAAGAGATACTATGAAGTCGCAAGGGCGCCTATTGCGAGACTTACCACTCATAGGATGATTGGCATGACACTCATAGCACGATTGGCAGAGGGAAATTGGAAACCTAATGTAGGAACTGCTTCAAAAATCAAAACACTTTCGATGAGAATTGTCGGCCGAATTTCTGAGACACTGCAGATTGAGTAGCAGACATCAACGCCGCGCCTTGCTTTTTACAAGTGCAAAATATGTCATTCCCACAAATAAGAATCAAACTCACTACCAATATGTTTATAATTGCACGCGTAAACAATGCCCTATAATATTATATTGAAATTATTTTTATTTAATCCCTCAAATAAAACTAAGCGTGATATAATTTTTTAACTATCAACATTCAATGTCTTAATGCCAGGCCTGAATTAAAAGACTAAATAGAATTTCAGACATTGTTGTTCATTAATGATAACGATTTATCTTAACATATTAATTTATGAAATTAGTTCCCAAATTATTTCAGCCTACTCGCAATGTGCCGCAAGCATAGTGCTACTTTAATACATAAATAAATAAAATGTAAAAAACTAACTAAACTATCATTATTTTCTTTCAAAAAAGCTTTATATTTCTAAATAAAACATTCAACTGACGTTACCATAATGGAATGGCTACAAATCAAGAATGACGGTACGTAAATCAAATCATATCATCAATAATAGTAAATGAAATTTTTAAGGTAAAGCACAGCGTTGAGTTCCGCCACTCTACACGCAATGTAAGGCATTGTGTGTAGAGTGGTGGAACTCAGCGGGTTGAAAGTAACGGACAACATAACAGAGTATCTTGACAATAGGTTCCCAAGTTCTCTTTGCCTAACCTGTCTTGTGCAGCTTTGGTTTCCTTATACGAGTACAAGATACAGCTTAAACACAAAAAAATCGATAATCGTAAATTAAAATTCACAAATTTATTTTCCATTAAGAAAGTATATCGTTAAATTAATGAAGTGTAGTAAAGACTCAACTAATCCCCTCCATCTAACAAAGTTAATGCGATTTTTTTTAATCTCAGTTACTTGCCCCATACAGAACAAAAGGCTGAGAGACTCTAGGGTTAAACCAATCCAATTCCTATATTCTGCTTTATTTTAACCATTGACGGAAAAAAAGGTAAAAGGTTAGACTTTTTTTTCTATGTATTTTTTGTATGTGTATTTGTGGCACCGTAGATTACGAACAGGTGAGCCAATTTGTGCGAGTGCGTCTTTTTGTATTGAAATGTTTGTTCTTTGGGTTCGTTCTTAGCTATGTTTTATAAAAATTAGATAAGCTTTTGAAGAGAAGAGTTTTTTAAAGAAAGAGATTATTTGAGAGAGAGAGAGAGAATTTTTAGAGAAATTTTATTGACAAAACTCTATGTCAATACTTCATACTAACATCTTTTTTTCGATTTAAAATTGTGTCTAAACCATCCAAGTAAAATATCAATATTTGATATCGTCCAACATACGGTAAACGCAAGGACAAAGGCAATACAATATATATATATTTCGACCAATTATTTGCCCATAAATGTAAGTACGCTTTAACGTTTCTAAAGTACCTCAGGGATTGTCTGGGTTCGTAAATGAATGGGGCAAATAAGACACCGACGCTAAATTAGTATATTCCCGGAAGGATTTTACAGAATTCCTGCCATGAAATATGTAGGTAGCTGCTTCGATTTTAGAACGTATGTAAGACTAATTGAGGCTTGTCGTAACTCATGGGCACAACCATGTGACTGTAAACGGTAGGTTATGAGTTCGACCTCCACTCGAGAAAATTAAATGTTTAATGTTTAATTTCTTTAGTTTACTTTCAATTGAAATATTTAATTCTCATTTCTTCACTCTGTTACAAGGCAAAGCGTGGCATTAAAATGGGTTCCGCGGGATACAGCGTGAAAAAAGAGTAGGAGCTTGTACTGTATACGTGATAGTTGTGTCTTCAATCTTGGTTTCACTTTGGATAATTAAATTTTTGAATTTAAGAACATTTAAGCATTAAAAGGATATATAGCAAACAGCGTTGACTAAGTAGAATATACATTCAATAAAACAAGTACAATGAAATATGAAAGATAATAAGCAAATTTAAAATTAACTCTTGATCTTTCCCAATAAATCACTACCTCATATTGACAATATATTTTATAGTTTTTAAACAATCGATCGATATCCTTAAAACATAGCTAAAAATTACCACGATGAACAAAGATATCGATATAAAGAAAACCTAATCAGTTTATTCATTCAAGTTACAGTGGCACAGGCTTGTCTGTCTGTATATACATATCAAACTTATAACACCTTTTATTCCATAATACAGCTTTTTACGTGTTCAAGGTAACGTTTATAATTCATAAATGAACGTTAAATTAAAAAAAAAAAATTGTTAAGTTCATTATTTAACAGTCTCATCTAAAACTATTTTTATAGAAAAAAAGGGGAAACGGAAGTTGAACGGAGTGTTTTAACACTAGGTTCCCAAGTTCCCTATGCCTATACTGCCGCGTGCGAGATACTGCGAGAAGGTGAGTGAGTCCATCATCAATTTGGTAATCTCTAAGTTTTTTTCTTGCATATTAACGCTTCCTGCATATAAACGATAAGACTGAAAAAACTAAAGAGTCATATCGTGTTTAGTGGAAATCAACGTTGCACTTTGACTTACTAAAGCAGGGAAAAAAAATAATTCCCAAGTTCAAGGTTTCAACTAAATACCATAGTGATACTGATCCACTGTGCCACGAAGGTCTAATATAAAATAATAATTATAAAATTAAAATATATACTTAATATTAAAATATATTTATATACTTAATGCAGTTAGGTAAAGTAAAAATATAAATATATTTTCATTCGACATTACTATATATTTCAGCATCGTAATATAAAGGAGCTTTTACGTCTTGTTATTATTTATTTTTATTATTCTTATAAATATATCCCGATATCAAACTTTCATAGAATTTTCAAGGCGTTGTACGTAGAGTGGCGGAACTCAATGTCGAGTTTTGCCTTTTCAAAGCAAGAAAATATCTCCGCTAGGAATCAAAGCCACACCCCGGACTTACTAATAAGCCCTTCTCATCCGTAAGGTATTTCATTTTGACCAAGTCATGCTATAAAGAGATTAACATACATATATATGTATGTATCATATATTTAACCTCTGGAAACGATTTATATCGTTTCAAATAGAACACTTATTTATTATTCTTCACTACGCACGCCATGTAATATTTCAACAATATGATTAATTGTTATCAGTCTGCAAAATATAGCCTTTATAGATCTTATAAGCTATTAACTAAAGAATCAATATTAGCTCTTAAATAATACATTAGTATTACTTAAGAGTTAATATTGATTCTTTAGAAGAGATATTTTGTGTTGAATAACGGATTTTAACGCCGGGTGTTATCAGTTGATATTCGCTGTTCTATTATTCGCAGTTACAATCTAAAAATGGTAAATATTATAATGAATTCGTTATTGTAAAGTACCCAAACATATTATTTTGAATGCAACATTTCAAGCCGCAGCGTTAAGTTCCGCCATTCAACACGCAATGTCTTCCTTGACACTAGCTTTCCTGTCTCCGTCTGTCTATACGGTTTTGTATGGGATTGAATCCGTGAATCATCGAATTTATAAACATTTCATCTAGTCCTATAAAATAGAATAAATATTAACACTTTACTTATTAACAAAATTTAAATTGCTTGTTATAATTCATAATGCTCAGCGCTGTCTAAAGGAAAATTTTTACAAAGCTCAAACTAAAACTTTTAAGGATTTTACTTTAAAAATGTTATAAAATCACTGAACAGTATCTATGAATATAGAGTGCTTGAATTTAAATCAATTTGCTTTCATATTGGAAAATCGTATAAAAATATGAATTTGGTAGGATTTATTTGAAAAACTGCTATCTCACTGAAAAACAAAAAGACAATATCCTGTACGAATACATTAGTTTACGTACAATTTTGCTACATAAATGAATGATTTATTTTTATTTAATTACACTAGATAAAGCACTGTGTCTCTCAACGTATCCGTTATGTCCGTATATGAAAAAAATAGTTTATGTGTAAGAATGGAGTGTTTCAATATTGGTTTTCCTCTGTCAATTCTAATAAATGCAGGATACTGTATAAGGCAGAAGAAAATCAAAGTTCTTAAATGCTTATTCAGTATTTTTTTTATTTTATTATTATTGCGGCAACAGTAATAAAATCATCTGTAAAAATTTTGACTTTCTAAATATCACGGTTCATGACACACAGCCTGGTGGCATACGAACATACATTTAAACAGACAGCAGAATAATATATATTGATTTAATTCTTTGGGTAAAGAACCCTAAAAATAAGATTTAGTCAGCGGGGAATTCATATTAAGACGCTCTGTACTATTATTCATGAACACGGTTACTTTAAAATGCCCTTTTAGGAAGCTTGTGAACATTAAAAATCTCACGTGGCTTTGAGATGTCGAGACAAAGCAAGGCGTTGAATTTCACACCGCAATGCCTTATATTCAGCGGAAAGTGGAGAACGGAATGGAGTGTCATAACACTAGGTTCCCAAGTTGTCTCTGCCTTATCTGTCAAGTACGAGGTACAGTGTGGCACTATACGTTTAAATGACATACATTTATAGTAAAATCTAGTACGATAATTAACTTAGAAGGCGAAATCGAAACGAAAATCGTTTCGAATGATTAATCTCTACACAATATGTATAATTAGGAAGTTAATATCAACTGTAACACTATACTAATATAGGATGTACCAAATATTGCTACGGAAATGCGGTAAGTAATATATTAGGGAGCTGAGCGTGGTTCAATGTAATGCTATTAATAATGTGCCAAAGTAATAAGATGGTGGTAGCAAGTTTGATTTATTATATTATTTTGACTGAGGCAAAAATTTGTAACTGTAATTTGGTAATAAGCGCAGCGTTGAGTTCCTTGAAGTTCGGGAAATGGAAGTCTTAACACTAGGTTCCCGGGTTCCCTCTGCCTACCTTGCCTCGTGTGGGATACACCGTGAAGCTAAAAAAAATACAATTTTTTCATCGGAATTGGCAGAGGAAACTTGAAAACGTAGTATTTAGACACTCCGTTCAATTTTCCACTTTCCGCTGAATTTGAGGCATTACGTGTTGACTGGCGGAACTGAACGCCGCGCTTTGCCTAGTTACCAAGGTGAGGAAATAAAAATATTAAATACGTAATTTAAAAATATGACATATATAATTTCATCGAGTTGGGATCGAACCCGCAACACGTGGCTTACAGTCACACGCTTGTGCGCCTGCGCCACGACACGCCTCAGTTATTATTTATTTATTATTTATTTAAAGTATATAATATTATAATTATATAGTATATGTGTCACTGTAATTGTATGTTTCCCAAACATAAATAAAATAAAAAATAAAAATAGTAACTAATAAAGAAAATACAACAAGAAATTTTAATTCAAACTCGAGGAAATGCAATGAATATAAAGAAATACTTATATTTCCTCGTTTTGGTGACGAGGCAAAGTGCGACGTTGAGTCGCACGACGAGTTCGCGATCCAATTGCAATGCACACTAACTAAACTAAATGGGGAACGAAATGAACATAGAACAGAGTGTATTAACACTAAGTTCGTGGTTGGATGAAGTACTTTTTGTATGAATCCGAAACACTATGTATTGATAAGTGGATCCCAACCAAACATAATCTAGTTCTTTATAATTTTAAACTTATTTAAATTACAAAAGATGAATATTTTGAACAAATTCGATGATTATAATCATCAAACTTATGCAAAATAATCATTCATCCCTGTATAGTTGTTAAACTAATATTAGATCTATAAAGCATGTCTCCGCTGGCCTAAATATATAGGGCAATTACAAAGCTACGTTGGCTTTGCATACCATTATTTATTTTAGAATTAGACGCTACATTTTCAAGCCATTAGCTCTAACCAAATAATCTGAATTATTTAAAGATTTAAATGGCTTATCGTGTGATTACTTATATAACTATGTAACAAGCGAACAAAAATAATTTAATTAAAACCGTTGAGGCTTTTGAAAAATATTTTTGTTCTACAAGCCATTACTTTAATCTGTTAAAGTTAACTTATATTAAGGAGAGATTAATTATAAATAAACACAGTTTCTGGCTACATATCGCAGAACAGACAGAAGGCCTGGTACAAAGACACTTTCGTTTTCAAATTTCCACCTCTTTTTCAATGAATACTATATTGAATAGTTTAACTAAACGCTGCGCTTCCTTTAATTAATTACCAAAGTTAGAAAATGAAAACAATTAATATTTTTACTATGTTTTAAAGTGTTATTCCACACTTAGGACAGAAAATACTAAACTTAAATTTAAAAGTGATGAGCTTAGTGAAGAGCTTAGTGAGAACGAATAGCTTAGTTGGTCAGAGCGCTGGAACGGTATTCCAGAGGCGCGGGTTCAAATCCTGCTTCGTTCAAAATTTTTATACGCTTTTTAAATTTAAGTTTAGTTTGAAAACAATTAATTCCCTCAAGTGAAATTTGAACCACACATTTGAACTAAGTACTTTAATTGATAAATTAAACGAAGATGATGATTAATGTTTCCATTTATCGTGTTATAAGAATACAATTTTATATTTTTTTTTCATTCATATCATAAATGAGTTCAAGCTCATCGATCTCTCTCCTTCCGTGACAGATTGTATCGATTTATGAGAACGAAGAATGCAGCTTTGTTATATACGTGTAATGTATTTTAAAGTTATTTATGAAATTTCGATGAAATTATTTACTTTAACTGTTTTATTTATTGGACTGTGGGATGGTATTTCACTGTAAATCGAAGACGATCGACGATTCTAGGTTCGATACCTACTCAAGAAAATAAATTATATTAATTTCCTGCCTCTGGTAACAAGATAAATTATTTTAACAATTTTTTAAAGTGTTATTTCACACTTAGGACGGAAAATACTAAACTTAAATTTAAAAAGCGCCGGTTCAAATTTTGCTTCGTTCAAAATTTTTATACGCTTTTTAATTTTAAGTTTAGTAAGAGAAATTATGATTTTGAGTTTTGCTTTTTAACAATTCAGCAAATCAATGTCAAGTAAAATTAATTACAAGTCGTCGATAAGTGAATAAAAATATCATAAAAATATTATAGGCATACTTACACGGGTATATTAAACATTCTCATTTACTTCGATATATACTTAATAAGCAATGTGTCAAATTTGACACGAAATGCCTCCAATTCAGCGGAAAGTGGGAATCAGAAGTCATAACCGAAACGGACTAATTTAACACTAGGTCCTATAGATTTCTCTGAGTAATCTGATATGACTTTCTACTACTTTAGGAAACTTGGGAGAAGCGTCAAGCGTGACAGCTTAAAGCAAGAAAAAAAATATTTGTACATAATAAATTAATTTAATTAATATAAAAATATAACTTCTAAACTATTGATAACAAAGATAAATCTAATTGAAACTTCAAAATCGTTTAATGAAAAGGCATTTGAGCGTTCCAAACGAAATACAGTCAAACGCGGGCCTTAAATCGTAAACACTTTTCATACATTCCGAAACAACTCTTTCCATTAACGCTCCCAATAAAAAACTGGTAAAATATAACAAAGAACCAACGCGTTGAAATGTTCTTTTTATTCGCTTCACTTCGCTTCGCTTTTAGTCTATAAATTTGTGGATTCTTCAATGAGCGTTGGGATGTTCATTTCTATTAATCAAATAATGTTTTAAATGATTATGTACAAGTATATAGGCAGAGGGTACTTGGAAACCTAGTGTTCAGACACTCCATTCTACTTTTGTTACCCCACTATCCGCTGATTTTAAGGCGCGCAATGCGTGTAGTACTTAACGCCGCGAGTATATTTCTATACTAGTAAATTTTATTTTATGCGATCTTTGAGATACATCTTTGGAACATATTTAACTGTAATTGTAATGATCACGCTTTGAATCTTCAGAAAAGAATGATTGCGATAAGGTAAAAAATATTATTTTCTGTCCACTCTGGTACAGCAAAAGTTTTGTTGTCGATAAATAGTGTCTCTTCTTTTATAAGCGGAACAAAATGTGAAGCTAAGTATTGCGATGAGCAAAGAGAGTTTAGAAATAATTAAAATTGAAATTAATTTATACTCTTTCAGCTTAACGTTATCTTATAAACTCGTAGGCCGAGTGGAAATATAACCTACAACGAATCACGATACTGCAATAAAGAATTAATATTTCAGATATCATCGGCTTAGAGCGGAAGTCTACTAAATCCAGTTATGTAGTTGTGCACTTTCACATTTTATTTCATATAGTAGAGATTACGGATCTGTTTGATGAATTGTAAAATAAAAATGCTTACTTATTATAACTATCAAATTCAAGATAACATATTTTTCTTTCTTCGCTATAAAGCAATTTTTCTAATTAACAATCACGTATATAAGAAATCATATTATTTTATGCTCGCATATTTCTCTCCTTCACATATAAGTATTTCATACTTCACTAATTTAAAAGCTTCATAATTTCCACTCACAATACAATTTTAGCATAAGCTTTACGAACAAAAAAATCACTTTGCCTTGCTTATATATGTACATATAAACTCAGTAAAACGCGTTAACCGATCCTTTTTTATTGTGGAGCCGATTAAAAAACAAACAATGGGCTTAACGTAGAGAATTGAAATGGAGAACAGAACAGTTTTGGACGCGTAATTAAAACATTTTGGGGTGACGATCCGCAAATAATCATCGTGTGTATGACATTCGAGGGCAGAGGTCATACAGTAAAGTGCTCCAGTTAATTCCAACGAGGACACCGGTACTTCAATTAAAATTAATTTTTTGTTATTTTTTTTTCAACCTTTCGTATATCTAGGTAGGGTAGATGGAGACTCTAGTGTTAATACACTACGTTCAACAATTGCTGCTTGTTTTTTAAAACTCTAAGGCTGTACCGCTGTGCCTTAAAGCCATTATTAAATTTATTTTATAACCAAGAATAGGTAGAAGAAAGGCCTGTCGTGGCGCAGCGACACAAGAGTCTGACTGTAACTAACATGTTCTGGGTTCCATCCCCAGTCGAGGAAATGAGATATTTAACATTTCCAACATATTTAATGTTTCATTTCTATGCTCTAGTAACAAGGCAAAACGCGGCGTTGAGTTCCGCCACTCAACACGCAATGCCTCAAATTCAGCGGAAAGTGGGGAACGGAAGTGGAACGAAGTGTCTTAACACTAGGTTCCCGGGTTCCCTCTGCCTGCCCTGCCTCGTGCGGGATGCAGTGTGAAGCTGTAAAAAAAGGTAGAAGAAACATAATGTTAAGATATTACGTGGTCTTAGTTTGAGACATAGCATTTAGGATAGCGGAACTCAACGCCTCGCTTTATACGACAGAGTATGGATGATAATTAATAAAGACTTGAAAGGTAATTGCATCCTTAACCATTGTTCCACTGCGCCTCAGCGGCGTTATAATTTTATCATGGTAAATCTTTTCCAAGGCTTTAAATGGTTCAAACTAATTACTGTGTCAACAACATTCTCATAGAAATTCAATTCTAACAGCAATTTGCCGGTAAATCCCCTTTAAATGGGAAATATAATGAGAGTGGCTTCTATGCGTTTAGTTTTGTACTAAGCAATATGCATCAAAGAAATTTTGTTGCTAATATTAGATATTTCATTTCGTACACGTTATTAAATAGTTTCTGATAATATAATAGGTATATAGTATCGGGAAATTTCAATATGCTCAAGTTACGGCTTTTTTTGAAATTAATAAAAAAGAAATTAAGGAATTATTAATTATTTATTTAGAACTAATTTCTAAATTTAAATTTAAAGAGCATATAAAAAATTTGAACAATGCATATCTCTGAGCAGCTCAACTATCAACTAAGCCATACGAATTGAACGTATGGCTTAGTTGATCAGAGCGCTTGGACGGTTTCCAAGAGGCGCGGGTTCAAATCCTGCTATATTCAAAATTTTTATACGTTTTTTAATTAAAATGTAGCATTTTCTGTCCTAAGTGTGGAATAACACTTTAATAAAATAGTAAAAAAAATAAATTATAATCTAATAAAGGGTTCTATTTTTGTATGAAATTCTAAAAATGGAAATCATGAAAGCAATGGTATGATGATGATAACGCTTTGAAAAAATATATCTAATAATACATAAAATATCTAATATACAATTATGTACAATTTAAGGCTTTACTATAAACAAAAAATTGAAAATGTTTATTTTTGCAAATATTTTTCCGTTCTAGAAGGATAAAGTGCGATTTTAATTTTTGTCAATAAGTATGTAATAGCTTATATATACATAACAAGTATGACTGAAAAAAGTGAGAAATTATTAAAAACATTAAACTGTAGCTTTTTCATCGGTTTGAGTTACGCCATTTGGTTATGACACAGAAAAAAAATAAGAAAATAAATATAGCAAATTACATAATAAGTAAGAAAAAAATCAGTATTACCATTATTACCTTTTTTTCTCCTATCTACAGAGATAGGCTGGCCGTCCTCCCGTCTCCACATGATCTTAGGTGTGGGGAACCCATCAGCTTTGCATACTAAGCTTATATTCTGATTCTCTCGTACCGCAACCGCTGATTGGGTGCTCTCTTCATCTAATATATTAGGTGGTACTGTTGATAAAAAAAAAAAACACTTTTAATATAGATACAAATATTATATTTTGTTTTGTTGATTGTACTGAATTTAGAAACTATAGGTTAGATTTATTAAATTCTGTAGTCTAGTCCTTTTTGGACTCAAAGCAGTGATTTATTTTTTTATTTTTTTTTATCTGTTTGCCTGTTTGTCTGTGCGTTTGTATACGCTAATCTTAGACGACGATTTAAATGTAATTTTCACTATTATAGTTTTGTAACTTTCCTTTAACATTTAGTGTTTTTATTATTAAAATTGGTTGATACATGAAAAGATATATTATATTTAAAATATTAAGTTCGATAAAGTTTCTGCATTTATTTTTATCCATTTAATTTTTAATGTGTAGATGTTGTCTAAAAAAAGAGATAACATTACGAGAATAAGAATATAATTGAGATCAGTAAATCAAATAGTGGAATTGAAACGGTCGAAGACGCGGGCGGGTGGCTAGTAGATAATAACTTATTTGAAATTTGCTTAATCAGAATAATCGCGTATTTTAAAAATTGAACGTTTTTGACACACGACATATTTAACACTTTGCAGTAGTCCATAGTCACGGGTAGTCTAGCCTTAAATTGGTTTCATTTAAAATATATATTTCTTTGAGAATTTTGTTCAGAGCTATCACCTCGTTCTACGATACGATTATTTATCGTCATAATAACAAATGAAAGTAACCCCGTAAGTTCTCCCGCGTAGCAAAGGTAATCTTGTATTAAAGATTGCCCAGTTTTCAAAATATTGTGTGTTGTGACGAGTGGCGGAACTCAACGCCGCGGTTAGTCTAACAGAGCCTTATATGGAAATTTAAATTCCCAAATGAGAATCGAAACCATAACTTTCATCATCGTCCCAAATTTTTAATTATGTACGAAAATCTATTTAAAATAGTGGTATTTATAGGTCAAATTTTGTGTCAAGCGCTATTTCTCTATAGTTGCGGTTTGTTCCAACTCTGCACCAAATTATTTTAGTAAATTAGTCATCAATATTCAGATTAAACTCGCGGGCGCTCCATCAATATTCAGTATTTTTATAAAGAGCGGTGTTAATAAAAAGAAAATTTTATTTATAAAGTTTATTTAATGGATATTTTATCTTTAGTATTGACTTATTCGTCGGCTACGGCAGTTTTTTTAGCTTCGCGATGTATCACGCACATGGCAGCGTAGGCAAAGGGAACTTAGGAACCTAGTGGTAAGATACTCTTTTCTGTTCACCACTCTCCGTTGAATTTAAAGCACTTCGTGTTGAGTGGTGGAATTCACCTCACTTTTTTACCAGAGCGGAGAAATCCAAATATTAAATATCTAATTTAAAAATAAAAAATATTTAATTTCGTCAAATGGGGATCCAACCCAAAAGCTGTTTTGTTAAAAATAAGGATAATATTTAAAAAATCGAACAATGAAGTCATGAATGATTGATTTTTTTGCTTTAAATCAGTATTAAGTAATATTGTTCTTTTTTTTTAAAAAAAAAAAAGGAATTTATATATTAAAAAATAAATGATAGTTTACTTTATTGCTTTAATCTTTTTAAGTATAGGTAAAAACACTAAACACAATATGAAGTTGGCACAAAATATTAAACAAATAAAGTACCAAAACCGAATGCCTTCAGACCTCACTTTGTTCTTTGGTACATTAAAAAACAATACTATGCTAACTCCGACTCGGCATTTTCATTCAAGCAACAGGATACAGACAAAAATGATACAAAATTGAGCTTCCACTGCAGATAAATTCCAATTTGATGCACCCGAGAACTGTCTAGCTGTGTAAGAAAATTTTAAAAGTTGATAAAATCTTGCCTTTATTCCCTTTACATAGCCGCTTAAAGTTTTACGGATGAAAATCTCGAGAACTTTAAATTCCACTGAGACGTGATATTTCAGCAGTTACTGTAGCTACGTACGTACTTACGATCGTGCAAGTTTGCGGTGCCGTAGATTTTTAAAGAATAGGTAGGTGAATTTAAAACGCGAGACTGAGTACCCTTGTATACTTTGTACCTTTGAGTTCTGTACCAATTTGTAGAACTTTGTTTTTTTTTTAATTTTTACGTTTGTGCAGTTATTTTGAGTTTTGAGTTGGTATAAATATTATTTTCTAAGAATAATTACATTAATATATCTACGTATACACACACACACGCACACACGAATACGTACGCACATATATGCGTGTGTGTGTGTGTTTAAGATAATTCTTAAGAAATAATACAGTAATGCATTACTGTTCTTTTATTACTATTCCGTCACTTGCGCTACTTACGCAATTTTACGAAGAAATGATAATATAAAATATTTAATTTTCTTAAGGATCGAATCCATAATCCGGCCCATTTATAGTTGCACGCTGGTGCCACTGCGCCACAGTTTCTGCAAGCTTATAAATAACTACAAAAATAATTTACTAAAGAACTACCAAATGGATGTAAAGTATCTGCATCGCGCTGCGGTTAGAAGTGACAACGGTACCCACGTTTTTATTCCCACTTAAAACTTTCACCGCACAAAAAGTCGTTTGAATCTCTGGTTTGGGAACGCCTACGTTTTTTAAATAAATTGTACTTTTTAAATGACTGAGAATGTTTGATGTTTAATATTACTTTTTCATGATTAATAGAAATTTATAAATAAAATCGCTGGAAGGGGCCAGTCGAGGTCAGTCGTAGAAATTTCACGCTGCACTTTACGTTATTACCAGAGCAGAATCGAACCCACAACCTGTTGAGTGCTCTTGTATCCATGTGCCACTACTGACCTTTTCACTATTTATTACATTTTTATAATAAAATATTATTGTTTAAATTACTTTAAAAACCTTTTGAAAATATATTAACCCCCATATATAGTACATCTACTGAAAAAGAATAAGATCAACACGGATATATCTTAATTAATCACAAAATACACAAAAATCAGGGCGCATTCAAGAAGTAGTAGAGAAAAAAGGAATATTTACATGTTTTCCCGTGGGAAGACAAAGTATGCAATTGATTTCCGTTATAGGACATAAATATTAGACACAAAGTAAGGCGATACAGTGTCATATCAAGGGGTACCCTACGTTTTCTATGTTAAGTTCTATAAAATGCTTGAAGCTTTACAAAGCATGTAAAAAATACCTTTAAATCTTTATTAACTTCTAGTGAATATATGTAGGTCGTACTAATTAAATATTTTTTAATCATTTTTTTTTTTTGCTAAAAATAAAAACAACGTCAAGTGTGAATATTGGACCCGCTAACTGGGCGTATGTATCAAAATGTATGATTTTGCAATTCAACGAATTTTGTTGACAATGTTAAGTTTGAATTATGAGCTTAATTAAAAAAGTTATAAGACTTTATTCAAAGATTTTACTTTTTCAAAAGTACTTTTAAAAAAAAACTTAAAAGTAATACTGAACAAACTCACCAACAACTTGTAAATATCCAACTTGGCTAATCATGGGGTTGGTATTAACTTGGCACATATAGTACCCTCGATCTTCTTGCTGTACTTGGCTAACATGGAGTAGCCAAGTCATCGCATTGTCGTGTGACACGCTGAACCTCGCCAGGCGAGTGATGACATGCCGATGGATTGTCAGAATCATTTGTCTGTCTATGTGTATCCATGCTACCTGTGGACAAAGATCAATATATATATATATATATATATATATATATATATATATATATATATATATATATATATATATATATATATATATATATATATATATATATATATATATATATATATATATATATATATATATATATATATATATATATATATATATATATATATATATATATATATATATATATATATAAGAAGTAAAAATGTAATTACGTTTGCATATATTGTATTCACTGTGTTCGCTCCCACTCAATAAATTGAAATATTAAATATTTTCATTGCTTCGCTCTGGAAACAAGGCAAAGCTCAACGTTGAGTTTTGCCAACACATAATGCTTCTTGGAGTATTTGGCAGAAAAGTTAAGAACAGATATGTCTTAGGTTCCCAGGTTCCTTCTACACACCGAGTAGTTAAATATTTAAATTTGTTAAAAAAAAAATAACAACCCCATTGTGGTTCGAACTCATTGTGTCCACCGTTAGACGCTGTTCCAATATGCCATGAGAGCCTCAAATTTCAGAATTAAAGCTAATAATAAGAGCTAACATAACGCTTTTGGCATTATGCATACGAAAATGTATTATGTTATTTCATAAAAGATATTATATTAATAATATATATTTCCTAATAAATCTTTTCTAAATTACTGGACAAGTATTTAAAATTATTTTCATAAAGGAAACTTAATATATATATATATATATATATATATATATATATATATATATATATATATATATATATATATATATATATATATATATATATATATATATATATATATATATATATATATTTATATAGATGCCATAGATTCTCTTTTACTGATATGAAATTAATATAGGGGGATATCCCTTTCTTATGTTTATATTGATATGAATAAAGAATACTACTTTAACAAGAAATTCACTGATAAATAAATCTTGTAAGCACAAAAGTAGTTGAAATAAATTAGAGGCTCCATACATTCATCCAAATAAAAAAGCTCCTATACTTTAAGAAACCGGTCTAGTTATATGGCAAAACAATTACGTTTATTCTATGGGAGCCTCTTTTTCATATTTTATCCTCAGCTTTACGCTGTATCCCGCACATGGCCGAGTAGGCGGAGAAAACTTGGGAACCTAGTGTAAAGACACTTCGTTCCACTTAATTTCCCCTCTTTCTGCCGAGTAAATAAAGTAAATTAATAAATGATTAATACTAATAATATTTTTTTAATATATAATTGTGTTTTTTTGTATTTTTTTAATTACAATATCAGAAATACATTTTCTATAAAATTTCAACTGTCTATCAATCACAGTTCATGAGATACAGACATACCGACAGACCACGGACATCAGAGTCTTAGTAATAGAGATCGATATTACCTTTGGCAACAGGTTTCGTTAAACATAGAATTTTTATATTATCAAAATGAAGGCTATTCAAGTGAAATATAGCGAGCCCCAGTAGATTTAGTTCTAACTCGATAGGAAATTGAATCTCAACCACATATTGTGTCGTCCCATTACGACCTCTGCAAACTGCGCCTTATTCTAATTTCTATTTTGTACGTATACTAGCTTTTGCAAGCGGCTTCGCCCGCATTATTGATATAATAATAGCTAAGAGTTATGAGTGCGACGTGAGATAGTCAATTGGTGAAATAGCTTGTAACGAAAATAATAAATAATATTTTTAAATTAAATATTGAGTATTTTTATTTCTTCGCTCAAGTAGAAAGTCAAAACGCGGCGATGAGTTCCACTACTCTTATCTATTTACCATAATTGTGTATATATGTATAAGAATGTATATATGTATAAGAATGTATGTATATATGTGTGCCTGTACATATGTATATATGCTGTCTCGGTAGGAAATTAATCACTCTAAGCAATAAGCTCTAAGCCAACTTGATATAGAAAGTCTAATGTTAAGACATTTTGTTCCTTACTTACGCCGACCTTTCGAGGCATTGCGCATTCAATGTCAGAAGTAGAGAAATCGCATCCGTAACCGTTGAACTTTTAATCACATGGTTTACTACGCCAAGGCGGTCTATTGAGATATATTATGATTTTTATTTTACAACAAAAACTGGATAAGTTTGTATAGATTAAAAACTTTTATTAACAAACCGCAAAACCTAGTTCTTTAGGTACTGGTTAGTACCTAAAGAACTAACAACTACTTAAAACTCAAATACCCACCACAAAGCTCTAAGCTCTACAACCGAAACAATCACAACCATACGTCGTATAAATAGCAATTTCAAACATTAACAGAGATTTCAAAATCCGGAAAGCTCAACACAAACACACACACATACATACATACACAAATGTTTGTATGTGTGTAAGTAACATTAAGCTCGAAAACTAGCTTAAACTCAACCGAGCACGCATCGTTGTTTACTTTGACGAAGTCACAGCCACGTTAAATTTATCCTAGACCGCGACGTATCGTGCCGCAGTGCGCACCAGTCAATAGGTTGCATATTTTATGAGTTCTCAACTTAACTGTACTTTAGAACTGTATACTGTATGTACTGCACTGTAAATGTAGAGTCGTATGTACAAGAAATAGGTTAATCATGTTTGTTTTGCTTCCTTCTGAGGTAAGACGTAGACGGTGGAGCTTTAAGTGTTTTAATTTTTTTGCGTTCGAAGTGGATGAAAAAATTAGAAGCTTAGGGACAAATAAATCACTTTCTGTCATAATTTTAACTAAATATAACAAAAATTTTAATATGATAATATTTTAAATTGGAAAGTTCCCACTTCGTTATTGTTACAAAGTGCTCTGAACGTTTACAACTTTTACAATTTTTTCTATTGTTTATACATATTTATATTTTTAATATGTAATTATATATCTTTAATTTTTAAAAATATTTTTACCGCGAACCAAGTGGTAAGAAAAATAGCTGTAATTTATGCTATGAATATACGAGTATATTTATATATAAATAAGTATAAAATACAAAATTATATAAATTTCTAATAAATTTTGGAACCATTCAAAATTAATTTACTCCTGCCATCTCAAGTTCGTAGATCTAAAGCGGAAATTTTGGTATCAAACGAGATGAGTTATGACGTCAGGAAACAGTATTGCTTTGCTTTGCCGTCGATTATGGGGCCATTAGCATCACCTGGACCTTTAAATATTGAGTAAAGTCCCTTTATAGTTTTATTTATGAAGTATCCATTTGTTTTGTTTGTATTTTGAATTTTAATAATGTTACTAATGTATTACAGGCGTAAAGTGAAAAGCTGAAAACAGACTATTTATACTTATTGGTGTAGAAAATGAAGGCGACAATAAGAGAAGTGACAATAAGAGAAGAATTCTCGAATTTTCTTCAGGAACGTGAAAAGGAATTATTTTATTTATTTTATCTTCACACTGAATCCCGCAACTGGCGGGGTAGATAGAGGGAACTTGGGAACCTAGTGTTAAGAAACTCTGTTCCACTTCCGATACGCACTTTGCCAAATTTGAGGCATTACGTTTGAGTGGCGAGCCTCGACGTCGCTCTTTGCCTTGTTGCCAGAGCGAAAAAATAAAACCATTAAATGTTTAATTTGAAAATATTTCTTCGAGTGAGGTTGAACCCGCCATCTGTCGTTTACAGTCCCAAGCTTGTGCAGCGGCGCTACGACATGCATCAAGACGTGTAATAAAATATATATTATACTATATATTTAATTTATAAATTTGCAGCCGGTCAATAGTTTTAAAGTATTATAAATATGTTTATTTAGTTTCACGCTGCATCCCGCACAAAGCAGGGTAGGCAGAGTGTCAATGTTGTTGATAAAGTGTTGATGTTGTGGCGCTTTATTTTCATATTAAAGCGAGCGAATATGAAATATTAAATATTTAATTCCCTCGAGTGGGAATCGAACACACAACCTGTCGCGTTGACAGTCTCATGCTTGTGCCCGTGCGCTAAGACGTGAGTCTAAATTTCATAATTCTTAAGTTAATTTAATTTTATATTCTGACTAATGTTTTTTTTACATATAGCATAAATTTAATTTCATAATTATTTATTCATATCGACATATTTAGGACTTGGACTTGTCTAAAAGTAAAAATGTAACAATTTTTTTAAGTCAGCAAAATTTTATTAAAATATAAAATAATAACATGCTACGTTAACATTACATAGATAATTCTGAATAAATCTGTTCATCTTTCGAACTTTAAGTATGAGTTCCGAGCAAATTAAACATTTCCGAGTAGTGTAAGAGAGGAATTTATAACTACTTATAAGAATTTGCATTTTTGTACGTTTAATTAAGGTAACCTAAATATTATTATTATAAAACTTGTCTTGAAGTTTTTAAATTAGACAAGCGTACAATATAAATGTGAAAATTAAATTGTATATATATACATTTACTTTACTTTAGACAAAGATAATATATTGTGGATTAAATAATTCATTTCCTCGCGTAGAGACCGAATCGGCTACAGTCGCACGATTAAGCCCTAGATACAAAAGCCTTGACTGGTTCTTCATTCTAAAACAATATATAATTTATAACCAAAATACATTTGAACATATATAGGAAGAACTTGAATTACTCTTACAAAACAATATCTATAATTTTGCTCGACTTCATAGGTACATCAAGCATCCAAAAATTAGTAGCTACCCCCGCATTTTATATGAAAACTTCTAACTTAATACCAACCTAATGTTCGTACATAACATACGCATATAAAATAAACAAAGTCGTACGTGCCAAGTTGAAATAATATGTGAGATAACGCGCGGTTTACTCGAAATTGCCGTTAAGTACGTAGAAGGGGGTGTAAAGAAGCTTAGTGACTTTGAGAGACAAGTTTAGCGCGATTCTTTCAGTTTGTTTTAGATATTTGCAAGCTGATTAAGTGATTTGTAGGAACTTTTACTGAGTGTTTTCTGCGTAAGAATACGTCGATGGTAGTATTGCTTACATATATTAAGAAATAACTGGAAATAATAATACATTAATATTTAGACCTGTCGTGGCGCAGAAGCACAAGCAGTTGACTGTAAACTACAGGTTGAGGATTCGATGTCCAGTAGAAGAAGTAAAATATTATTTTTTTTCAGGTTCACGCTATATCCAACACGAGGCAGGGTAGGCAGAGGGCACCCGAGAACCTAGTGTTAGGACACTCCGTTCCCTTTCGTTCCCCACTTTCCGCTGAATTTGAGGCATTGCGTGTTGAGTGGCGGAACTCAACGCCGCGCTTTGCCTTATTACCAGAGCAAAGAAATGAAACATTAAATATTTAAATTTAAAATACTAAATATTTCATTTCCTCGACTGGGGATCGAACCCAGAACCTGCGCTGCGCCCCGACAGGCCTCAACAACAGGTAAAATATTAATATTTTTATTTTCTTCTTTTTATTTCTGGTGATAATCTGGTAACAAGACAAAGTGTTGTGACGAATTTCATCGCTCTGTTGAGTGTTAATTGCAATGCCTCAAATTCGGTTGAAAGTGGAGAATGGAATGGAATTTCTCAACACTAAGTTCCTAAGATCCCTCCCTCTCTGTCTATTCTGCCATATGCGAGATACAGCTTGAAGCTAAAAATAAAATAATGATTATTTGATACCGTTGCAGCATAGTGTGTTATTGTATAAACGACTATAGTGGCGTATATTCTTAAAATAATAAATATTTTTTTAGTTTCATATTTTATCTCACACATAGTAGGCTCGACAGAGGGAACTATGGGATCTACTGTAATGAAACTCCGTTCTTTCAAAGACACATCTCTTTTCCACTTTCCACTAAATTCTGGAGGTATTCAGTCAACGACGCTGTTCCTCATTACTTGAGCAAGGAAATAAGATTAAAACATTAAATATATTCGTTAGTTAAATATTTTATTTACAACAAAAAGTTTTATCAATAATTTTATGAATTAGGAAAATTTAGAAAACTATTAATTCTTAATTTATTTTAAATTTTTATATAACAACTAGTGAAAATGATCAATAAAAAAAAAACGTTTCTTTAAATATAACAGATATATCAAATGAAAATAATATTTCCAATATCATATATTTTTCTTTTTTTTTCATGAAAAACGTATACTATCTGCTAGAATGCGCCATTTTCAATATTTGTATGCAGCCCGTTTAAGTTATTGAACGTAAAGCAATTACGCGCGCTGTAGCTTTGTAAGTACCACATTGGGCGCCAACGTTGACTGCAGCTGTATAGCTAATATTATAAAAGAGATTGTTCTGCTTTTTGATTGTGAAACATTTTATTTTTATATGGAAGTTCATTGAAAATTTTTTTAACTTATTATAATCATTTTTATATTTATACCTATATTTTATCTACGGCTTCGTCATACTCATGGTGAGATAAAGATAACGAACATTTTTTTTAGAATCACGCGTTCATTGCATAAAATAAATTAATTATTATCTTCGAATGTAGTATATGTATTATTATCTAGATGATCTTTTTCCTTATATATGTATATATATATATACATAAATATATGTGTGTAGGTATATGTATGGTTGTATGAATATTTTTTTTATGTATTGTATGTGATTATTTATATTAGTTTTATATAATTATACTGTATGTATGTGTATATTTATGTATGATATGATTTCAAAACGTACGTCGCTTTGCACTACATTATGCCCCATATACTATATGATATCCTTTCGGAGTTTTAATTGGTTGCCTGGAAGAGATCACTCTCAATGATAAGGCCGCCTTTGTTGCATTTTGAGTTTAGAAATTATTATTATTTTCTTTTTATGTATCTTACTACCTAAGTGTGCAATAAACGATTTTTATGTTATGTAATATTAATAAAGAGTGACCCTGGACACCTATATTAAGACCATTCCTTCTCATTAAGACACTTGAATTCCTTTTCAATATTGTGATTAATAACGAAACTTAACGCCGTCCTTTGTCTTGTTACCAGAGAACAATAAAACGTATAACCTTGGTCGTTTCAATTCTAAACTTGGAGTAAATACAATTAAAATGGTGTAATCTCTTTTGAAATGTCATAACAGCTTAGTAAATGTCAGTCAAGTTGTACAATTGTCCAGTTCTCGAAATAGTTTCCACTGAATAGCGCCTACAGGCTTCTAAAAATATGTTACAAGGTTAATATTATTATGTTATAATAACACGTAGTAGGGCCTTTATAGATTACGGAACGAAGGAATTATCATTTTACTCTTACCGAGTTGTTACATCTGAATTTTCAAATATTACTATTTACTCAGCTTCACGCCGTATCTCGCACATAGCAGGGTAGGCAGAAGGAACTTGGGAACCTAGTCTTAAGACACTCCACTTCCGTTCCCCACTTTCCTTTGAGGCATAGCGTGTTGAGTGGCGGAACTCGCCGTCGCGTTTTTATCTTGTACCAGAGCGAAGAAATGAAAACATTAAATATATAAATTGAAAATATAAAATATTTCATATCCTCGACTGGGGATCAAACCCACAACCTGTCAGTTACAATCACACGCTTGTGCCGCTGTGCTACGACAGGTCTCGATTACCATCTCATCTTAGCAAATGACTTAAATTGGTAATCTGATTTATATTAAATACATATAACAACAACAAGACCTCTGATTAAAGAAAACCGTATTCAATTTTTTCAAAAAAAATTCAAAATTCAAAATATTCTTTATTCAAATAGGCTTTAGCAAGCACTTTTGAATCGTCACAACATAAAATTACCATAAAATTACCACCGGCTCGGAATGCAGTTCTGCTGAGAAGAGCCGGCAAGAAACTCAACAGTTGCTCTTTTCAATATCGGATAAAGTCACAATTGATTTATCCATTCACAATTGATTTATTCATTCAAGATTCATAAACATACAGACAGACACACTGGTTTAATAATAGGTGAAATAAGAATTATGCAAGAGTCAATAATAAAAAAGACGGAAACTTAGTAGTAGGCGATACGTAAAAGCATGGCAAGCCTCCGAAGATATTTAGTAAGATGTTGATAGCGAGAGATGACGCGAAAGAAGCGGAAGAGTTACCTTAGTGCTTATTCTGTTCTTTCTGCTAATAATAAAAGGTAAAATTAAAAAATATGACATATTTACGAGAAAAAAAATATGTTAGATTTCTTTCTAGATACAAAACTACAGAAAGTTTTTCTATAAATCATACTACTCTTCTCAGCTTCACGCTGTATCCCGCACGAACCAGCGTAGGCAGAGGGAACTCGGGAACCTAGTTTTAAGACACTCCGTTCCACTTCCGTTCCCCACTTTCCGCCGAATTTGAGGCATTGCGTGTTGAGTGGCAGAACTCAACGCTGCGTTTGGCCTTATTACCAGAGCGATGCAATGAAAACATTAAATATTCAAATTGAAAATATTAAATATTGCATTTCCTCGACTGGGGATCGAACCCAGAACCTGTCGGTTACAGTCACACTCTTGTGCCGCTGCGCCACGACAGGCCTCTATAAATCATCTGCCTGCATAACATGTTACTATAATTACTTTTGTAGTTAAACTTTTCAAGGTATATAAAAGAGCATTCGCCTCTCATTCATAAATGTTTTCCACGTGGACCACTCACTTAACCTGTATGGTTTTTCTATGGCATTCAACACTTAATAAAATGATATTTTTCAGTGCCTCAACTATATTTATTAACTTTATAATGTGAAAACTTTTGTTTTGAAAATAGTATCTGGAATATACGCGCTATAGAACTCTATAGCGCGTATGTTCCAGATACTATTTTCGGAACTAAGTTTCATAATGCGGCTTTCGGGTAGTGCAATTTAGTAAAAATCGTCACGTAACGAAATGTCTGAGGTTGCGATAACCAATGCTCGATGCTGACAACAATTCCGGAATTATTATTATACATTGTAAAAATCATAAGCCAATAATTTCTCTAACATAACGTAATGATGTGATTTAATTTATTGTTTTTATTATTTTGAATTTTGTTATATTAATAATATATCTTTATGAATATTTCTTTAAGATTATATGCATTGTAATTAAAAAGAAAAGAAAACGTAAGAAATATCTTGCCTGGCGAGGGTCACCCGGGTGTTAATTTTTTTGTGGCGCAACGATGTATCCATGCTGGAACTTGGGATCCTAGTGTTAAGACTTGAGAGAATTTAAGGCGTTGCGCGTTGAGTAGCGAAACTTAACGCTGCACTTTACCTTATTGCCAGAGAGAAAGTACATTTTATATTAAATATTTCATTTTTTCTAGTGAGGATCGAAACCACGATCTATCGCGTTTACATCGCACGCTTGTGCCTCCGCGCCAAGGGCTTACGTCCATTTAATTATTAAAATTGAAAATATGTTTTTATTTTGGATAAAATATTTTTAGAGTAAGGCTATACATTGCTCATATTAATCATTTCACTAAAACCCACTGTAATTATTTTTTTTTAGTAGAATTAAAATACACTACGTGCGTATGACGTCTCTCGACTCTTTTGGTTGCTTTTGAGATAAGTCATACTTTTTTTTAAGATAATTTAGAAAGTTCGTTCACCAAATAAATTAGTTTTCGAAAAGGAGTTATATAATACATTCATAGGAGGACTACAGGAGCCTTTCTTAGATTTTTTTTTCTTAATGTTGTAAATACAATGTGGACTGGAGAAGCCTAATTTACTATAAGTTCTTTGTCAAGTCCGTTTGGTAAAGTCGATTTGTAATTAGAATGTGTCATACACAATTCTTAATTATTTACATAGCAAAGTAAGCGAAAAATAAGAAGGAACTTGGGAACCTAATTTTAAGACACCTGGTTCCTTTAACAACTCTTCTGTTCCCTACTTTTCGCCGAATGTTCGAAGCATAATGTGTTAAATGGCGAATCTCAACGCTACGCTTAGCCTGTAACGAAAATACTAAATACTAGCGACCCACCCGCGGCTTCGCCCGCTTGAATTACACTAGTCTATTCACTCATTTCATCTACTTACTTGTTTTAGTAATACTATCACGTCTAAGACAATATTTAAGATTAAAAATTGCAACAATAAAACATAATAGCGAAAACTGCATTTAAAAGTGTTTAGCCATTTCAGAAATTAACGCGTACAAGCGTACAGACAAAGAGATAAAAAAATCAAAATCACTGTTTTGACCGATTATTACATTGATAATGGAAAGATGCAGACAGCGATCAGTAACAGATTTATTATAAGAATAAAATTAATTTCCTTGTATTGGAATCAAACTCACAACCTATCGCTTTTACAGTCGGACGATTGTGCCCCTGAGGTACGTTAGACCACAAACAATTTATTATATAGTATTATATGTTCTAGCTATTGTTTGAGACCGGTAAAGTATATTTGATAAAGGTCACCGGTCTCAGCCCCACATGTGTTCATATTTATTTGTTTTGTGAAATCTATTTCCAATGGCCCAGACGGTTCTGGTTTTTAGTACTTCAAGCTTATACAATTGTATGATTTCTTGATAAATAAGATCGATTGAGGCTACAATTTGTAAATCAGAGGGAAAGTATGATTTTATAATTTAATATAATTTTATAACTTAAAAAAGTATAATTTTGCTGTATATCGGTCTGTTTGTCAAGTCCATTTTAAGATATCGTGGAAATATGAAATATTTATATCCTCGGTCTCTAGAAGCAGTGTAAGACCAAGCTTATAAGTAGTACAATCAAAAGCTTTTTTTGCATTTTATATGAAATTCACTGCATCATCAACATGTATAGGTTATTTGCTGTCGATCTATAGCTATGGAAGTTTGGCACAACATAAAAAAAAGATACATTATAAATTAAGAAAGAAAAGATCGTAGTAAAACGGCACAATGTCTGACTGTTCAACATATTTGTAAGGAAAATAAATATCCTTCCAATCCTTCGAAGCGGAAATAATAATAAAACAACATTTTATAAGAAATGCGTTACATTTGTCTCATTATAGGTCTGTCGTGGCACAGTGGCACAAACGTGTTACTGTAACCGACAGCTTATGGGTTCGATCCTCACTCGACGAAACGACTTTTTTATATTTTCAATTTAAATATTTATTGTCTTTCCTCTGGTACAAGGCAAAACTCGACGTTGAGTTCCGCCACCCACGCAATAACTCAAATTCGGCGGAAAGTGGAGACCGGAAGTGGAACTGAGTAACTTAACACTAGGTTCCCAAGTTCCCTCTGCCTACCTTGTCATGTGCAAGATACAGCGTCAAGCTGAGTGTTACATTTGTTAATAACACTTAACTATACAAGCTTCTTAATAATCTATATCTCTAGCTAGTGAGAATCAATTTAAAATAAAAAAAATATGTCCACAATAGCAATTCCATCTCAAATTATAAAAACAATACACGTAAAGTATTCATCATTCCACGAAAAAATTAACCCTCTTCCTACAAAAACTGTATAAATTTAAGCTTTAACAAAAAAAAAAAAAAAAAAAAACAAATAAACTCATTAAATTACTTTAAAATTCGAGCCACTCCTGCTCAAGTATTTACGGGCGGCAGTATCGCGATAATAGGTCTCGTAAAATGAAATAAATAATTAGAGTCGTGGCAAATTCATGAATTACTAATTTGGTGCAAGACTTTAAAGATGGTGTGGCTTTGGCGTTTGTTTGGAATTCATTGTTTTTAGTATTAAAGTTAATTTGTGATCATTTTCGAACTGACAAGTAATGTTAACGTTTTGTGTGTGTGTGTGTGTGTGTGTGTGTGTGTGTGTGTGTGTGGATGTGTGTGCGTGTATGTATTTGCAAGTATGTGTGTGTATGTAATATTCATTAAGATCATCTATGGCGTAGTGACAAGCCTATGAAAAATGCGACAAGTTGTAGATATCTATTTGAGGAAGGATATAGTTATACATCATCTAATGAAGATAATAGTATAAGTTGATATTATCATCTCAACTCTCTGAAAAAGAGACAAAGCGCGGCGTTGAGTTCCGCCACGCAAATCACAAAAACAACGCTTAAGGAGTTCAGCGGGAATTGGGAACAGACGTATCTTAATTGGAGTTAACAATCGATTTCCAGGTTCCTGCAGTCTTCTCTACTATGTGCAGGATACAGCGCAAAGGTAAAAAGTCATTAAGCAAGAGACAATGTTATATATATATATATATATATATATATATATATATATATATATATATATATATATATATATATATATATATATATATATATATATATATATATATATATATATATATATATATATATATATATATATATATATATATATATATATATATATATATATATATATATATATATATATATATATATATATATATATATATATATATATATATATATATATATATATATATATATATATATATATATATATATATATATATATATATATATATATATATATATATATATATATATATATATATATTTCAAAAGTTGTGGGACTGAATCTTGTGTCTTTAGAAACTGTCTAATATTTTTTTCATATTTTCTAAGTAATTTTGTTTTTTATATTATTATATAAAGAATTTAATAGTATATCTTTTAGATTTAATGAAATATATACTTTAATGTTAATGCCATGTCAAGTATATATGTTGTTTCTATAACATTATACATTATATAAGTAAATACTACATATATATAATTATTGATGAAGATATTATTTGAGGCCTGTCACAATGTAGGGCCACAAGCGTGCGATTAGGAAAGGTGAAAAGTTGTGGGTTTAATCCTTACTCGAGGAAATAAATTTATAAATACTTTCATTTCTCTGCTGTTGTAATAAGACAAAGCACGGCGTTGAGTTCTGCCGCTCAAAATGTAATAGGTACCTCTTTGGCACAAAGTAGAGATTAGAATGGAATGTACCTTTAGGTTCCTAAGTTCCCTCTGCCTACCCTACCATATACGGAATTTAACAATTTAAATTTTCATTTTAAGTAATTTCACGGTCAAGTACAATTTCTTGTTCTTAAATTAAGGCAAAAAAAAAGTCAATAATACGAAAAAAGACCATACGTAACAGCTATATATAAGAAAAAGGTAGCTATAAAAGTATGACTGGGCCACCTACATTCCTTTAACAAATTGGAAACGAAAACACGATGCTATTACAGAAATAAAAGCCACCTTCCTTCCTTTTCTTACTTGATCAAATTTTTACCAGAAAACAGATGGACGACGTGATCGTGACCCATGGTAATAGTTATTGATGGTTTTAAATTCGATGCTCAGCTTTACGCTGTATCCCGCACGTGGCAGGTTAGGCTGAGGGAACTTGGGAACCTAGTGTTAAGACAATCTGTTCCACTTCCGTTCCCCACTTTCTGCCAAATTTGTGACATTGTATGTTGGGTGGTGGAACTCAACGCCGCGTTTTGCCTAGTACCAAAGCTAAGAAATAAAAACATTAAATATTTAGATTGAAAATATTAAAGGCCTGTCGTGGCGCAGCGGCACAAGCGTGTGACTGTAACCGACAGGTTCTGGATTCGATCCCCACTCGAGGAAATGAAATATTTAATATTTTAAATTTAAATATTAAAAAAAAAATATATTAAAATATTAAATATTTTATTTCCTCGAGTGGGGATCGAACCCCACAACATGTTGTGCCCCACAACATACGCTTGTGCCGCTGCGCCAAAATTGGAATTCGATGCCCAGACGTTAGTATTATTCAAATAATTGTTTTTAACCGTAGCTTAGCTTAATTTATTAAATAAAAATTACTACAAGCTACTTAGAAAAATATATTATTTAACTGTCTGAGATGAATAAAGTGGGGAATATCGGTACGGTTACAATAAGCCTTGCTGAAAATATTTTTTTCACAATGCACGATCAAGATGCTAAGTAAATTTACCTTCATGGTACTATTATAATTTTCTTTTCAGGTTCACGCTATATCCCGCGCATGGCATCGTAGGCAGAGTCTTGGAAACCTAGTGTTAAAACACTCCATTCCGTTTCCCAGTTTTCGCCGAATGTAAGGCATTGCGTGTTATGTGACGGAAATTAACGCCACGCTTTGCTTTGTTACCAGAACGAAGAAATTAAAAAAATAAAATAAAATTGGAAAATATTAAATATTTCAGTTAGTGAGTTCGTGAACCTATCCTGTTTACTGTCATACGTTTGTGCTCCTGGTCTACGACAAGCCTCATAAATTATTTAAAATTTTCCAATTTAGTAGACGACAGCGTTAAGTCACGTTATAAATCAACCGAGGGACGTGTAAAAATAGCAACATATATTTATTTATTTAGCTTTTTTTATTTACGCTGTATCCGCACGTAACAGAATAGGCAAAGATTTGGAAAGCTAATATTATGACACTCCTTTTTCCCCATTAAGCCTCCTTTCCCCACTTTCAACCAAATAGAGACATCGTGTTGAGTGATGGAGTTGTCCCGGTTCTAGAGCGAAAAAAATAAAAATATAAAATAATTCATTTCCACAACTGGAAGTCGAACTTACAACCTGTCAAAAGTACAGGCACGTTTGTGTCCTGCACCACCACAGGTCTCACCACAGATAAATAACATAATTACGACACATCTGTTACAACGCATGTTAGGTTACAACGATTACATATGGCCACGGTGTTTTAGCCTAATGTATGCTGAATACGTTGTTTGAATATTAATTATGTTAAATTATTTTAAATTTAAGGTCTGTCGTGGTGCAGGCGTACAAGCTGCAATTGTAATTGTGACGGGTTGTGGGTTTAATTAACTTTAGAGGAAATTAAATATTTAATATTTTCGTTTCTTTAGTAACAAGGCAAAACGGGGCGTTGGGTCCTGCCAATGCCTCCAATTCGATGGAAAGTGGAGAATCAAACGGAATGCTTTAACACTAGGTTCCCAAGTTCCCTCTGCTTACCCTTATTTACCCGCATATGCGAAATAAAGCGTGAAGCTGAGAGAGAGAGACAGAGAAATATAAATAACGATTTTTCACAACAAATTATAACACCCAACAAGTGTGCATCATCCCTTAGCTTCACCCTTGTTTAATTACGGGAGGGTTGAATTTTGACACGCTGTTTATTCACCAAAGCTATCGCATCGCTCGGAACGCGAAATGCGGTTACAACTTCGCCTAATCAGATACGGTTTGATATTTTTATTATATAAATATTTACTTTTAGCTTTCTGTTTTATCTTGCATATAGTAGAGTAGGCAGAAGGAACCTGGGAACCTAATGTTAACATACTTCCATTTTTCACTTTTCGCCGAACATGTTGAGTGGTGGAATTTAACGCTTACGCTTTGCCTCGATACCACAGCGAAGGAATTATATATTAAATATTTCATTTTCTCGAGTGGGGATTGGGCCCACGACATTTAAACTTGTAAGTAAAGTCTAATAAAATATTTTCAAAAACTTTTAGTTATTGAACTTATGTATAAAGAATTTAATTTTATATGACATTAAAATGGGACGTCTCGTTGTCTGTCATCTTCTAGGAACTTCAAGAAATTCTATCTTATTTCTGCACTTTCGTTCAAATACTGTTCTCCATTTTCAACCAGAATTTAAAACTAAAATCGTAAGTTAACGCCATGTTTCAACCCACTAAAGAATATTTTATAACATCGATTAAGAAAAACAAAACAAAAAAATAAGTAAACAAACTCACTGATTACTTTGAATGCAACAATGCAAGGGCCTTATAATAATTCATGAAGTAGTACTACATTCTAAATAAACAAAATTACTGTACATTATATGATTTCACCACGCTGAAGTGAAAATATGACAAAATATTTCTTTTATTTTGCAGTTTTTCGTTATATCTCACACATAGTATGATGAAAAGAAGGGAATCTTGGGAACCTAGTGTTAATACACTCCATTCCGTTTCTCACTTACCGCCGACTTTACGGCATTGATTGAGTGACGGAACTCAACGCCGCGGTACAGTCAAACGCTTGTGGCCATTCACCATGGCAGGCCTCTAATCGACAGCGCTACAAAATATTAAATATACAAATAAATTTTGTATTAATTATCATATTTATAATTAAACTAAATTCAATCAAAATATCTTGAATTATTTTTCTCTATATTAGACGCTCGTTAAAACGTCGTTGTAAACGGTTTAAATAATACCAATTCTTACGTCAAAACGGAAACAAATGAACGTAATAAAATTATTTTAATTACACACATTTTCATTCGTTACTGTAGCAGTTATCGCCCGTTTGTCGTTTCCATGGACTTTAAGTCGAAAAATGAAAAGTTATGAATTAAAAATATTTCTATTTTTAGCTGCTTTAGCTGCAGAAGAATCCTGGGAAACAATTATAAAATTACTCATTTTGAGGTTTTCTATTGAATTTTCACAGAAAACGCAGCAAATTAATAATGCTCTTATGATTTTAATACATTAAATTAACAGCTTGATTTTGCTCTGTGCTGTAAAGGATCGTAAATCTGAATATTTAATATTAATTTCACAACTATAGTATACGTGATGTATACTATAGTATAGGTTGTTACTCATATGCGATCTTGAGTTAAATTATTTCAACAGACGGACCGACGGACCAGCATGTAAACCGATAATGGCCGTTTTTCCTTTTCGAGGTACGTAACTCTAAAAAAGCTAAAAGGTGTAAAAGCGTTAACAATAAAATATTAAGACCTCCTATTAAGTGACAAAAAAAAAATCAAAGAGCACCGAATGTAAGTTTAATTCACCTTTTGTGTGGTTTCCATTAATTTACTTTGATTTTTTCGACCGCAGCCTCCTTTTGTTTCAAGTAAATTAAAGAGTCAATTGCAGAACCGCAATATTGATTGCTCAAATACACTTCTGATATAAAATCAGTCTATAAATTTGTTCTTATAATATAAAGTAATATTATATTAGAATATTTTTTTTTATTTATTTATTAATTTAATCTATAATAAATACATTATCTTCGTGGTCTTAAGCTCGAATTGGTTTGTGTGACCACTGCACATTCCTAAGCATATAGTGAAATATTTAGATACATACAAATAAAACTTTCAAATTATAAACAACACAATATACAAATATCCCTTTATAATAAATAAAATATATAAAATCAAATGACAAAAAAGAAAAAAGATTAATAACAAAAACAAAGTGTAATTGTGAGGTAGGTTGAGAAAATTCGACGAAGTCAGTTATACTACGGCATATTCATTTAAGTAATTTGATATTAAAAAATCCTTTATTTTGTATTTTATATTGTGTGTAGTCAATTAATCTCTAAGCATTTTTGGTATTTTTTGGTATTAATTAATCTTAGGAGTATATAATATGTAGTCCTTTTACAATAAAAATTATTAGCCCCAGTTGTTTCTATAATATTTTTTGAGATAGATCGTGTAAATGTTTTGTGTTCTTTGCAGTTTCTGTTATAGCGAAAGAAATTATAAGCTATATAATAGTTATTTTCTTTTCGATATACTTAAATTGACTTATAAAATTTTCAAATTTAGTAGGTTCGATTACTAATAGGGGAAATATTTCGTTCTTATTTTCTCGTGATTTTACTTTAACTCTGTTATATAGATAATATTGTGTGAATTTAAAAGAAAAGAACGGATCCCAGTACTACATTTAATTTTAAAATGTAGTAGAAAATGGAGAACGGAGTACATAAATAATGTCCTTATGATATTTACATATGTACGTCTTAGAAGTGAAAATAATTTCAATACGACACTTTCTTTGTGTGAAAATAATTTCAAAACGACGCTTCCTTTTCACTTGTTTTTGCGTGACACGTCACTGCTTAGCTTCACACTACCACACCGCATATGGCAGGGTATACAGATAAATCTTGAGAACCTACTGTTAAAATATTCCATTCTCATTGAGATAAACCCGTCTCCAATTTTCGCGGAAATTTAGTCATTGCATTATGAGTGACGGAACTCCACGCTTAGCCTTGGATCTAGAGCGAAAAAATTAAAATATGAAATATTTCATTACTTGGAGTGGGGCTCAAACCCAGTTTCATACAGTCGTAAGCCATAATTTAAGACGTAGAAGATCGATTTCAAACTATACTGCCTACTATATTCCCTTATTTTGTTATCATTAAGCTTTTTGTATTGCCCCTGTATGTTAGAAAATGTAAATACGTTTTAAAGTAAAAAAAAACCTGCCCATAAACATACAAACATAGTAAGTATTAATAGAAGTTACACGAATTATAACAGCAAGATAAGCTCAGAATCTCTAATTATTATCTAAACGACAACAGAGAGCCGCCTCATGAATAATTTAATTGGCATGCAGTCCACGGGTTAACTGGTGGCCGCTACAGCGCTACGGAGCTACGGAGCTACGGCAGTATACATCATAGCTGGTGTACGAAGTGTACTGAAAATAAATTAATCTATCGCTCTTTTGTAGGTAAAGTTGTCTTTTACTTTGTATATATAAGTTTATTTTTACTTTTTTTTTATTTTTTTTAAGACATGGAAAGTTAGGTATATAAATAAAATTTTTAGTTAACCTGAGCTTAAAGCTTTAGCTTTTAGCTAAAGTTAACTTTAAGTTTAAGTTAAGTTGTGATTTTGATTTCCGCTCGAGAAAGTGAAATATTTAATATGTTCAAATCATTTACGTTTAATATTTTTATTTCTTCGGTCTGTGAAAAAGAGTAGCATTGAGTTCAGCCATTCATCATGCAATGCTTCAAATTGAAACAGAGTGTCCTTGCATTAGGTTTCCAAGTTCTCTCTGTATATTCTATGTAACTTAAACTTAAATTTATAAAAAGAAAATTATAAACTAATAAAGCCTAAATTCAAATGAAAGGGACAAAATATATAAAATATAATTCAAGGGTTAAAATTTAATAATTCGTTACGCGTCCAAATTACCTAATAATTAATTAAACGGCGTTAATTTGCTTTTGAGAAGGTTACGATGCGCCTTTTGGGATCGTTTGAGAATATTTCACGGATATCGTTGACCTGGTCTCGCTGGTTCTTTATTTATTCATTAAATATAAATTAGCTCAGCTTCTCGCTGTATTCCGCACATTGCGGGAAGTTAAGACACTCCGTTCTACTTCCGTTCTCCATTTTGACTTTTATTTTTATGGAAAAAACAAGGCAAACGAGCGTACGGGTCACCTGATGGTGAGTGATCACCGTTGCTCACGGCCCCGAGTAACATCAGGGGAGCTACAGGTGCGTTGCCGGCCTTTGAGGTTAAGGTAAACGCGCTTTTTGAAGGTACCCATGTCGTATCGACCTGGAAATACTGCTGCGGGTACGTCATTATATAAATTAAGACTTTTATATAAATTAAGATGGTTCTTTAAATTATTTATTTCAAGAGCTTATCGTGGCGCAGTGCCAATGCTTAACTATAAGTGAGACGTTTCTAAATTCAATTCCCAGTCGAAGGAATTCATTATTTTCATAAGTTCGGTTGTTACTAAAAGATAAAATTTTGCGTTAGGTTTTAACATTTCACTAAATATTTGTAAAGCAAGGGCGGTGTGTAGAGAAGGGAGTGTCATACCATTAGGTTCCCTGTACCTAACTTGCTACATACGGGATATATCTGTATGTTACAATTTTTCGTGCATGCAAGTAGTGTTCATCGATCTATAAAACAATTATAACACGGAAATGTAAGAAAATAGTTCTTGTATAAACATTATATTGAGGTAAATACGTACATAATCAATAAAAATGTTAAGTCACAAACGGTTAAAAGTAACCACAAAGCCACCGTTTGAGTCGATCTTCAACCAATTGCCATGAAGCACAGCCCCGCGGGAAATCTTCTCTTATAGACGAAATAGCATTTTGAAAACTGAACGAAAGTGCTTCTCCCTTTGACGGCAAAGCAGCGAAGTAATTAGCGTACGAGTATTTGTAACTAGCCGCTTATCTCAGTCTACTGTTAGGATTTAGGAAAAGTGTTATGTATTTGTATAGTAAATTTGATAAACATTCAAAAAAATGATCATAAATTAATTCTTGTTAATTTCCTCCTTCGGACGTTTGTCGTAGTGCAGAGGAACAAGCTTGTGACTATAAACACATGTTCGTCCCTACTTGAGGAGATTGAATATTTAATATTTTCATCACGCCATGCCTCAAACATTCCGTAAAAAATGTGTAACACAAGTGTCTTTATGAGAACAGAATATCTTTACAGTAGCATTAGGTGACTAATTTATTTTTGTTTGCCTTATCAAGTCCAGAATAAAATGTGAAGGTAAAACAAATTTCTCGCTTTCATAGACAAAGTTTAGTTTCCGCTCAACAGACTGACTTATTATTCGGTTTCTTCTGCGTATATATTTACGGAAGAAGAAACATTAAACTGCTCTCACCTTGATCAACATTTTTCATTCATTTTAAAGGAATTATAGATTGGAAACAGTAAACTTGATAATCTGTTTAATGATTAAAAAAGAGCAACGCTTCTCTTGTGCCGCGAAAGCAGCGTAAGCAGAATATATATTGCATATTAGATATTATTAAATAATTTATTCCTGCGAGCAGGAACCCCACAATTGTCGCATACACAGATAAATTCTGTACTACTAGGCTACGGAATCCTTAATAATAATATGTTACATTTAAACTTTTAGGAATTATATAGAATTATAAAAATATATTTTTATTTCAACTGAGAGGATTCAGTAATCAACAACGTTAGTCTAATGGCGGTTTTTGTTTGAACAAATTATATTGTATACCAGATCAGATATCTGTACCGTTTTTATTCATTAATAAATATATTTGATGCGAAATAATATAATGGAAATAATGCGAGGCCTGTCCTGGCGTGGTTGTGGGTTTGAATCCCACTCGAAGAAATGGAATATTTCATGTCTTTAATTTAAACATTTAGTTTCATTTCTTCACTTTAGTAAAGAGACAAAAAGGCGGCGTTGAGTTCCGCCACTCAACACGTAATGCCTCTAATTCGACGGAAATTGGGAAACGGAGTATCTTAACACTAGGTTCCCAAGTTTCCTCTGTCTACCCTGCCATGTGAGGGATTCAGCGTAAAGCTGAAATAATGCGATGAACGTGGATTGAATATTTAATCTGTGATATTTTCAAAGTAACATTTCATATTTATTTAAAATGAATACGAATTAAAGACCAATAAATATTGGCCGAGTTTTCTCTACATTGGACAAAAAGCGAATAAAATGTTTTTTATCGGTACAACACTAGTATGTACTATTGTTGTTTTACAAGAAAATTTTAAAATGAATCTGAAAATTAATCTACTCATATTCATATAAATTAGAAATTAGTGCTTGAATTTTTTACTATTAATATTATCATAATAAAATCTAGATTAGCCCACAGCTACAACGTTTAGACGGTAATCAGTAGGCGAGTTCATCATCCACTACTAATAAGTTAAATAAATAAAAAAAAAAATGACGCTGTCACAACTTTGAAGATTTTACTTATTAAACACTCACTCTCAGCTTCACGCTGTATCCCGCACATAGCAGGGTATGCAGGGGGAATTTGGGATAGTGTTATGTCACTCCGTACCATTTGTTACACACTGTACCTCGCACATAGCAGGGTCGGCAGAAGAATCATGGGAACTTAGTGTTAAGATATTTATAAATAATTAATTCATTTCAGTATTAAATAATTAATTCCTTCAAATAAAAATCGAATCCGAGACCTATTATTATTATTATTACCGGATTATTACCACCCCCGGCATTTAAGACCGGCGTTAAGTAGTGGCTTTGGCCACTACGTTTCGCATTAGGTAATGCCGGGCCCCGGTGACCTTCCACCTTTAAGGACGGCAACACTCCTGTAGCTCCTCTGGAGTTACACGGGGCCGTGGGCGACGTTGATCACTTACGACCAGGTGACCCGTACGCTCGTTTGCCGTCTATTCCATAAAAAAAAACCTGTATAACATTATACCACTGTGTAACAACAGCTTAAAATAATAATTACATTCCATAAAATCACCAGTTAAGTACCTTAACGGCTCATAGCGACATTTGAAAGTAGCAAAACGATCAATCTCGTGTGATATTTCAGAGTAATAGGGTCGCAGGTGTACGAAGGCGCAGTCCGAGTTGTGAAAGAGACGCTTTTGACAGTTCATGACTATTTCTGACTATGGAAATGCATATAGTTTAAATTAAATTTGAGCTACTATGATTTATTTCGCTTGTGGTAGGAAAGGTAGTCCCTCTACCTTTCCTACCACAAGCGAAATAAATCATAGTAGCTCAAATTTAATTTAAACTATATGCATTTCCATAGTCAGAAATAGTCATGAACTGTCAAAAGCGTACTGTCAAAAACTTGGGGAAGTAAGTGGGGAATTAAGCGGAACTTAACACTGCGCTTTGAAAAATATTAAATATTTCATTAAATTGTGTGGCGATCGAACTCACAACAAAAAAAAATATTATTAAAAGAAAATGTTTGTATGTTTGTTTAGTTATTTCTGAAGCGAAGTTTGTATTTTAATTTAACGCTCATTCTTGTTATAAGACAGTTAAATATTCACTTTAAAATGTTTGTGTTCGATTATGGAAAAAAGGAAAACATGCTTATTTAGAAAACGTACAAAAATTTAACGTAGTGAAATCTGAACTTGCGCCTCTTAAGATCCGTTCACGAGCTAAGGTGACTCAGACAACCACTCAGACTGACACACAAGCAGACAACTCATGATACCGCTCTATCATGATTAAAAATCACCAAAAAAACTCAAAAAAAAATCCTTTAAAACGTAACGAATTATCTATTAAATTTCAGAAAAGACCAAATTATCTTAACAAAATTGTCGTAACCTCACATTGGGGGGAGGATTCCAGATAAGAAAATAACATTATATTTAAGATTCACATCAACCTATTTTGTACCTTAGACAGTGGCGTGAACGTCTTCTTAAACCACCCAATGTTAGAAAGCTTTATAATTGTGTACCCTAATGTTTATTATACATTTGGCTTATCTTATCTGAATAATATAAATATCTTTAATATTTATGTACTAGAGAACACAATGTATGGTCGTTACCAGATTATTTTAAAAACAAAAGAAGGCATGTGGTTCGACTGAAAGTATGACTGTTTGTGGGTTCGATCAGCACTCGAGGAAATAATTCAATCGAATTGGAAGTCTAACTTGACTGGAAATCTTAATGGAAACAGTGTGTGAGCACTAGGTTCCCAGAGGTTCCTTATACCTTTGCCATATGTGGAATACAGCGTAAAGCATTAAAAAACAAAAAAAATGAGAAGAAAAAAAAAATGTAATATTTTGTTAATATTGATATATCAATTAATAAATACTACTCAACAATTAATATTTAACCAATAAAATTCAACAAATTTTGCCAATGAAACCCTTTAGGCAAATTCTACTAAAAATTAAGCATTTTGCATATATTGTTTTACATATATTATTATAATCACATCATTTTTTTAATCTTTATAGGGTTAGGGCACTATGTTCACAGAAACTTTAATTTCCCACTTTTCGCCGAATTTGAGGCATTGCCTGCGCCATCTCAAGCCTCAATCGCATACACAATGTGAGTTAATATTGTTCGGTGTCTTCTTTATATTAGAAAGAATATATTCAATTTTCGTGTGGATTTTTAAATCCTGATCATTGATGACTAGCAATTACGTTGATGAATCAGCATTCCGACTGACTTTTATTTTATAAAAATATAAAATTTTAAATAATTGATGATGCTAGATTTTCGTGCGATCTTTCTCTGCGATCCAAACCTTGCCAAGCTCAATTTATTAACGCTAAGTAAAAGATACTCGTATCAAAGTAAAACAAACTTGCATATCGTAAGCATAATCTTTATAATTAACTCTCGTTACTACCGCGGCAGTTTAATTGACTTCCACTCGGGGAAATGTTTGTTTCATAATTTTACTTCCTCACCTCTTCTTAGTATCGAGGCAATGCGCGGCGTTAAGTTCCGCTAATCAGCAAGAAAAGCCTTGAGAATACGTCTAAAAGTTGGAGTGAAACTGTTTTTGTTTGTAACGAACTATTTTAATGTTAGGTTTCCAGGTTCTTTCATCGCCTACCTTACTATCCCACATATACAGGACGGAAAGGGTGTAAAAAATATCTACCCATACCCAACGGGCTTAACTTTTAATGAAGATAATATATTAACTGTTAAATTTTAATATTATCCGAATATTTAATAGATTATATTATTACTTAATATGAAATTTGTATGTATGTTTGTTGTTGTATTGTCAAATTGTTTGAGGCCTGTCGTAGCGCAGCGGCACAAGCGTGTGACTGTAACCGACAGGTCCTGGGTTTGATCCCCAGTCGAGGAAATGAAATATTTAATATTTTCAATTTAAATATTTCATGTTTCATTTCTTCTCTCTGGTAATAAGGCAGAGCGCGGCGTTGAGTTCCGCCACTCAACACGCAATGCCGCGGAAAGTGGAGAACGGAAGTGAAACGAAGTGTTTTAACAATAGGTTCCCGGGTTCCCTCTGCCTACCCTGCCTCGTGCGGGATACAGCGTGAAGCTAAAAAAAATAAATTAGTATCATAGACTACTTTATATCGATACAGTAGGTACCCCGCGAAGAGATAGATAAAAGTTTAATGAAACTTCTATTCTTATGCGATAAGGATATTATAAGATTTTATTATATTATAGATTATTTGTACGCTTTATATCTAATTGTACAATTGTTTATTTTTTGTAATGAAATTTTAGTTTTACGAATTAAAAGTATTAAGGGTACTTAATTAATAGAATACGACTGTAAAAGTGAGAGGTTATGAGCTCGATTCTTTCCTTGGTAGGGGTCGAAAATATATGAATATTACCGGAGTGTTTTAACACTGCGTTCTTTCTGAGGCCGTTATAGTGCAGTGGATCAGGGAATCAGGTTAACACGATAGTCGAGGTCTCCATCTCCACTCGAAACTATAAATATTTATTTTTTTATTTCATTACTCTGATAAATAGCGCGGCGTTGAATTCCACCGTTCGCAACGTAATGTTTCGAAATTTTGGCGTATAGTTGTTCTAACACTAGATTCCCATACTTGCTCTGCCAAGCAAAAGTAGGTATAAATATATAGTAAACAATAAAAAAACCAAAAGACCTAAAAACCATTTGTCTTTTCTTTCTTTTTCAACTTTATTAACACCCTGTATCCACCATCTCTGCACTGTACTGTATAAATTTTCTATCAAAACGCCTTTATATTCGAAACCACTCGTAACTTACGCCGAAACACTCGCTCGAGATTAGAAAGATACAGTGCCGGCACTTTATATTTTTTTTTTGTCGAGGAAATTTGCAGCTCGGAATACCGATATAGTACTCTTGTCTCCATTTTTCGTCCGAATAAACGAGGCGTAACTTTTTACATTTAAAATGCATATGCTGGAAGTCGAATGTCTACTGAATTTTAGAAAGCGTTTTCTTTGTTCGTTTGTTCAATTTTTGTATTATTTCACCTACTTTATCATGTGATGTTAACGCTTTTTGCTTTTTAGTTTTACTTATAACATGGGATATGCACATGGGAAGATCGATAGAGGGAACCATGGACCCTAGAATCAAATCACTTCGATCCACTCCCGACTTGTCGTATTCGAAACATTGCGTGTTTAGTTTTTTCTTTATCTTCACGCTGTTTCCCGCACGTTGCAAAGTTAGCTTGGGAACCTGATCTTAATATACTCTGTGCCTAATAAAACTCCCATTCCACGCATTGCGAGGACTCAACTTAAAATGAAAATATTAAATATTTTATCAACTCGAGTGGAAATCGACCCCAGACCCTGTCGTATTTACAGTAGTAGCTTGTGTCCCCGCCCTCGCAACGACAGGTATCTCAGTGTCTGTAGCTTCGTATAAAAGTAAATAATTAATTAAATATTACCTTGTAAGTGCCCAGATGTTGCACAACACATGGTAGGCTGGCGTCACGTCCCAGCGCTACCGTTACATTGGGTATTGGTTCCGCAAACCTCGGCTCCTCTGTTAGTACTGTAACAAAGAAAATAAATGAATAAACTATATATAAAAAATCTATATATTTTTTTGAAGCCTGACATGGCGCAGAGGCACAAGCATTTGACTGTAAACGCTATCGCGTCGTGGGTTCGAACACCACACGACAAAATGATATTTAATATTTTCAATTTAAATATATAATATTCTCATTTATTCGCTTTGGTTTCCTCTGTGATGGTATTGATACAGCGTGTAGCTAAGTGAGTGAGAGCTAATATTTTTATGTGTTTATTATAAAAAGTATTAATATGGCAAGGGAGGTAGAAAGAACTTGTGCTAGATTAATTTTCTGCCGAATTTTCGAAGCTCTACGTTACGAGTGGTGGAACTAATAGAAAATATATATTCATAGTCCCGACTATCTTGTTAACAGATCCCCTGAACCACTGCAATGGTTTCAGAACGAATGTAGTGTTGATACACTCCGTTCCCATTAAAACCTTTTAATTATATATATATTTTTAATTTTATACGAAAATAAAATTAAAATATTTTTTAAATTAAGTATCATTATTCGTTTCATTACTTATTTGTTTGCTAGGGTTGAGCGGCAAAATTCAATGCTGTTTAATACCAATTCCTGAATTTTTCAAAAATTTATTTATATTTTTTCAAAAATTTTCCTGAATTTCAGAATAAAATCAACAACCATCACTATGCTGTTAGAACACGACAGTTTATATTTCATTTATTTTTTATTCAAATAATTTAATATTATAGACTGAGTCACTGTGAAAAGAGAGGTGTAGTGGTAAGAGAAGTAGAGGTAGACCTCGGTTGACCTTCACAAACACAGTATCTACGATACTGGAGGAAAGTTACGTATAAAAGCATGAGGACACCCCTGAGGGCATGTATGAAAAGGATGATGACAGTGGACGAGGCGAAAGAGGTATAGCGAGACCGTAGCGTTTGGCGCTCCGTTATCTCTGCCTATCCCGCTAGGGTTACAGCATGTAGCTAATTTAAGTTAAGGGTCATTGTGTACTGGAAAATCCTAAATGAGAAACGAATTTACTATCGTACAAGGATGGATTCGAATATATTTTACTAGATACATATTAATTTATCATACCGCTATTCACGTTGATTATGCTACAGATATAAAATGTACATTTTTAATAGAAAAAGCAATAGCACGAACGCATTGCAGTAAACTTAAAATTTAAAACACACTTTAGCTTTAATATTTTGCTTGATATCGTTCCTTTTTGTCTATTAATAGTCTAAATTAAAGTTTGTTTATGTATATTCATTATACAAAAGCGAAATTTCGTATAGACTATTTATAGTAAGAAAAACTTTTTTTTTAAATGTATTTTTGAATAATATTGAAAATTCAGATTAAAACTAAGTTTCCACTTTTCTCTGCCTTTTATGGACTATCTGCCTATAACTTAGCCCTTATTCAGAAGTGTCTTAACACTAGGATCCCTTCAACTCACACACATCGTGGGGCACGTCAGGGGCACATACGACTAAAACCACTATGCTATGGATTCGATTCCTTTTTAAGGGAATACAAAATTAAATAGTTTTATATTCGTCTCAATACCTACACAATACAACCCAATCGGTAGAAAGTGGGGGAATAAAATGTCTTAATGGGGACGGAGTATCTTAACAATAGACTGGCTTTTTACACATTCGCGGATTCATACTATGATTGTATCATTAAATCACTTCTTTATATTCGTTTTAATACAGGATTCATACTTGTAGCTTGTAAAACAAAAGAAGTAATTAATCTTTTGTTTCTTAAATAAATATTTTTTTGGTAGACCTCCGAAACAATTGAAGAAAGTAGTTAAAAATATAATATACAAGTAGCATAACTATTACAATTTCATTATTTTTTTAAATAAAACCGAAACCACAAAAATATTTAATCCTGAAAACACGAAGACGAAGGTTCTTATAAGCGAAAAAAAGAAGAAAGGACAGAATGCAAGGTCAGGGTGATGATAAGATGCATCGTAGTAGTATGCGCGAGCGTTCCTATGAATCGAATCTCTGATGAATCCCACAGTACCACCGTATAAGGTACTTGTCGTCGTCATCGGGCCGTCTGTTTAAATAATAATAATAATAATAATAATAAAGATAACTTTATTAAACGCATTTCTCAGCGAAAAAAAGTAAAATGTTAAGATATTAGAACAAGTGAATGAGATGGTATATTTGTGAAGTATTTTTATGAGAGAAGGATCATACGAAATAAATGTGAAATGGCGTATTGTTGCCGATAACAGAGTCCACGGTGCATTGACAGTATTGGTACTGATGCTGGTAAAAGGCAGCGAAACGTCGGTATAACAGAAAAAAAATTATAAAAGCGTGGATGTTACAGTGAGAATGAGGAAGAGCGTGCTTGGGTAATTCGGGTACATCCAACGAATCAGTGACGAAAATGGCGAAACGTTTTTTGAAAGAAAAATAAGTGGTGAGAGAAAGGCGGATACCTCGGTTGACTTTTAAAACACAGTAATTACAATTCCACAGATGGGTTACGTCAAAAGCGTTAGGATCCCCTGGAAAACATGTACCTATGAAGAATTTGATGACATTGGAGGAGGCGAAAGAGGTGTCGAGACCGTAGCCCTTGCCACGTCTCTTAAACTGGCTGCCCCACTAGGGATACAGCGTGAAACTAAGTTAACTTTATATTTGAAATAATCAGATTTAAAATAATTCAACTTTTTTGCTACGTAGATGAGTAAGCAAAGGTAATCTAATTAGTACATTACGTAGCCTAAACTTACCTAATCATAGATTAGAGAAGAGAGTCAATAACTAGGTTTTTAATAGAATATTTACATAGAAACGAATGAACTCATGACACAATCCTTCCCACTACGCTACAAAGGCTTGAAATTTAATTTAAAAATGTAATATTACAACGTTTTTTGTAACAAGAAATTGAAGTTGACAGGCGAGACATTCTTCATTAACATCGGATAGGCCGATAATAAGCGCTTTGTAAGAGATAGCTACCTACTGTTAATGATCGCAGTTTTCCGTGCGGAAATTAAACAATGAAAAATTAAGTGCCCGCCTCTCCTAGTCCCGGATAAATCTCAACTTTGATTACGTTAATCTTAATAACTTTGTTAAAACAGATGTTTAATTATGTATGTACTTGTAAAAGTTGCTTCGGTGTATTCATTCCCTGTAGATCGTGTTAGTATTACGATTAGTTTGTATTGTCTATATATTTTCAAAATATTTTCTGTACACTGAAGTAATATTGTACCTTTTTTTTTTAGCTTCACGCTGTATCCCGCACGAAGCAGGGTAGGCAGAGGGAACCCGGGAACCTAGTGTAAAGACACTCCGTTCCACTTCCGTTCCCTACTTTCCGCCGAATTTGAGGCATTGCGTGTTGAGTGGCGGAACTCAACGCCGCGCTTTTGCCTTATTTCCAGAGCAAAGAAATGAAACATTAAATATTTAAATTGAAAATATTAAATATTACATTTCCTCGGCTGGGGACTCGAACCCAGAACCTGTCGGTTACATTCGCACTCTTGTGCCGCTGCGCCACGACAGGCCTATTGTACAATAATAAGTAATATTATATAATAATATATTATATAATACTTACTAAACATTTGTACTTACTAATATTTACTAATATTATTGACGATACCTAATATAATTCTACATGTCCCCGATATAGTATGGGTATTTTTAAAGCAATAAATCGATTTTGATGTAACTTATAAATTTTACTTTGGAAAATATCTTATTAAGATACCTGTAGCAGGGGTACGAGTAAGCAATTGTAAACGCAATTGTGAGTTTGATTCTCATTCGGGGAATTGAAAAAAAAAAAATAATATCTTCTTTTATTCGCTGTAGTAATAAGATAAAGCGTGGCGATTAGTTCCATCACTCAACAGGTAAATTCGGTGAAAAGTGACAAAGTGAAGGCCTCAATTTAAATTAAAATGTTCTAATGTCTTTTATAATAAATATCATTAAATTTATTCTTTTTTTTTTTTTTTTTTTTTTTTTTTTTTTTTTTTTTTTTTTATGGAAAAGCCGGCAAACGAGCGTACGGGTCACCTGATGGTAAGTGATCACCGTCGCCCGCGGCCCCGAGTAACTCTAGAGGAGCTACAGGAGCGTTGCCGTCCTTTAAGGTGGAAGGGCACCGGGGCCCGGCATTACCTAATGCGAAACGCAGTGGCCAAAAGCCACTACTTAACGCCGGTCTTAAATGCCGGGGGTGGTAATAATCCGGTCGAGTCTGCCCATGCGTGTTGCCATTACTGGCAACGTGACTCTACCACACGCACTTTAGTCGCCTCTTACGACACCATCAGTACCAGGGTGATCCTATTCTAAGCCGGATTCACAAAATAAACTATTTATGTGTAGCTTTCCAAGTTTTATCAAAATGCAGTTATTATCAAATTTAATTGGCGCACCGCAGCTAACACGTTTTAGCTTAGTTTGATAAAATTTCATATACAAAAGTTCTAAACAAAGCATTCTTGCGCACACGAGGTATCGATGTGGGGAGGAATGCTTTTTGCTCGTGATGAAATAACATTTTAACTCCACGTCATATTAAAATGGCAAAATTCTGTAGATATTGCAGTATTAGATTGCGTTTTATACATACGGTCGTGAGACTTGCTATGTACTAGTGTACTTGGATGAATACGATAGTTGGCGGTTCAAGAGATTATTAGGAGAACTAGAAAAGAGAACGTGAGACCTGTCGTAGCGCAGCGGCACAAGCGTGTGACTGTAACCGACAGGTTCTGGGTTCGATCCTCAGTCGAGGAAATGAAATATTTAATATTTTCCATTTAAAATATTTCATGTTTCATTTCTCCGCTCTGATAATAAGGCAAAGCGTGGAGTTGAGTTCCGCCACTCAACACGCAATGCCTTAAATTCGGTGGAAAGTGGGGAACAGTAAGAACGGGTTCCCTCTGCCTAACCTGCCTCGGGTGCCCTCTGCCTACCCTGCCTCGGGTACCCTCTGCCTACCCTGCCCGCGTGATACAGCGTGAAGCTAAAAAAAAGAAGAAGTAGAGTATATTAATAACTAACGACATACCCTTGGACTGCACTATTATTTATTTACTAATCTGAATTATTTATATATTACGTGTTCCAGAACATTATGATTTTATAAACAAATAAATCATATTGAAAACTAAAGATTTGGCCTATCGCGGGGCAGAAGTAAAGGCGACACGTTGTGGGTTCGATCCATACTCGAGGAAATGAAATATTTAATATTTTCATTTGTTCACCCTAATACCAAGGGCAACGTGGCATTGAGTTACGCTACTCGACACACAATGCCCCATACTCGGAGTAAAGTAGAGAATAGAACAGAGTGTCTTAAGGCTAGATTCCCAATTTCCCTCTGCCTACCTTACCGTGTTTGGAAAACAGCGAGAAGCTGAAGACTAAAATTTCATCTAATTCATAAAAACAGTTATTTTGTAGCGATTTGTTGAATAAAATATTTTATATTGTTTTTTTTTATTCATCAAAATATATATTGAAAAGAAAATGTAATAATACGTTTATGTATATGCGATACGCGAAATACAGTCTAAAGCCAAACGAGTTATAATAGAAGTTAAACATAATTAAATACTCATATTAACATAAGTTTTATAAATAACACTTGAACCCGAAACAGAATAGTATCTCAAAACTAATAATACACAAGCAACAATAGCGAAAATGAAGAAATATTACATTGTATACATATAGTTCTTAAGCGAAGCGAAGTTTACAAGAATTAGTCGAAGCTAAGCTATAAACTAAACTCAACTAAATTGAACTACAGTTAAATTGATTGACACCACATTTAACACAGATGTATCAAAGACATGATATGAAGTAAGATTTAATTACCAAAGTTGGTACCCTTTAAATATTGTCTTCATCAAGACTCTCTCGCCCTTTGAGCTTGAGCCGTTTTATTTGAAAAGTTTTGAATGTAATTTGGAAAAGTTAGTTAGCCCATTAACAGTTACATTTATGATCGTCGCCTCACGTCGGTGTCGGTGTCGGTCTCTGGATTATTGTTTGTCTCAAAATATTTCATTTTATAACTTGAAGGTTCAGTGTCTTCTTGGATGTGAAATTATATTAAATCAGTTTTAGTTATATTTTGAATATTTTCTAAATTAAATTTTACATTTATGAAAGAAAAAAAGCTTTTACATAACTTTATCTCTCGGAAACAGACAGAACGTGAAGTCGTGTGTACAAATTCCGCTTCGTTAAAATGTTTATACCTTTCTTTAAAATGTAGTTATTTTTTGACACATTAAAAGAGGCTTTTCTACTAAACAAATGAGTATACACACGCTTGTACAGTTTCCAAAACGTGCAGATTCAAATCCCGCTACGTTATTTTTTTAATATTTTTTCTAAATAAATATCTCCCTTTCGTAAGTGTCAATTGACACTTTAAAAATAGATGAGAAACGGTGTATATAAAAATAGAAAACGTTAAAGATGAAATTACACCGCCTTGAGGTACACCAAATTTGATATCTAATCAATCTCATGAAACATCGTTGGCTATTACACGTTACCGACGTCAGAAAAGGTAAAAATGAAACCAGTCCAGCGGAGTCGAAGAAATATTAACTGCACGAAGAGTTCCAAGAAAGATATCAAAATCGACACAGTAGAAGGCGCTACAAAAATTCAGCTATGAGATATGATCATTGCAATAAGCTTGGTAATATTCATTGCACACCAATAATACTCCGCATTATTGATATTGGATAATAGAAAAGTATAGTTGCTCATGGATGACAAGCGCACTTTGAATAGAATTGAGACGGACGATATTCACTGAAACAGGTAGGATTAGACGCCTTAGACAAAAAAAAATACACAGGTCTTCTTTCATAGTGATTGGGAAACATTGCATGTTAGTGAGAAGTTAATAATATGTGTGATCACTGGTCACTGTCATGCAGTACAGGTAGAATCATGTCTAAAGATAATTCGTTGCAGCAAATGATGTAATTATTCAAAATATTAATTTAAAAGTGGAGAGAATGTATAAAAACAAAATTCAAAATAAAATCTCAAAGAAAAAAAAATGACAAACCTTATCATTTTTACTTTATGTACATATATACCGTACCTTGACATATAATTGTAATGATCTGTATGAGGCTTATAGCAAAACTCCTGAACGGTCCGCGTTTCCCGCTCATAGTGACATCTGGTCTTCTCACTTACACAGGTCCCATCGAATCATATCTTCATATGGGTTCATCTGCAATAAGAAGAAAAAAATACTTTAATCTTCGATATTTTAGGTTCTCGCTAAATCCCGCACATCACAGTAGGCAGTTGAAATCTGCTAATCTTATGTTAAATACGTTGTTTACATTAAAATACTTTTATACTCTACTTTTTACTGAATTCTGGAAATATTGTGCAAGTGTGGGGACTGAACACCACGATTGGCTAAGTAATTAAAAAAGAACAGAACGAAGAAACACATTTGAGCTGATTGAATGTTTACCCGAGAATCCTAGGTGGGGCGCTGATGCACCCCAAGAGATATATTTTTTAATATAAAATGCGAGTACACAATTCACAATTATTATCTACAGTGAATTTTACTGTATGGCCCCCCACTGTTCATTGATCTGTGACGCGGCTCAGTGGGTGCTATGGTAGCCCAGTGTAGGTATAACATGCATGTATAAATTTTTTATAGAATTTACTGTAAACAGAACCAAGTTTAAGCCTATAATTTCTCAAATAGATAAAGTAAATTGAATAGGATCGATAAAATATATTTTTACCAATAACTTTATTTAAATAATTTAGACGCCTTTCAATTTGGAGGTACTCCAACATCATCTAGGAACACTAAAAAGTAAACGAACCATGTCAAGTTTGTCGCCAGAACACGAAAATAAACAAAAGAGAATTGATAAAATTGAACCCATTACCATCAAGTTAATATATTTATTCAAATTCTTAACTTCGCTACAATTAATAACTCTACGTATATTTCATCAGTTAATTCATGTTAATAATCCCCGAATTCTCTCGACTGTCCTTCCTAATATAATAATAATCGTTATTTAGATACGAGCACAAGATGCTACTAATGTTCTAATTTCGTAATTAGCTTTGGCAAATGAATTTATAGAGCTCTATACTAGTCTGTTGGATTCCACTTCAAGATGCGATATAGTATGCAGATATTAAACAAGAGACCTGTTGTGGTGCAGGGGCACAGATCACTATTTGAGAAAGTAAAATATGAACTAATATTTTTTTAATATAATTATTGAAGCACGGAATTTCGTAACGCTTCGTAGCAAAGAAACTGTCGTAAAGTGGGGACGGAAGCAGCTTAATTAGAACGGAGGGTCTTAGCACTAGGTTCCTTTTGCCCATTCTCCTCAAAGCCTGCAACTAAAAAACATTGTGTTGCTATACTCCGGCATAAATAAAAACTACATACACAATCAAAAAGACAATTAATCTACAATGTCCATAGTAATTACAAAACTTTGTTTCACTTCTTCCCAGTTATGAAACTAACAACTGCATACAAGAAGGCAGAGGCAGTCAATTTGCGGCACCGATTGGCCTTCGACCGCCAGAACTCAGTACAAAGACTTGTTAAGTAGCCTCAAACGATTCATCTGAACGCGCGACTGACGACGACACAAAGGCGCTTCGGATGGTACAAGTTAAGGAATGTAAATAGTAAATGTGACTTTTATGATTTTCTATACGCATTTTTTTTTATAGCTTCACGCTGTTCCCGCACTAGGCAGGGTAGGCAGAGGGAATTCGGGAACCTAGTGTAAAGACACTCCGTTCCACTTCCGTTCCCCACTTTCCGCCTAATTTGAGGCATCGCGTGTTGAGTGGCGGAGTTCAACGCCGCGCTTTTCCTTATTACCAGAGCGAAGAAATGAAACATTAAATTTTTAAATTGAAAATATTAAAAATTTCATTTCCACGACTGGGGATCGAACCCAGAACCTGTCGGTCCACGACAGGCCTATACGAAGTCCCTTATCGTGCGTTGCTAAGGAGGCTAGACGGTTTTTTTTTTGACGAAAAGTTGTTACGATTTTGCTATAGCGTAGTGTACCGTGCTTGCACGTGTTTCTCAGTCTATCTCTATCACTCTCATAGAAAGCAAGCTAGTTATTGCTATAGTTATAAGCTGTGCAGCATGTTCGTGTTTCTCTTCTCTGTCTCTCTATCTCCCTCTATCTCATAGAAAGTAAGCCGGTTATCTATGTATCGTCTTTCTACTTCGCATTGTTATTATAACTTAAAGAAATAAAATTTAATTAAAATTCCTTCCACTAATTAATCAGGGTGTCCCTTGACACCTCTCTTATTTTTATTATTATGTAATTATCTATTATATAGGATGCCCAGAGTTGTATCTACGATATAGATTTTATCACGCTACTTTCATTTTCTTTATACGCAAAGGTTATATAAGCATGGAAACGCTTTAAACGCGGCGTTTTCACTCAACACGCAATCAAACTCAATGCCTCAAATTCGGCGGAAAGTGTCCCTCTGCCTACCCTGCCTCGTGCGGGATACAGTGTGAAGCTAAGAAAAAGAAGAAGAAAAGCTACTGTGATTATTTTATTTTGCAATCAGAAATAGCGACACACCATTTCTGTTGTCTCAAGCCTTTACAGTATGGGAGTTATAGGGTAATAACTAGGAGTGTTCCGAACAGTTCTATTTTGCGAACGAGAATGAACAATATGCTCAGTTTAAAGAACCTGTTCATTTTTACGTTCCAAGTTCTTCATTCCTGTTCATTTTATATTTTTTGTTCATTTTTCGTTCATTTGTTCATTTTATAGTCGGAACAACTATACTTAATCATATTTTTTTTTTATATATTTTTTTATTATATATTCGTTTATTATATATATTTAATATTATCATTTAGCGGAATGTTTTGTTTGTCTATAAAAATAAAAATATTTATTAATTATGCCAGAATTTCTTGTTTTCTAATTTGACCATTTCGTGCCGTTTTAGAAAAAAAAAGTTTTATTATTTTTATTTGAACTTAATTTCGCAACGATTTGTCTTGTTACCACTACTAGAGCGAGAAAATGAAAATATTTAAATACATACTTAATTTCCTCTAGCAGTAATCGAAACCACAACTGTTGCGTTCACACACGCTGTGCCACTGCGCCATGACGATCTTACATGTATATTTATTTATATAATGCAGTCATGAATAAAAAAAAAAAAAAAACAAAAGAAGTCATGGTTTGTTATTATATTGCTAACATTTCTATAATTTCTTTAAAAATCATTAAATGCTTCTGTTGTAAATGTCTTTTTAATTTTGTCACAGTTGACTTAACTGAAATATTCTCCTTGCAATATTAACACTTTGCTGTTTTAGCAATTCATCTAGAAAAGAAAAGTAGTTCCAAATTTGTCCCTTTCGTGATATTTTAATAAAAAAAATACTTTTTGCACTAATCTAAACCTATTAACACTAAACTAAAACTAACACTTATTTATAGTTTCTTAATTAAATATAAAAAAAGGCAAAACAAACTATATAATAAGTATAATACAAATATAAAAACCTAAAATATCAAAAAGTGTCTATCACATTAATACGTCATTCAAGGTTAAGAAACTTACGTAGAAAAATGAGTGTGTGTGAGTGAGTTATCGCTGAATGTGTATTTGTGCGCCTACGAAAGTGTTCGCAAATTCAAAAAATGAACCGAACGAAATGAACGCTTAGGCGTTCTTAACCCGGCGTCATTGTGGTAGAAAAGAGTTACACGAACGTTGAGGTGGGTCAATATTACCCATATATTTAATGCATGGTAATTCCATTGTTATTAATATTTATTAGTAACCTGTGTTATTATTTAGTATTAGGGTATTTTGGTTTTAATAATAAAAAATAAATATAATAATTAAATAACCTTTTATTGAATTTAATCGACTTTTACATAAACTCACAAAAATAGGAACAAGATAGAGATCTCTTAGATTTTCATGACAATACTACACTAATAACCAGTATTTTCTGTTACATTTGGCAGTTTTAAAAACCTAAATGTTATATTTTTGGAAAAAAATACAGTAAAGCTAATTAGAATCATCGTTATAAATGCAATCACCACTGAAAGATACGACGTGTTCAGGACAAATAAATTTATGGCAAGCTTGACAAGTATGTTTTGTTTTGCGATCCTTTTTTGCAGGACACACTTGGAATCTTTTGCGGGCATTGGGTATCTTTGAAGGTGGCTCTTCTAATGCTTCACCAACAATTTCCCCGAATTTTTTGGCGAATTTCTCGTGGCAAGCGATTCACATTCTGGTGGATTTTCAAATGATGACTAGGCTAGAGCAAGACCTAAATTTTTCAAAAAAAAGTGTCGCTTCTCGCTTGGTTTGTTATTATTTATGCGATATATTATAAGCGTATTAATTCCTGACATGTTCAACATGGCATAAAAAATGGCCGCAGGGGCCACTTTCTGGAGTTACGACACACATCATATGTGGCGCACAGCTTGTGCTAGATTGTGTTTATCTTATTCTTTCGGAGAGCGGGATGTCGTCGTCACTACTATCTGAACTATCATCCAAACATTCTTGCTCGGTATCACTTGGCTCACTGCGTACACTAACATGATCCTCTTCTTCCACATCATCATCACTATCAGGTAAGTCGTCCTCCGAATCAGACTTCTCTATAATCGCTTGAATACGTTGATTTTCTTTCTCCTTTTGGTTCATAATATTTTATAATAAGTACCTATTACAAAAAAAACTAAATGCAAAGCAAAAAGCAAAAAAAATGTTTACAATACACAAAGAAATTATAAACAACAGTCAAGATCGATTAGTTTAAAAAGGCGCATAATTGTTACGTCAATTGTGAGGATGGGTATTATTTACCTTTTTGAAAATTGCACTCTTGTAGCTCCTAGCGCAGTCGCTGCAGAACTGATTTTGCATCCAAAACGTTTAGACTACACTATCAGCTGCAGCTACTGCAAAGAATGGCAACGTCGGGCACGTACTTACAAAGATATTTTAAATTAGAAACAAGCCGGGTAATTTTGACCCAACCTCAATGACGCCGGGTTAAAAATGAACAGATGAACATGTTCTTTATAAATATGTGTTCTTTCGTTCGGTTCTATAATAAAACGAACACCTCTAGTAATAACCCTAAATATTTAGTAAGTTTATACTCGGTATCTATTGAAAATAACTCATTAAAATTTTAACTGAACGTAGATATATAAGTTTATTACTGTATTATCATCTGAATTAGTATACTTATAAATAGTAAAAATATAGATTTTTTTAAGGCGCTTCTAGACACTACCCTGGCATATCAGTAAGCTATCTATGCTATAAGTTGCAAGAACTTTAAAGTAATGAAACCTAACTTCTCTCATAATAATGGAAACCGTCACTTGCAAATCCAGGCGTATAATAAATAAGTAGAGATAAATATGTCTGGCATCATACAAACAATCTTATACAATATAATATACATAGTGCAAAATAGTGCAATACACAATATTTTAAAAGATCGCTTTTGTCATGTTTGAATTATAAATTGGATATGCCAGTTATAATGCAAATTTATGAACATTAATCAACTTTTAACAAAGGATTTATTTTCTATTAGTATTAAAAGACAACTGAACACAAATCAGTTCATCAATTTTTAGAGCTTTAATGCCACATACAGACCCATGGACACACAGTCAATTTGTATTATCTCCTTTCTACCTTTTTTGAGGCATTTGTCTAGGATTAAGAGACCTTAGGATATGTAACACTTTGAAACACTCAACTTTATATTTATATAGAAATTCCTTATCTCAACAACAGCAAAGTTAACATTTAAAATAGATCTTTTTATATGTACCTATGGTACGTATGGTACCTGTGGTATTGTAACTGATGCGTCAAAGTGAGACATCTGTTACAAGACCTACAATATCATTGTCTATAGTTCATCATCATCATATGTAATAAATTCTTTCATATTATTCTTTTTGATGAAGTTTTAAAAATTCTAATTTTACATTTTATAATATCATAATAAATTTCAGTAAAAATATCATAGAAAAGATGTTTATCTTCAATGGTGGCCACTAGAATCGTCGTGACACGACACTCTATACATATATATATATATATATATATATATATATATATATATATATATATATATATATATATATATATATATATATATATATATATATATATATATATATATATATATATATATATATATATATATATATATATATATATATATATATAAATACGCTAGCTTCTATCACTTACGAAAGAATACGTCCAAAGGCAACCACTCTCCGTGCTTTGAAACTTGATTTACCCCAAGATCAAATTCAATTGTGTCAAACGAGAAATTGGCAAAAATTCTACCGTAGCCACTGTGATATTAGTTGCTTTTTTATTTGAATTTACAACTGTTTGGAGATGTGAATGTTTATGAATTACTGCTTTAATAAATCTTATGGATTATTTAATATTTATAAATAAATTTGGAATTTTGTGTAGTGAAATTGTTAACAGATTGTAAGTTCGATCCCCATTTCGAGGAATTATATTTAGCATTTTCGTGTCTTCGCTCTGGTTAGAAGATAAAAGCTCGGCCTGAATTCTGCTACTTTTCATATAAAGCCTGAACAATTTGGCGGAAAGTGGAAACCAAAATATCCTAATGGGAACAAAGTATCGTGTCACATTATGTTCCCAAGTTTCCCTGCCTACTCTGCTATTTGCAGGATGCAGACTGAAATTATAAAAAAACCAAAGTATTTTTAAATTTACGCTTTTAATCTCATATTGAAGTAACTATAAATAATCTAATCAAAGTACATTTTCCTTATATGTTTATAGTAAGGTTACTTTTCGTTTTTTTTTTATTTTCTCGCTATTTCCCACGGTTAGCAGAATAGGCAAACGGGACTTGGGAAATTAACATTTATTGCCTAATAAGACGATTCATTCTCCATTGAGATATATGCATTGAGTGTCGAGTTGCGTAGCACAATACCGCGTTATGCCTCGGTAGTAGAGTGAAATCATGAAAATATTTAATATCTGATTCCCTCGAGTGGGATCAAACCCAAAATCTGTCAAGTTTACAATCTCACACTTGTGCCCTTGCACAAGCCTGTATCATAAGGCACAGGCCAGTATAAATATCATCAAATTGTTTTTTTTGTCAATGCAAATAAATGGTTTTAAATTAAAACGTTTTAAAGTACGACGCAGCGAGTAACGCTCAAAAATAATCTATTTACATAAAAGCTTGCAACTCACTAATTTTACAATATTTAAACGCTAAATAGACGAGCGAAATGGCTTAATTACTTGAAAAAACAAATTTAAACTTAAACATGGGATATTTGAGTATAGCAAGCTAAGCAAAAACCAATTTTGTATGTTACTGATAAAGCTCAATTTCGCTGAAAGATTTAAGAATCAAGAGTTTCCAACGTGGATTTTTAACAAAATGGGCCTTTTTGGAGCTACTTAAACTCACAAAGTCTAAAAAAGGCCTATAGTATAACAGTAAAAGATGAATTACAGCCGGACAACGTCTGCCTAAGGGCGATCAAGAACGACCGTCGATTTGCAATTCTATTACGCAGTACGACGTTTCTATTTCCTTTGTAGATAGAGAACGATTAGGAAAATTTCGCAAAATATTTGCAAAAAACGGTCAGTCCGTGTTTGTTCAATGTTCGGAATTACATTACGAGTAGATTTGATGTTCAACAGTGGTCTGACCGCCGGCGGTATTGTCAATGTTTTTGGATAATTCGGTCTTTGTGTTGAGCGATCGTTTACTTTACTACATGGAATAATAAATCGTTGGTTTTTCTGTGAAGACGAACCGTCCGTAAGATGTTGTTTGTAATTTATATTTATCTTGCATGATATTGTGTGTTTAGTACCAAGCGACTTGAGGTGGAAGATTTGTGAAAGTTAAGGATATCTAAAGGATATAATATTATAAAATGATATACTTAGTTTTTTTTATTTTTTTTTATGGACGGGTCACCTGATGGTAAGTGATTACCGCCGCCAACGGCCCCGTGTAGTACCAGAGGAGCTACAGGAGCGTTGCCCGTCTTTAAGGTAGATGGGCTCCGGGGGCCGGCATTACATAATGCTAAACGCAGTGGCCGAAGCCACTACTCAACGCCGGTTTTAAATGCTGGGGGTGGTAATAACCCGGCCGATTCTGCCCATATGTGTTGTCATTGCTGACAACGTGGCTCTCCCACACGTACTTTAGTCGCCTCTTACGACACCATCAGTACCAGGGTGATCCTATTCTAAGCCGGAATCACACGGCTATATAATTATGGAAGAAAATTATGGAATTTTCTGGTAACGGTGCATGTAACGACCATAAATTCTTTTGTACTATATTAAATGATATTCTTCGTATTTTTAAATATACAAGCGTATACAATGTCTTAATTGGTTAATGAGCTTTTAGTCTTAGCTATTTGAGAACCTTCTCCTTTTTGAAATTGGATAAAAAGTGTAAAAAAATTATACTTCTATTTTTTTTATTTTATTTTAATATTTTTATCATTTAAACCATAAATTTATGTTTTGTATAAGTATAATCAAGTAGAAAAAAAACCAGTTATGACACTCAGCTTCGAGAGTGCTTGATATAATTCATGTATAAAGTTATATTTGATGTAGAAAAGCCGTCGTTATTATATTTTAAAGTTTACTTATTTTAAAACAAATATGATATTTAAAGTAAAAAGAGATATGGCTTAACCACTTGTTGGACGATCTATCGTCAATTCCCTCTCAAGAAAATACTAATAACAGTAATCTACTTTAATACATTGGAGTTCTTTTTTTTCTCTATACGGGTCACCTGATGGTGAGTAAACACTGCCGACCATGGCCTTATGTAGCACCAGAGGAGCTACAGGTGCCTTGCCGGTGTATAAGGCATCCGCCTTAAACGGGCACACCACGGCAGGGCCCGGCAGGGCCCAATGTGAAACGCAATGGCCAAAGCTTTACTTTACTTTTTTTTTGGCATTTATAATTTTTAACAATAATTACAATATAACCAAGTATTCAAACTATGCGAAAACCATAAAAATCTAAATTGATAATAGAAATATAGCTACAAGGTATAATAAACCGGTAAATTTTAGTTTGACTCGCTTTTAATGAATCAAATGATTCCTTGTCACTTCCGGGTAACGAGCGGTTGCGGTCGCGGTAGATACAACACCTCCATAATTTGCTGGTAAGCTCAAGTTTCAATTTGGTACCAAGGGTGACAGCGTATAAATCTATGTATATTTGAGCTATTTTATCGTTTTTTCGTTTTTTTTTAAGTTTCACACAGTATTCTGCCCATAGCAGGGTAGATAGAGGGAATATGAGACCCTAGGATTAAAGCACTCCGTTTCTTTTAAATCACTTCCATTCTCAGTTTGTGCCAAATTCTGGAGACATTGTGCGTTGAGAAATGTCCTTCTGCTCTAATTTTAGATAAATTGGCGTGTTTTATGGCGAAACTTTTTCACAGTCTTTGTCGCCACTGCAGCCTCCAGAAGAAAGTTTAAGATTATATTTTAAGTGATAAAATATACCCCGTCAAAACTTGTTAATTATTTATGTAGAATTACATGTTAATATATACTCGTACAAGTCAACGGCCAAGCCACAAAACTTTGACTATATTTATAAAAAAAATCGCAGTAAGGACCTTAAACTTGGCTTGGCTTTAAATAGATATTTTATTACTTCTGGCTGGTATTTTGCAGGATGTCTTTGGTGGGATATCATTTCATTTTGCACAAAGCCGGTTTTTATTTTGAAGTGGCTTTTACAGTTTATCTTAGAAAAATACACTGTGTTAAAACGACATTTCTATCATTCTCATAGTTTCGCCAAACTCTTAGGTTGATCTTATATGGCATAATCTAAAATTTTAATTTTTGTGCATAAAAAGAAGAATCGCACAGAATATATTTTATAAATATTACACATGTAATATTTAAAATAGGGGGCATTAAACCTTATCGTTCTGTCAAATTTCAGCTTTATAGGTACATGGAAAGTTATAGTTCTTTTTTGATGATCTAAGAACGATTGAGTATGTCTCTATATAACTTGGGAAATATATATATACATTTGAAATTTTGAGAAAGAAAAAGCATTGTAAGGATTTGAAAGGATTGTACGGCAGTGCTTAGCTTCGCAGCTAACTTGGTGCACTTCCGTGCTCCCAGATAATTATTATCATATAAAAATTACGAACGAACTTTTGTTAGTTCTCTTTTACTTACAATAATTACTTTACATTAAATAAGTCTTTAACATCCGAGAAGCTACTTACGATTCTTATATTTCGAATAATGTCTACCGAACGGGTCGTTCTCACATAAAAATGAAGACGACGCCTTAACCCGAGCAATCATTTAAAATTACTTTCAAAATCAGGCCGTGCATATCGCCTTTCAATTTTTTTGCCAATATATGAAACGCTCCTAAGGCTATAATGCTATTAGAGTGAAAATCTCAACCTTAGGAGAGTAATAAGGAGCGTGACTATGAACAATTTTACCTCATCTTCCCATATTAAACGTTTTAGAGCTATTTAAATGGGTCCTAAAGATATCTAATAGATATATTACTAGGATTACTTGAGCTTTTTTTTTTATTTTGCCGTAATAGATCTATAATAAGATTAAAGATAAGATATTATTTTAGATAAAACGTTTTAGGAATTTTATATTAAACAAACGTGACCATTGTGGTATCAATTTGTTAGCTGGTTGTCTGTCTGTCAAGATGTTTTTTTATTAGAGAAACGCTTATGTGTCAAAATTATTTTATCTCAATCACATTCAATTATATGTATTTTTCTATAATTTAATATTTTAATGAGTTATAATGTACAAAAAAATGTCATTCTTGCACAAAATTATTTAAATTAAACGAGATGCGTTCCTCCTTAAAAACACAGTATCTACGATATCGAAAGCAGAAGGGCACGTATGTTTGTTGATGACAGCGGCCGAGGCAAAATGTTCACGCCGTTCTCTGGGGTTCCCACCGGAAATAAAGCATGATGCTCTTAACTTCAGGTTCTAATCCGCACATGGCAGGGTACACAAAGGGAACTTGATAACCTAGTGTTAAGATACTGGGTTTGAAAATCATCCTAACTACGAAACCCTTAAAATACCATCTTAAAGAAAACATGTGTATCTAAACTTTACTCTTACAATTTTATTCCTTACTCATTACTTTCCACGTTAAAACTTTCTACTGGTAACGTCAGACGCAGCGTCCGAATACTCGAATGATATATACGAGGTTGTCCTCAACTCGACGCGTTTTTATTGCCGCTATGTGTATAGCTTGTAAAAAAATTACTTGAGACTTCTTTTATTTAGAAGAAGGATGGGGCGATAATTTTTTATGTTCCCAAATGACGGCTCTATTTGCAAGGTAATTGCTTTGGCGGAGTGTGTGTGAATTTTATTATATGGTCGTGGATTTTTTTTATGTGTACGAAGTTTAAATTGAGTTTCTGTTTTTTTTGGGGTATGTGTAGAGTCGAGTATTTTTTTTTATTATTTTGTTCTCAACTTTTTTTAGTGTGATGTTATTAAGAACCTTCATATAAAAATGTAACGATATTATCGTGTCAATTATTATTTGAACCAATAGTTTTCCTTATCTTGGTTATACCTGGCTGAATTATTGAGATATTTCATGCTGAATGGTATAACTTAGCTCCGCGCTTTGTCATGTTAACAGGGCGAGAAAATAAAAGCATAAAATATTTAACTAATCCAAGTGAAAATCGAACCCAAGACCATCACTATTATAATAAGTCATATAGCCTTGACGCAGTCACAGGCTACCCTATGACTTTTGCCCTTAACGCTGTATCGTATGTAGAGTAAGGGTAGGGAAATTGGGAATTTCTCCATAAAACATTTCCGTTTCTCCCTTTCCACCGAATTTGAAGCATCCTTGGGATCCTTGGAATGAAAAAAAATCTCCAAAATGGGAAACCAGTTTACATGTCGCGTTTACATTCACATTTCTATTCCTGCGCCCTATCAACTTCAAGTTTTCATTATATAGTTAAAATGATAAAAAAAAATCTAATATCTCCAAAAAAAGAGAATAATTTAATTGTTTCTAGAGTCGAGTTCCAACCAATAACCAACACCAACCAACATCCTCACCGCGCTATTACTATCTTAATTATATTATAATTATTATTTATTTTATTTCTTTGTTACTTTCCTTCCAAGCTAACGAAATTACTCCCCTTTAATGCGTCGACGAGTGATAATTTGTTATGCCCTCCCCATCGAATGTCTCTATTTACAGCGTTATAGCGGGGTGGTGTAATCGCGTTTGCAAAGTATAACCACTTTGTTTACTTTTGATCTGCTCTGCCCCTTTTTCTTCAGCTTTTCAGCAATAAGGATATCTAATTTTTCAGTAGCCGTTGCGTTTGTCAGTTGTTTTGTTTTTGTTATTGAGAGCGGTTATTTTTGAAATTTTTGTTTAAGTTAATAAGATGTTGTAGATATATTGTATATATAAGTTTCACGGTTCACACATGTACAGAATCATGGCAGAAACATAGGAACATAGTGATAAGACACTCCGTTCCCATCAAGACTTCTTCATTTAAATTTCCTGTTGAGTGGCGAAACTTAACGGCGCCCTTTATTACCAATATGAACCAGAATTAAAATATATATTTCATTTCCCTAAATGAGGATTGAACCTACTACGCACACGCTTTGTCATAAGCTACAGTAGCGTTAATCTGACACGTGTTGTTGCTAATTATAACAAGTTTAAGGGGGATCAAAAGATCATTAGAGTAATTTTACTCCATTTGTGGATGACTATATATGCGAGATAGAATAAAATACATAATACTAGGTTGTGCTTTTTTAACATAATGAATCAATAGAAAAAATATAATATTTTTTACAAAAAAGACGAAAAGTTTTTTACAAAAAGAAGAAATTTCGAAAACTTAGTGTCAAGTCACTCCCTTTCTATTAATATATTTCCGTTCTCCCTTTCTTCTGATTTTTTTTTCGTGTGAAGTGGCGGAACTCACCACGTGTAAATGTATTAATAAACGAGTCAATATTTCGACCTTTTCGATTATAATTTAGGCTTAATCTTATAATATTGTTAAATTGCATTAGCAATTCCTTATGAATAAGGAGCTGGGTTGCCCAAATTTGAAATTTATGTATATTTTAGGCAAGCGAGGAAATTTTGATATTATATTTAATTCTTATTTATATTTTATGTATGTGTTAAAGGAAATTATATTTTAAAATTAAAATATTCTGCCCTAATCACTAGGTTCCCACTAGGTTCCCAGATATCCTTTGCTTAGTTTGCTGTACGCAGCATACAGCGTAATTTTGAAAAAAATATTTCGTCCTTAATATTACAGTAATGACCATCGTAACAATGGGACGTCATCTGACTGTAAATACGGTTGTAAATTTGATTCATTATTTTAATTTCTTTGTTCTGGTATTTAAACAAACTGAGGCGTTAAGCTATGCTACTCAACACACACGCAATGTTCGGGTAGGACACAGAAGAGGTAGGGAACTGTGAAAGTAGGGTTATAAAGTATTAGTTATTTTTTTAACTTCACGTTGTATCCCACATATGGCAGGGTATACTAAAATACATAGGGCAGGAATACTAAAATTTCGTTTTAAAAAAAATATACACCAAAATCAAGACGAACGCCTCTCGAATAATATCTTTTTAGATAAATTAATTTATAGCCACGTTATCCTCACGATTTTTACTATTTGCTATTATAAATTTGAATTTTATTGTCTATGCCATAAAGACTATTATAAAATATTGAATGAAACAACAAAACCTTCAACATTTCATATTAATATGAAACTTTTCTTGGGAATATTTTAAAGTATGTATTTATAATTTACTTTGTAGTTTCAATGTTACAAGTTGAGCAATAAATAACTAAGATAATGGTACTAAAGTATAGATAGTAATTTCAGAAGCTCGTAAACGTGCGGAGACTAAACTGAAACCGATAATTTATTCTAAAAGAGATTTTAAAAGTTAAATTTGCTGCATTGTGAGGCCTGTAGTGGCACAGGCGTATGACTGTAAACGCGACAGGGACTCGAGCAAATAAAATATTTATAATTATCATTTCTTTGCTGTGGCAACAAGGTGAAACGCGGCGTTGAGTTTCGTCGTTAAATAGGCAATGTCTTAATTTGTCAGAAAGAGGGTAACAGAACGGAACCTAGTGTCAACACTAGGTTCCTAAATACCCTTTGCATTATATGTACGGAAATGCGTATATATGCTAAGCAGGCACTTCCGATACCTACTTTTCCGCTGAATTCCTGAAGCATTGCATGTTAAACCACGCCGCGCCATGCTTTACCTCATTACCAGAGCGTGAAAATGAAAATATTTAATACTACATTTATTTTTACGGAATAGTATATAAGATATAAAAGAAAACTGTGAAGTGGAAGTGGAACGGAGTGTCTTAACACTGCGTACTATAATCATATTCCAATGATAATTTCTCTGAACATATCGTGCCGCAACTCGATGAATTCATGTCGTCGATAATTAATATATTTATTTCTTTGTTTTGGTAATGAGGCAAACCACCGCGTTATGTTCTGATCTTCAATAATGAATGCGTCCAGAATTTGACGGAAAATAGAGAGCGAAGTGTCTAAATGAGACTCTTTTTTTTTTTTTTATAGCTTCACGCTGTATCCCGCACGAGGCAGGGTAGGCAGAGGGAACCCGGGAACCTAGTGTAAAGACACTTCGTTCCACTTCCGTTCCCCACTTTCCGCCGAATTTGAGGCATCGCGTGTTGAGTGGCGGAACTCAACGCCGCGCTTTGCCTTATTACCAGAGCGAAGAAATGAAACATTAAATATTTAAATTGAAAATATTAAATATTTCATTTCCAATGAGAAACTCCGTTCTCATTAAGACACTTTGTTCTCTATTTTCCGTCAAATTTCTTTTTCTTATCACTAATAGGTGCCCTCTACCGACCCTGAATATCGCGTGAAATAATAAAAAAATATGATAATTTCCACGCTCTTTCATCATTATTATACATACACATTAAATTAATTTACTTCACACGGATTTAATCGTGTATAATTTGGTTAATTTACACGTGCATATACGAGTACGTGACCGTCGTCTACGGTAAGGTGTAAAATATTTTAACATAATAAAAATTATGAAATTTAACACAATTAAACCCTTGTAATGGCTTAATTTAATTTGTTTTGCTTTTTTTCGTTCTTGCAGACAAACTGCGGCGTTGTAGTCCGCCACTGGCTATACGATGTCTCAAAATTGTAAGGAAAGTGGTAAGTATCTCGTCACTGAGCTTCATCTTTCCTCCCCTGCTAAGTAAAAATAAGAGTAAATATACTAAAACTTGCGTAATCGTAATATTAAAACAGATTTCATTTTCTCAATTTCAACAGCAAGAAAAAAAATGAAATAATAAATATTTCACTAAATGTAGAGGTGACTGCGACAAAGCAATGTCCGAATGGAAAAGAAAAACTGGAAGTGAAATATTTTCATCTCAAAAATTAGAAAATAACGAATTTTAACATTAGGGTCCCTCTGTCTTTGAAATTTACTATACTTCTCTATACATTTGTATTTATTTTATATAAACAAAAACAGAATAACAATTCTATATTTCATGTTGAATACAATCGTCTGTTTGAAAGTGACTGTCAAACTCAACGTCTCGCCTAACTTTAGCCCAGTCACTGTCACTACACTAATTATTCAAATCAACAATTCTGCTGACGCTGCGAATTTCCATTTAAATAATTTTAAAAGTAACAAATTTCCTCCTTCTACCTTGAATTAGATTAGGATTTTGCGTAGTATTGTGATATTATTGTTATTTGGAAATCCACTCACTCACTCACTCAGCTTCACGCTGTATCCCGCACATGGCAGGGTAGGCAGAGGGAACTTAGGAACCTGGTGGTAAGATACTCCGTTCCACTTCCGTTTCCCAGTTTCTGCCGAATTTTTGGCGTTGCATTAAACGCCGCGCTTTGCCTTGTTACCAGAGCGAAGAAATGAACACATCAAATAAGTATCATTAATTGAAAAAATAAGATATTTTATTTCCTTGACTGTGGATGGAACCCATAACCTGTCACGTTTACAGTCACACGTTTGTGCTGCTGCGCCACGGTAGGCCTGATCTGCTAAGACACGTATTCATCAGATAAGAATTGATAAAATTATTTGATTTAATAAACGTGATAATATCATGTATGTGTGTCGCATTCTTCATCACTGAAGGTCGTGTCCTTTATGAAAGTCCGTCGTAGTTCTTATTACTTTCTTCCATACTTCCCGGTGTTCAGCTTTTCTTAGGGCTTTTGCGACGGAGAGACCAGTCAGTGCAGTTACTTGGTCACACCAACGGCTAGGTGATCGGCCGCGGGGTCGCTTCCCTTCGACCTTGCCCATCACTATCAGTTTCTCCAGGTTATCCGGATGACGACGTACGTGTATTTTTTTAATTATTCACGAAAATAGCTCGTAATAAATAATATAAACGAAGTAAATAATAACCTTTTTAAATGAAATATTTTTAACCGGATTAACAATTAATATATATTTAACAATTAATATACGCGATTAATCCGGTTAAAAGTGTTTCATTTAAAATGTGTAACAATCGCGGAAATCAAAAACATTATTACATAATAACCTACCTGGCCACACTTTTGTTTATCTAAATACTTTAAATGTACTTGTGAATATAAAAAATACTGATGGTTTCCAAGAAATGGTTTTCTTAAATGTGTTTATATACAAAAAATTGCATGACATGAAACATATAAAAAGGATAATAATTTTATAATTATATTTATATTGAATAGAAAAAAAGATTGTTATTTTTAACAATTGCCTCATACAGACAGACATCCAAGTAGACTTACACCGTAATAAATTTATTTACATTCTCAATTTATAATGAATTCAAAATCCTATATATAGAAGCATGATTACTTCACCGTTACACCAACGCTTTCTACAAGTTCTATCTTCAATATTACTAATTATTATAATATAATATGGTATATGTGATACTGGAAATGCTACTTAGCTAAGAGCTTGTTCGAGTAGTTATTAAAAATATATATTATAAGGAGAAGGTACAGAAATATAAGCATTGTGATTAGTTTCGCTATTGCGCTTTGTTCCAGAAATTGGGAGAAATGTAGAGAGAGAGAGAGAGCAGTCAAAAAAATAAAACTCTAAGAAAATAAAAAAAACAATAAATTAAATTTACTCTTTTGTAGCCTTCAATTATACTTTGCCGTTAAAATAAACAAAAATAAGAAAAAAATAACCACCATTTCTACACAACACTTCTTGTTACAGTCTATAAATTTCCTTACAATTAGGTAGAATTAACCTGATATTACATTTAATCCCAATTTTCCAACCGCCCAAATTTTTAACAAATTACATGGTGTGTGGCGGAACTCAACGCCACGCTTTGTCTTCTTGAATTACTTCAGACAAAAATTTTACTCACAACTTGCAATTAAATACTATGTCACTACATCAGATTTTAAAACATTATTGATACCCACCTTAAGATTCTAAAAACCATACAATGAAAAAGTAAAAAAAATAAAGTTCAAAATAAAATATTAACTACCCACATATATTTGTAATTGCATTATACCTCAACATAATTTGCCTACCTCGCTCATACACAAACCCCTAAGGCGACTTATTAGCCGTAGAGGTAACTCGACTTGATTAAACGCTGGGAGGTAGGTACAGCCTCCTACATAATTACATACTGTACAACATGAGATAAATCTTTGTTTGAGTACTTTTTTTGTGCGTATAAGACAAAATGAAGGCCTTAAACGGTGATTCCAAGCATTTACTTGTCTTCCAGCTGGTGAGTCTCTGTCATTTAGTTTGTTTCTTTTTTTAACTTGACTCTATGTCCCGCAATTGGTGGGGTGCGGCAACTTGAGATCCTATTAAGACATTGTATTTGGTTTTCCACTTTCAGTCCAATTTTAGACATTGTGTGTAGTGCAGAATTAAACACCTGGAATGATCTTACCAAGGCGAAGAAAATAATTGAAACATATCTATTCTTCTGAATATGTATTGAGCCTCTAAGTCCTGTTCGCACATGATATTTGATATTATTAAAAAGTAAACATATCTTGCTTTAAGTCTTAAGACCTATTTTATTTACTATGTTATATTTTTAAAATTATAAAAAAATATAATTATGGGACTTTTTGTAAGTGTATAATTACAAATTTCTGGTCTGCGAGACAGAGGAGGAACAAACAGACAGAGATTTTTATCACAAAATTCCGGTTGGATCAGAACTTCTTCACTCTGATAATGACATCAGGTAGTGCGTTCAGTTCCGCAACATAACACGCAATGCGTCAAATTCGGCGGGAAGTAGGGAACGGAAATGTCTTAATGAAAACAAGGTTCCCTCTAAACACTAGGTTCCCAATTTCCCTCTCCTGCCATGTACCTTAGACATGAAAAGGGAGAAAGAGAGAAAAAGTATATAATTATACCATAAAATATAACCTTAATGTTTCAATTCAATCATCTGAAAAAGGACACTACGTTAAGCTATTACAGCTGTTCAAACTATCCTATAGATGAAGTGTCATCTCTGAAACAAAGTCTAGTACCACATTCAGAACTTGCTCAATTAATAATTCATAGTTCAATTCCATTTCAGACTCCTTTTCCATCTCCTTTAAAATCACTTCAAGGCAAGTATTTATTTTAATAAATTATTTCGATCTATGCAGCGCTGTTTTATTCAAATAGGTTTAAAACAAACGAGGGTATAGTAAAACCGACTATGAATCAGAGCTTGGGCTAAAGTAAGAACCAGCTATCTTTTATTTTACTGTAGACTGAATTGAGTTATATATTTATAAAAAAATAAATTGAAAATAGTGTAGTGTTAATTTTGTAAGCGTTGTATGTTATAAGGTTGGAAAGCGATTATCTTGTCTAGAATATCTATTTCACACATTCATGTAATATGTGATATGGCAACACTTTTTATTTCGTTATAATTATTTCGAATAAAATATCGTTTACACTACGGTATTTACAACAAAATGTTAAGAAACTTTACTAAAGTCCATTTCATATACTCATTATACATATACGGCATTTATTCATGCATTAAAATTAACAAACGGAAGATTTATTACTTGGCAACAAAATAACATTGATTTTAATGCTAAGACAACAATCGTAACACTTTTACAGTTAAAATGTTTATAACTTATAACTTAATATAAAATTATATATTTTAAATACTGAAAAAAAAGATTTAAATTAACTTATAGGTATCGGAAAAGTGTTATTGATGATCTAGCAATTTTATATTTATGATAGAGACTTGTATAGGCCAATTTCATACTAAATGAGTTCAAATAACCCATAACTTTAAATCTTAAAATTTGTACGGAGCCTACGTCTATTGAGTCTGACTTGCACTTATCAGCATTAATTTTCGTTCAATATACAAACCGACCAATAATTTTATCAGGTTTCAATTGCAGCTATTGAATTATTTCTTAACTTTCCATAACCTAACATTGACATGGTATTCATTGGCATTCCCTGACGATAGTGTTGTTTTAAAAAAATATATTTGTGTATCAAATAAATGAACAAAATTAGTAGGAAACCTAAAAATAAATAAAATAAAAAAATGTAAAGAATCACGTTAATTAACTAACATTCCCTGAAGAAGAAAAAGCGATGGTCGTTGGATTTACAACTTTTAGTGGAATTTGAGGTATTGTGTGTTGAGTAATGAAACTTAAATGTTTTGCTTTGTAACTGAACCTACGACAAAAAAAAAATAGTTTCCTAAAGTGGGGAAATTAAATATTTTATACTGTCATAGTGCGATAGACTGTGACACCGATACTCGCAATCTTTCGAGTTTACTACCACGCTTGTGCCTTTGCGTTCTAACTGGCCTTAAATTCATAATAATGAGATCTTAGGGCAAGATACTTTCATTATTTTTTTTACTTATACTTATTTTTTTACTTGTGAAAATATTTACGTAATTGCTGTAGCGTACGCTACAGACGGTTCTTTTAGGCCAGATTCTAATTGTGAAAAATTACTAATATTTATGTGAGTTACCTTAGAATAGAGCACATTAACTTTCCACCGATTTTTTAAGGTTTTGAATTCGAATTCTCCTATGAGAAATTGACACCGATGCAAAACACGGCGTTGAGTTCCGCCATTCAACAAGTGTTGTCTTGATTCGGCGGTGGCAAGTGGGGAACGGAAGTGTTTTATTGGGAACAAAAGTCTTAGTACTGCGTACCGAGGTTCTACATGCTGGATACGGTGTGAGCTAAAAAAATAATTCATAGCTTTTATAACTTGTACTTTATGAATTTAAATTGGTGAAAATATTTCAAAATTTGTTCAATTAGTTTTGCCTGCGTCCATTTGGAATGATTAAATTTTGTTTTTGTTACAACATATAACTTTTTACATAGATAGATTATTTCTACTTACCTTTCAACAATTTTATATTACGTAGAAACGCTTAAATATCTTATATTTTTAACAATGTTTTGAAATAAAAAAGTCCAAAAAGTGGTCTTATTAAAACTTAAATTAGAAAGAAGAAACTCGGTCAAATTAAATATTATCAACCAAAGAAATAAACTAACCAATTGAAAGTTCCGTACAGTTTATGATCTTAGACATTTGTCTCTCAACATATTATCCAGATTATTCAGACTGCATAGATAGTCCATTTATCGAGGAAGGCTATAAGCTGTATTACTATATGTTAATAGTTTCGATATAGTCCATTGTACCTGCGATCAGAGGTATGTTTACTGCTAACGGCTTTAGAAATTGTCTCACTCTCTCCCTACTCAGCTTCACGCTGTATCCCTCAAACGGCACGGTAGACAGAGGAAACTTGAGAACCCAATATTAATGCAGACGTGTGTCATAAACAGCCTTATATTATTTTTACTACGTTTTAAAGTGTGATTCCACACTTAGGACAGAAAATACTAAACTTAAATGTAAAAAGCGTATAATTTTTTTTTTTTGATTTGTTTAAAAAAAGAATCAGAATCCTGCTTCGTTCAAAAAAAAAATTATACGCTTTTTAAATTTAGGTTTAGTAGCCTTATATTATTTTATTTAATTATGCTGTAAAAAAATTATGATAATATAAAAATTAATTTCATTACTGCACTGTGTATAATAAAGCGTGGCGTTAAGTTCGGCCAAACAAATCGTAATGTCTTGAAAGCAAAAAGGTTACTTCCGAACGGAGTGTCTTAACACTATGTTCCTTTTGTCTACTGAGGGGAACCTGCTTTGTTTCTATATTATCAAATTCTTCCAAATAAAGAATATTAATTTTAACCAAGAATTTAAGTTTGAAAGTTCTAAAATGTTTCTTGTTCGTCATCTAAATTCTAGAAAGCAGACACGTTAACTAGACTTATGCTAATTAGTAAGTAATGTTGATTAATTACGTTTTAGAGTATTATCTCAGTGCATTGCTAATGAGCAGTTCATAGTAAATGTTATTACTGTCGTACCTATTATACGAATACGTAAAAAAATATATAGGTATTATATCTATTTTTCATTAATTCTATTTTTTGTTTTCCACCCCAAGCAAAACACTGTGTCTGAATGAATGGATGAACCGATTTTAGTGCGGTTTTTACTTACTCGTAAATCATTTTCATTGCGGTTGTACTTTGTTATTTTTTTATTAGAATCAGATTAAGCTGGAAGTACTTTGCCAAGAGGAGGCAGGGGACTTTATCATAAATTTATTTAATCCTTTTCACTATCTGCTTAGAGAAATCATATCTCAAAAAGTTTTTTAAAAAACCAAATATCAATATATTTTCCTTTAAAACTATTTATTTCCTATATAATTATTTGAAGAATTAATGAATCTTTTAATACTTATACATGTTTACTATGTAACATTTTCGAGTCAAATATTTGAGGCTATTGCTATATATTACTATATAAAATGTGATTTTATGAGTATTTTTTTCAACATTATGATCAATATGTATAAATAATATTACATACATATGTGTAAATGCTGTAACTACATATTTATGTTAATAAATATTCGTTTCGATGTGTGTTCAAGAAACTTAAATAAAATAATAACAATGTGATATATGTATGATTTTCTGTTATGTTTTTGAATATATCATTTATTATTTTATAATTGCACTCTATTCTCAAACGACTTCAACTGATTTATTTAAAAAACCCTTATAGAAATGAGTCATCTTTCAACTATATACTCAAGTTATCTCGAACGCCTTGCATACAAAAGTCAGCATCTATACCTTTACAATTATGTACAATATACTGTCTGTTAGTCACAAATATCCCCAAAACTAGATGGTATAAACTATTCCCATTATATACATGCTGAAATTAATCGGTTCCGGGATTTCAATCAATCTTGTATAACGCCACATGCGACTATTGTGTTATTGTTATACGGATCATCCTGGGTTTGACGTTCCCTACTTATAATACACATAAATGTGAGCCAGTCGTGGCCAAAGGGCATAAGCATTCGACTGTAAACGCGAAGGTTGTGGGGTTCGATTCCCTTTCGAAGAAATGCAGTTTTTTATAATATTTTCTTTTCTTCTGTTAAGTCAGCCAAGATGCGGCTTTGAAGGCCGCCACTTAACACGTAATGAGGAACTTAAGTGTCTTCAAGGGAACAGAGTGTCTTAATACTTTGTTTCCGGGTTCCATGTCTCTATAAAAAAAGAACAAAAACCTAAATACATATTGTATATTTTGAATCAGATTTGTACCGCATGGCAGGGTAGGTAGAGCCAACTTACTGTTCACCACTTTCCTTCCAAGTTTTGGCTGCTACGCTTTATATAGGGAAATCGGAAAATTAATATCATTAATTTATCTAACTGTCCACTCAGTTTAAAAAAATCCTCAAAATTTTACTTTTATATCTTGATATACATTATATTACAAACTAATTGATAACAAGTACTTAATATATAGGCTGTAGTGGCGTAGAGGCATAGCAGCTATCTCCAATCGTGATAGTTGTGGTATCGAATTTTATACCAATTAACTTTTTATTCAGTTTCCTTGCTGTATCAGTGAGAAAAAGCGTTGCGTTGAATTTCGTTTGCCAAGTCGTATTATCAAGAAAATTAGACCGAAAGTTGAGAACGGAGTGTCCTAACCCTAGGTTTTCTCATTCTATTATTTTATATTTGGGATGCTGGATATTTAAAAAAAAAAAAAGACTTTATTTATATTCATATTTTCTTCTAGTCTATAGTTTTTACAAGGGAGGAGCTATCGAGGGAGGTGTGAAACATTAAAAGCACGCCCCAAAACATATCGTAAGAGACACGTAAGCTGTGAAGTATATTAATATAAATTCTTTTATAGAATATACATATGTGATATGTTGTATAGAGGTAAGTATGTTATAGAGAGGTATGACATGTACATAATGTAATATTGCCGATTAAGAAGAAGCAGATCATTTTTCAATTTAAAGATAATTTATTTAGAGTAAATATTTTTTTAAAAATTTATACGGCCATAATAAAAATTACGAATATATTGTTTCGTATTACAGCTCCAGTTAGAACGGGTCCGGCGTTAAGTTTCGCCGGTCGGACAACAACTTTTCAAATGTGTCTGCCCGTTTTGATATATATTAAGTTATATCTGTCTTAGCTACTATTTGCGATATAAAGTAACAAAAAAAAAACAGAATACAGAAACTAAAAATTCATAAAGAAAATTCTAATATTGTTTATTTATTATCTTATATTAGATTCCATATCATTGTTTTTCTTATTATGTTTCTTCTTTTTCTTGTTATATATTAAAGTTATGTTTAATTCTATTTAAAATTGCATATTTTGATTCAGTAACTTTCTTATTAATATTTCTTGCCGGCTTTTCCCAGCAGAACTGGCTTCTGAGTCGGTAGCTTTAAGTTCTTTTGACAATTGAAAAGTGCTTGCAAAATTTATTTCTTTTTGTCAAGTAAGTAATATTTATTGTACGTCCTCAAAAATAGAAAAAGAGCATTTTACTTAAAACGATTCTCTACTTCTTAAAGTTTTGAATATATGCCATTAATTTTAATATTAATTTATAAAATAATAACTCTGCTAAGAACAGCCTGCGGTTGTAGAAGTATTATGATTTAGTTTAACAGCAATTTGATTTTAAATTACATATTCTGAAAGAAAAAAAAAACTTTTACGAGTATTTACTTATAAAAATACTTCAGGTATTTTTTTAAATATTTGTAAAGTTCATTAAAAATAATAAAATAGGTATTGTAGTATAATATATGTAATTATTTTTTACACAGTTTGAAATGAAATGAAAAAGCTCTGATTATATACATATTATATTAATTACATTGGAATAAAATTATATATATAACTATTCGTGACTAAGTGACTGATAAACAATGCACAAACGAAAGTATGGAGGGTAGAACGCTGAAATTTGCCAAATGCAGGGGAGCACTTACAAAGTCCTTGGACAGTGCAGGAGAGCACTTTGAGAGGATTTTCCTAAAACTTATATTGAAATATTTTAAATAAAAGAATAAATTTATATGAAAGTTAATATTATTGAATAAAGCGAAATTTTATAATATTTAAAAAAAAATACAACAAATTTAATAAACTATAGAATTTTTCGTTTAAAAAAATAAACATACTTTTAAACGTATTTATCAAAATAATGAAGTAAAATTTATCTTAACTAGCATTTCAAAATTAAAATTTTACATTATTACCTCTTCAGCAAGAAAAAAATCATCTCCAAAAATAATTCCAACACGAGTATGAAACCCACTTACTTACCTTCACATTCCAAACACTGTCCTATCACTAACAATCCTTTGAACACGAAAACAAAAACACGTGAAGTTAAAAACTTTACCGGTCACGTATAATTCTGTACAGCGGACACGAGCTCACTCTACGGTGGGCGGCGTACTACTGGCTGTCTAACGAAGGCTTCCAAACCATCGCTAAAAGAAACCATTTCGTTACATGGTAAGATCCAAATTTGATCGTAGTTAGAAGTAAGGAGGTCATTGGCTGTTGCCTTAGCTAACGCATGCGTAACGGAAACTGCATCTTTTCAAGTTTTATACTAATAAGCTGTCTTTATGGTGTTATAATTTTATTCTCATCACCCGCGTGTTCCCGCAATAGGGTAGGTAGGGCAGAGGGAACCTGATAATCTTTACTTTTTGGGGAAGTATTGCATGTTGAGTAACGAAACTCAACGCCGAATTAAATGTTATTGATAAAAAATTCATTTTCAGTTATTTTTTTATTTTAGAAATATTATTAGATTGTGATACGATATTCGATTATATAAATATCTTAGCTTCTTTCTATTATTCATGATTACGAACGAGAAACATCTCATTTTCGATAATATAATTAATTAATATTATAAGGGCCTATCGTGACAAGATGTGAGTTCGAGGGTTCCCCACTTAAGGAAATAACTTACTCGTAATTTAGCTTCACGCTTTATCCCGCTAGGGATAGGGAGTATGCAGAGTGAAGGGAGCGCAAACGCTACGGTCTCGGCATACCTCTTTCGCCTCGTCCACTGACATCAACCTCTTCATACATGCCCTCCGGTCCGGGTGGGGTCATCATGCTTTTCACGTAAACTTTCAGTATCGTCGATACTGTGTTTTCGAATGTCCAAAGTCTCCCTCTCCCTCTTCTATCACTCACTTTTTTTCATAAATATTTAACATTTTAAAATTAAATATTTATTAGTTTTTAATTAAAAAGGCTAATCGCGTTTAATTTCGCCGTTCTACACGCAATGCCTCAAATTTGGTGGCAAGTTGTATGGACCGGATCGTCTTAACATTAGTTTTAAAAGTATTGTAGATCAAGGAAAAGTATGTTTTTTTTCTGAGTAAACAACATTTAATTTGAAGGCATTTGCACTTTTTGATTTGGGAATTAACTTTTTATAAATATATAAAAGGCTGTTTTTTTGTATTTTTTTATAAAAATCTTTATGTATACTGCAAGTCCCTACTTGCATATGTACTAATTCTTTTTTTTTTTTTCAGCTTCACGCTGTATCCCGCTGTAGGCAGGGTAGGCAGGGGGAAGGGAAGTGAAACCTAGTGTTAGGACACTCCGTTCCACTTCCGTTCCCCACTTTGTACTAATTCTATATGAAATAAACTGCAAATTTAAGTTTGATAATGTTTTTTTTTCACTATTCAGATAAAATCTTTATTTATATTGTAAGTTCTTACTTAGTATCAAATTATATTATATCAGGAAAGCTACAATATAATATCCTATATTTTATCCGGTTTTATCTTTTAATATACGGAACTCTGACGAGGAATTACAAAAACGTAATGTTTTAAATTTCATAGTGTCGAGATTGCGCTTATGTGAACGTGGCGTCGGACGCCCTGAAACACGAGCAAGAAAAGAGCAAATCGATTTAGAAAAGATAGACAGATTATTTATCAGATCCACGCTATCCACGAATATGGCACGGTCAGCAGAGGGAACTTTCGAATCTAGAATACTCCATTCTAATTATGACACTTTTATTCCTCATTTTCTGCCAAATTAAAGGCATTGTGTGTTGATTGGCGGAACACAATTACACTTTGTCCTGAGCGGAGAAATAAAAATATTAAATATATTTTCTCCTCGAGTGTTGATCGACCTCGCAGCCTGTCGCATTTGCAGTCACCCACTTGTGGCCTTGCGTCACGAAATGCCTCAGCTGAGACCAGGATTACTGGTGCTGACGGAAATCCTACGTGTACGTTCAGCAGTAGGTGATAAGCTAAGAGAATGGTTGAATTCTTAATTAGTTTATTTGTATTTTTACTATGTTTTAATGTGTTATTCCTCACTTAGGATAGAAAATACTAAAATTAAATTTAAATTTAAAAATTAAAAGGTGGATTTTCCAGAGGCGCGGGTTCAAATCCTGCTTCGTTCAATTATATATATAATTTTATACACTTTTTAAATTTAAGTTTAGTCGTTTATATGTTTTCTTTTATATTTGGATCACATTTAAAGATTTTTAAATATAATACTTACGAGCGCAGTTTGGGAACATTTATATAAAAAATTGAGCAAGATTCACATTCTAATAAATATTTGTATAGTAAAGTACTTTTAAATATATAATAATTTAAAAATATGACTGCTTTCCTACTTACCTACACATCCAATCAATATCAACACATATTATAATAACATAAATCCACGTGAGGCATGCTCAATCAAGACTGCGCCACAATCTGTCTAATCGTTAATGCTATAATTACGTTACATTGTTCTATGTTAATGAATTTCTCTTCGTAACAGGCGCTTATACAAAAGCTTGCTGGTGAGCCAACAAATTATATAATCGATATAATTAAAAAGCTACATGTCTGGAGCATTTTAAGGCTTTTTCAGTTTAAGTTTCTATTAAAATTTGGACTGAAGTCTTAGCTCACCTCGTGACCAGAGCAAAGAAATAAAATATGAATATTTTATATTTAATATTGGTTTTCGGTAGAAGCCCAAAATCTGTCGCGTTTACAGTCACATTTTATGTAACATATTTCTAGATATCTATAGATATATCTATACACTTACACGAATACTTAGTCTGGCCTTAAAACTTGTTTCAAATTCAAATATTTTATTCAAAATAAGAAGTTACAAGCTTACTTTCTTGAACGTCAAACAATTTACCACCGGTTCACTAAAGTTACTGCCTCAGACCTGAGAAGAAACGGCGCAAGAAATGAGGCGGGATATTTCTATGTTTTTTAAATGATTTTTTATAGATTGACATTTAAATGGCAATGATACCTTTGTAATAGACTGGAGCGAGCATGTCATTCCCAAGGCGTGTCTTCATTTATTAAATCGTTAATTTAATCATAACCTTTTACATAAAAACGTTAAACAACAACCAACAATTTTCTATTATACAATTTAAAAAAGTTGTGAAAAGCACAACTTTTTTAAATTGTGAAATTGAAAATTCTCGGACTTTTTCTAGTATCATATTGAAGAACAGAATAAAATTGTGTTACAATAAAAATTAAAAATATTTCTTTGAATGTAGAATCTGTCATTATTATACGGTTGTTTATTGTGTTTTCTTATTTTCGCGTGGATGTATCGTAAAATATTCTGCCAAACTAAAATTGTGGAATAATAAGGAGAATAGAGATATTGCAATACGTAAAGATATAGCAATATATTAAGAAGTTATGACTTAGTATTAGTATTTGTATATTGGTCAATTGGTAGATACAACAAAATCTGATTTGTTTGTAAATGAAGTAAATCTGGCCGTACGTACGTTTTCGTGTAAAAAAAACGATTAAAGCGGCAAGAAAAATTTCGAAGTAATCCTATTGGAAACAATATATAGTAGATAAAGAAACATTTCAAGTATTTTAAAATTACTTCCATCCTTTCCATCAGTCTATAAGGCATGGACTGGTAATTTCTTAAATGATAATTTAAAAGAATGAGGTGGTAAAATTAAAATAACTACTATTGTGATACGCAAAGTTACACAGGACACAGAATAACTTTGATTTTATTTTTTTTAATTATTGTTTAAACATAATAACCATACTTAAGCTGAAAGCTTTAAAACTCACTCCTTCACTCAGATTCACGCTGTATCTCGCACATGGCAGGGTAGGCAGAGGGAACTAGAAGAACCTAGTGTTACGACACTCCGTTCCACCTCCGTTCCTCACTTTCCGCCGAAGTTGAGGCATTGCGTGTTGAGTGGCGGAACTCAACGCTGCGTTTTGCCTTGTACCAGAGCGAAAATATTAAAACATTCAACATTTAAATTGAAAATATTAAATATTTTATTTCCTCGAGTGGAGATTGAACCCAAAACCTGTCGGTTACAACACTGCGCCACCACAGCTTTAAAAAGCTTCCCACTTAGTCAGTAGAATACAACTTGGACATGATTCAAAATCAGTGATGAGATATAGGCAAAACGCAGCGTTGAGTTTCAAGTATCTTACTTCACTGGCCAGATTTATGGTCAGTTTTAAAGAGTAATAACGTCATAATAATTTGGAGTTCCTAAAACAGTCAATACGATTTTCAGTAAAGAATTTTCCCATAGAAAGAGGTCATAATGATATTGATAACTGGCGTCAACCAAAAAGCACTGAATCGCAGGCAATGGAGACAACCTTGAAAAAGCTGTATATATTTTAATAATTAGCTAGTATATCAATCTCTTATCAAGGATAACAAAAAAAGCTTTTTTTTAAACAATAATATTGGTAAGAATAAGTTGGTATACACGTATATATCGAACATCTTTTGAATTTTACGGCATCATTCTAGAATTCAGGCATAACTTAATGATCGCAGTGTCTTGACACTATGTTTTATCATCCAATTTAGTGTCTATACGGGAGATGCATTAGGGTGTTATTTAAAAAGATCCATCCGATATTAGCTCAATAAATTAATCCGCAATATTAATGTAGCAGAAATTACTACTGATTATAGCAGTCTAATTGGAATTTCAACTGCAAATAATCGATTTCATTGTAAGCGTTAATACGTGCTCGGGATACTAATATTGTAGATATATTAGATTAGATCATATATCTATGTTGTATGTATGAGGCCTGTTGTAGCTCAGCGGCACAAGCGTGTGACTGTAACCGACAGGTTCTGGGTTCGCTTACCCCAGTCGATGAAATGAAATATTTAATATTTTCAATTTAAATATTTAATGTTTCATTTCTTCCCTCTGGTAATCAGGCAAAGCGCGGCGTTGCCTACCTTAAAAAAAAATAGTATGTATATTACCAAAAAAAGTTAAAAATACAGGTAGCTCATGCTACGTTTATTTGAAGATTAATGGTATTTTTGCTATTCTTTAAAGTCTAAATAAACACTTAAGAATTAGAATATTTATTAAGAATAGTATAAGAATCCTGACATTGGGTTCCCTCTGCCTATCCTGCACATGGCAGGGTTAACACTTCACTTTTATTAAGACTTCCATTCCCGAATTTCTGCCGAATTCTGGAGACACTCTGTGTTAAGTGGAGCTTAACACCGTGTTCTGCTTCGAATCCATAATATGTAGCGTTTACAGTCTCAGGCTCGTGCGCCCCATCAGAGGTAAACATGATATTTTTTCAATGGTTTTTATTCTCATTTAATGAAATACGCAGAAGATTTGTCATACACATATACAAATTATATTTGTAATATAATTTGTAACTCTGAACGTATGACCACCGAATAAGCATCCGCATTCAATATATTTTAACCACTTAACTCAATCACCTTTCTTAGACCTAAAATTTGCTTACGCTGTTTCTCATACATATACGTATTTGCCATTCAGTATATAATAGGGGTGAGATAAGCAAGCTTCAGTGCACTTCTATAGTACCATCCTGTAGACCTTGCTATAGATCTATTTGATATTCCAAAAGGTATCCTGTTTAGAAAAACTTGAACGCTTACGGGTCGACCATTGAAAGTAGTTTTTTGTATTTCATTATACGGGTACATCAATTTTCTTTTCGAATCTTCTTTAAGAAATATACTAAAAGTTGTATGTAAAATACACGTTAATTTTCAACTCGTAAACAAAATATAAAATACGACGAAATTGAAAAGTAGAGATAGTTTCTTATTGAAATTTACCAAAATGTTTATAAGGTGCCCTCAATGTTATCTTGACTTTTTATGTTATTTTGTATAGCTTTTTATAGTAACCATGTTTCTTTCATAAATATGTTTTTTATTTCTTTATTTAGATAATCCATTTGTCAAGAAAATTTACGTTAGATCACATTTAGAATATGCACTCTTATTTGTTAGGCAAAGTCGCGAGAAAAAGCTACAGATATATTTGTTGATCGATCTTTTTTGAAGATAATAACGCCTCGTCTAAATTGTTATATCTAAAAGCATTGGATAGAACTAAAAACGGACCAAATAAAATAAACTACTAATTTTAATTAGCATAATTTGTTAGGAAATTGTTACTAACACACTAACAATATTTGGATGTTAATTTGAAATAAATTATTTTTAATTATTTATTTATTTTTATTTTATTAAATATAGCATAATGTTTCTGATTTCAAAGTAACTAAGAAATAAATTTATAAGCGGCTTACAAAGAGTAGTAGTTTGTTACGGTCTCCTACCTTAACTGATTATCACGAAACTATGTACACATATTCTTAAAGGTATTATAAAGGACATAAAATACTTTTTACTAACAAATATTATTTTAGCAATTTACTTGTTTGCTAAAAATTTTTACAATTTAAAATCATTTATTCAAAGGGGATGACCTATAGTATTGACGATAGATTTCGCTATTTCGAATTTTTGTACATTAAATAAATATTCATAAGGTTCAAGCGGGTAAAGCCGTGTTGATCTGCTAGTAATAATATAAACTTTACTAAAAACTCATACATATATATGAGTACTTGTACACCAAATAAAACGCTTCACAGAATGAGTCCATTAGAATTCGATTGTCAAAGCAACAATATACCGTCTAAATAAAAACAAAAGTGCAAAAAGCAACATAAAGCCAGCTGAGGAGTGAACTGTAAACCCTTCCAACACCAGAGAAATTCATGAAATTCATCATAATTTTAGAGAAATTTGAACCTTAGACATTTGTCATAGAACTTAAAGTGAATTGGCAAGTCCTTCGTAGATATAGATAACAAAAAAGCTCAAGTCCCAAAAGTTACACCTTATAGCGTTTTATATAGAGATGGCTTTGGTGTATCAAATATGGGTAGAATAGTTCGGATCCTGTAAACTTTTATGCAGTTGATACCAGATAAATATTATTCAGGAGTGGTTGATTTTGGCATGAAACGTCGGATTTTAGATTAAAATCTCTAGTTTTTCTTTTAATTTTCGTACAATTTTTTGTTTCTTTGAATTGGGCAAAGAAATTAAGCTTAGTTTTTTAGGATATATTGAGTTCTTTTTTTTCCCTAAAATAAAATCTTTGATCGATATCCAAGAAACATAAGTTTAAGCATTGCTAGGTGTTAATTATCATTCTTTACCTCAAGTACCTCGTTTGTGGATGTAGAGATACTGAGTATATATGTAGTATAGTAGCTTAAGAGGATAGTAGTAATATTTTGATGTTAATTACTGCCTATTATACAACAATCTACATGTATTATCAAAATTACCTCAATTACTTTATTTTCATTGTATTGTACTAGTTTATAAATACATGACGCTTGTATTTTGATGTTTAACTTAAATAATAAATACATATTTTTCTCTACGAGCCCATCGTAGCCTTGTGTTACAATGTCTGGCTAGCACGCGGTAGTTGTAGGTTGAATTCGCACTTGGTTAAGAAATCAATTAAATTCTTTGTTCTAATATCAAGAGAGAATTCTGGCTAGGTGATACTGCTTCTCTTATCTTTGTAGTCGATGATGTTCGTCGAAAACGTTGATTGTAGAGCAATAACAGTAGGATCCGTGATAGAGTCTTCAAATTCCTTCTCCCTTTCAAACATTGCGTGTTGAGATCCAAATTCAATCCGGCGCTTATTAGCAAGGTGAGGAGATGTTAATAAGATATACTAAGAATATTCATAACTAAAATATTTACGGTATGAAAATTTAAGAAATATTACAGAATTTTTTTCGACATGGGACACCTAGTGTTAAAAGTATTCCCGATATTTTTCTTGCTTTAAATCATGACATTGATTTCAACTAACAACCATGGTTCAATCAAGCTCTAACGATCTAACTTAGCCACGATAGTCTAAAGTAAGGAAACTCAAAAATCACTTAATTTTTATAAAATGTAAAGATTGTACCAAACTGCAGGATACCTAATTTCATCTATGGAAGCTTTGTGAAGCATTATTTAATATTATGGGGCAGAATATCTGCACAGTGTAATCCCGAGAGATGCCGCTTTGTAGGAACCAAGTTGCATTGCGGCGTTATAATTATACATAAAAATATTACATCATATTTTTAAAGCTTTATGCTATAAAATTATTTCTAAGCTTATTATTTGAGCTTTATCCTACTCATTTCAGCGTAGGTAGAGGGAACCTGGGAACCCGGTGTAAAAAATCCTCTGTTCCTAATAGAATACATTCGTTACCCACTTTCTATGGAATCTCGAAGAATAGCGTATTGAATACTTTTAATTGGATATTTAATGTTTTCATTTCTTCGCTCTGGTAACAAGGCAAAGTACGTCGTTGAGTTCCACCACTCAACGTACATTGCTTCAAATTTGGCGGTTAGTGAAGAACGGAAGTGAAACGGAATATCTTAACACTAGGTTCCCAAGTTCCCTCTGCCTACATTTTCATGTGTGAGATGATGATGCGTGAAGCTGAGAAAAAAGAAATATTTCGTTTTTCTAATTGGAAATCAAAATCACATTGTTGTCATCCCTTCAGAGTAAATATCTCCCATATTCACTGTCCACTACCTATATCGCAGTATAGGCAGCCTAGTGCTAAGACACAGTTCTTTTAATTTTTAGCCTAGTGTTAAGTCACAATTCTTTTTATTTTTATTCAAAGTTCTCATTTCGTACCAAAATTCATAACTGTAGGTCCGCGGGATTTGTTTTGATTACGCCCCGCATTTCAAACAAAATGCAGCAAAAACGATGCATAAATGCTCTTATTTTTAATTGTGATCGCTGAAATGTTTAATTTTTTCTGAGCTCCAAGGGTCAGTAGACTAAAATTTTTGACTTATTTTAGCTTCATACTACCACTCGATCTCGAGATAAAGACTAAAGAATATGACAAACACAAAGACGAACAAATAAGTGTATCAAAAAGAGGTCCTTTTGGTTTTTTGAAGTAGGGAACCCCAAAAGAAGCTTTATTGGCTTCACTCTGTATCCCGAACATGGCAGAGTAGACAGGCGGAACCTAAGGACAGAGTGTTCAGACACTCCATTCCCGAGCAAAGAAAATTAAAATAATAAATGTTTTCAGAGTGTAACTGTAACCGATAGGTTCTGGGTTCGATACCCAGTCGAGGAAATGAAATATTTAATATTTTCAATTTAAATATTTAATGTTTCATTTCTTCGCTCTGGTAATAAGGCAAAGCGCGGCGTTGAGTTCCGCCACTCAACACGCAATGCCTCAAATTCGGCGGAAAGTGGGAACGGAAATGGAACGGAGTGTCTTAACACTAGGATCCCGGGTTCCCTCTGCCTACCCAGCCTCGTGCGGGATACAGCGTGAAGCTGAAAATAAATGTTTTCATTTACTTGAGAAGAGATCGAACTCACAACCAGTCATGTTTCCAATTCAAATTCAAATATTTTTATTCAAAATAAGAAGTTACAAGCTTCGTTTTTTGAACGTCAAACAATTTACCACCAGTTCACTAAAGCTTTGCTGCCTCAGACCTGAGAAGAACTGGCGAAAGAAACTCAGCGGGACGTCTTTTTTTTTAGTCAAAACTTTACATTATATAATTATGTGACAACGATACATATAAAATAGCCTGGAGCGAGCATTTTATTCCCAAGGCGTGTTTTCATTAAATCAATCGGTATATAAGTATCATTAAATCAATCAGTATATAAGTATTTAGAATTTTAAAAAATAGTTAAAAATCTTAGTAATAACAAACATTTCAAGGTTATCTTAAGTTTACTTCTCATACATTCGTACCTTCAGGCTGTACTTTGACGATAAGTTAAATTAACACTGATTTGGAATACATGTATATAGACTCAATCATATACATTGATTTACTATCAGAAATCTCCGGATTGATCTTACGTAAACTAATCTTAATTACGCCGTGACTCACGTTGCTAGGAATGCTTAGATGTGATAATATTAAAGTTTAAATAAATTCATATGATATTTCAATATTGATTTTTTAGCCTTCTCACATATAACAGGATATACAGAAAAAACCTTAGAAACTGAGTAGTTTAAGAACCACTCTTCTAAGATTTTGTGCCAAATTCTAAAGGAATTACGTGTTGAGTTACGTCGTTACCAGAAGAAAGATATAAAAATATTAAATATTTCATTTGCAGGAGTAAGAATAAAACCCACAACGTGTTGTATTTAGAGTCGTACGGTTGTGTCCTTGCGTCACACAGGCCTTAACAATAGTGTTTAATATATAATTCTTATTTATCATTATATCATTATATTCATTTGACCACCGAGACTGAGTTACAGGTACCAGTACTTGAATATAAACTAGACGCAAGTAAGTGTAGATTGACTTAAGTCTAATATGAAAAGTATATAGGAAAATGATAATAATTATTCCTTCATCTTGACGCTGTATCTTGCCCATGGTAGTAGAGAGAGAGTACTACTATAGAGTAGGAACTTTGAGAAGCTAGCGTTAAGGCACATCGTTTCTATTAAAACATTTTTACTATGAGCCGAATTTGAGGCACTGCCTGTTAAACTGCGGGAAATGCTGCGCTTTGCCGTATTATCCGGACGAAGAAATGTACATTTTAATATATTTCAATTCTGAAAAGAAAAAATAGATTTTTTTTTGTTAATATAATTAATTACTAATATTGTTGGTAATGGTAATAAGGCAAAGTGTGGCGTTGAATTCCGCCACTCAACATGCAATACCACAAATTCGGTGGAAAGTGGGGAACGAAAGTGGAACGGAGTGTCTTTACACTAGGTTCCCGGAATCCCTCTGCCTATCCTGCCTCGTGCAAGATACAGCGTGAAGCTAAAAAAAAACTAATGATGTTTATATTTAAATTATGAAAATACATGGGTATATAAAAATACAAATAGTTAAAATTTTCTTTATTATAAGTGTATTTTCAACGACTTACATTAAGTTTCGGGCTTAGGAACGAAAATAACTATTCGAGAAAACGTACAAACATAGTGAAGCATAGCGGAATTTAAACCCTCTTGGAAACTTCAGTTTTTTTTTTAGCTTCACGGTGTATCCCGCACGAGGCAGGGTAGGCAGCGGGAACCCGGGAACGTAGTTTTAGATACTCTGTTCCACTTTCGTTCCCCACTTTCTGCCGAATTTGAGGCATTGCGTGTTGAGTGGCGGAACTCAACGCCGCGCTTTGCCTTATTACCAGAGCGAAGTAATGAATCATGAAATATTTTAAATTGAAAATATTAAATATTTAATATTCTCGAGTGGGGATCGAACCCAGAACCTGTCAATTACAGTCACACGCTTGTGCCGCTGTGCCACGACAGGTCTCAACAAAAGGAAACTTTAGTTAAAATTTATAAGTTGTCGTATCTCATATTATGTACTAACTTTGTAGTTCCATGTACAAATTTCAATCAAGTCAACGCAATCGTTCAAATATTGAATACGACATATTATTATAGAATATAAATATAAATATTAATACTTAGACAAACGCTGTATCCCTAGCGGGGTATGCAGAGAGAACGGAATGCTATACGCTACGGTCTCGGTATACCTCTTTCGCCTCGTCCACTGTCAGCAACCTCTTCATACATATCATCTTCCACTACCTTGCTCCGGGGGGGGCCTTAACGTTTAACGTGCGTACGTTTGACGTAATCCTATTCCGATATTGTAGATACTGTGTTGTTTTTCTTGAAATGTGCAGCTATGCTGACGTTTCGCTGTTTCAACAATGCAGCTAATGCACCGTTAACTCTGCTACCGACAATATGCCTTTTTTATCATATATTACATCCATTACTTATCTACTGTCTCTACTAAACATATTTCCCACATATACTACGTCGTTCATTTGTTCTAATATATTATAATTTACGCTGATTGCATTGCATTACGTACTTTCTTCATTTCTTTCAAATATCAGAATCTTCGTTTTCCATTGATTTTGTCTATTTTTAAATATACATAAATAGTCAAATTATAATTTTTACTCAATTAGAGTATCAAGGATCCAGATTTTTTTATAAAATCATTTAATGTACAACTATAAAATATTGAGGCCTGTCGTGGCGCAGCGGCACATGCGTGTGACTGTAACTGACAGGTCCTGGATTCGATCTCCACTCGAGGAAATGAAACATTTAATATTTTCAATTTAAATATTTAATGTTTTATTTCTTCGCTCTGGTAATAAGACAAAGTGTGGCGTTGAATTCCGCCACTCAACAAGCAATGCCTCAAATTCAGCGGAAAGTGGAGAACGGAAGTGGAACGAAGTGTCTTAAAACTAGGTTTTAGGGGGTTCCCTCTGCCTACCGTGCTTGTGCGGGATACAGCGTGAAGCTATAAAATATTTATATAAAAATATTATTTCAGGTTATAACTTATATTATTTATTATATAATATTATATTTTCAAAAATTTCCAATAAAAATGTATTTTATTACACTCGTCATTTTATCTGTATATAATTGTCAAAGATTCATTATGATTGATCATTCAGAAGTTTGTGTAATTGTGAAATGACCTGACCATATGAACATATAAAAAATTAAACTGCTCATTCAAATTAAATATGTACTTATAAACGGCAGGCGTCCTGAGCTATTCAACCTGCCTTACCTCAATAAATTTACAAAATGGTATATTGTAATAATAAAAGTGTGTATAATAAAAAAATACCTTCGAAAAACAGAAAAAGAGTGAAAATAAATACGTTTATATGATACTTTTGAAACAATTTTAATGTATTTTAAGTAATATTTATAACAAATGATCTCGAGTCGAAGTCACACACTTATACCTCTGCGCCATGAAAGCCCCTTAAACATGACTTCCTAACAAAATTTTCATAGCAAAATAGAAACTTACTCTGAGTACGAACCATGTAGCCAAGTTCAAACTCGCAACCAATTCTCTAAGTATAAGATAAGCTAACTTTATGATGATGCAAGCTATGAAGCTGTAATTCTATCTTGGTTAGTTGCATTATGCATGTCTATACTTGGCTCTACTTGTTCACTATTATATAATTTGAAGTATATTTTAAATGATTATTTTCTGCTGGATAGTCTCCATTGCGTTGTTTCTATTTATTAGAGTTTAGATCTTCTTATAAATAAAGCAATGTTTGTTTAAGTAGAATAATAGTTGTTGGTTGATTTTATAAAATGTTACTTGCTGTAGCCGTGAACTGTTTGTTCCTTAAGGTTATGTTAGAAAACATTCCTTTTTTTGTTTTCTTTTTCTTAGGCCCATCATGACGCAAGACCACATGCGTGCGATTGCATATGCCACAGCTTATAAATTCGATCCGTACTCGAAGAGATAAAATATTTAATACTTTCATTTCTGCACTCTGGTAACAAGGCAATGCGGGCTGTTGAGTCCCATCACTCAATACGTAGTTCATCAAATTAAGAAAATCGTAAATGGAAGTTTTTTTAGTAGGAACTGGCTTTATAAATCCCGATTAGTTACAATCCCGATTTTTTTTTTGGTTAAAAACAGAAAAGAAAACAGACAAAAATTGTCAAGTTGATACAAAAGTTCTTAAATTCTTTTTTAGAGCTTTAATTTAGTATGAACAACTATAAGCACTAGAAAAAACTTAACTTTAAATTACAGACAGACATTTCAGTTTTATTTATAAATGTAAAGATGAAAAAATTAAAAATCTGAGTAGTAAATAATTATTTGCTACTCAGCTTCACGCTGTATCCCGCATCTGGCAAGCTAGGTTGAGTGCAATTAGCAACTTAGTGTTAAGACACTTTGTTCCATTCCCCATTTTTCACCGAATTTGAGGTATTGCGTGTTGAGTGGCGGAACTCAACGACGCGCTTTGCCAGGTTCCTAGAGTGATGAAATTAAAACATTAAATATTTTAAATATAAAATATTTATTTACTTTGTATACAAATTAACTGTTTTCATATAGTTTTTTGTTACTGTTTAATAACGTCGAAACCTCAAAAGCTAACTAACCAATTACGTCGATAATTAGGTCAATTTTCCAATCAGACTTAGTAATACAGCGGAGCATTGTTATTATATGAAATAGTGCATTTACAATTTAACACTTGCGTACATTTTATTAGAAAATATTAAATTAACATTTGAGGCCTGTCGTAGTGCAGGAGCCCAAGCGTGTGGCTGTAAACGACAAGTTATGGGTTCAATCCCTACTCGAAGAAGTGTAATATTTAATAGTTTTTATGGAATATTCAATATTTTCATTTCATCGTTCCGGTAACAAGGCAAAGTATGCGTGACGTTGAATTTCGCCACTCAACACACAATGCGTTAAACTCAGTGGAAGGTAGGGCGGAACGGAATATCTCAACTCTAGGGTCTCAAGTACCTACCTACCTAGGTAGGTAGGTTGGTAGATAGGTATCTACCAAGGGCTACCATCAAGTAGCGGGTATAAAATATGATCCCTTACGGATAAGATGTCAGTAGATGGTCCAGATCTTAATATGTTTATATCTCAGAAGAAACTGCTTATCATCTACTAATTAGCTATACAACCAAAACCTTTCATTCAAACCTGCTTTAGTTATTAGAAAATGCAAACAGACAAACATACAAAGAGAGAAATATATTTTTTTAATATTGTTTCTTTTACCATTTTCCTTCAAAATTAATCAAATATAGATAGTTATTTCCCGAGAAACAACATCATGCCGTGACTTTGAATTTTCAGTTAAAATTATTTAATATTTATTATTTAACAATAAGGTTAATTCAAAGAGTAAAAGTAATTACGCATTTAAAACTACGTAAATAACTGCAGCAAGCGTACAGTTTTACGTGGAATAATTAAATATTTTAATCGTTATTCAGCACTCTACAACATTCATTACATGAAAGCTACCAAAATAATTTTCAGTCAAAAATCGCACCTTATACGAATATAAAGGCCGAGCGTCAATAAGATTTTTGTAGTTTCACGTAAAGCGTGTAGTTGCTGATGTTATATGGTTCCGTACATCAAAAAGAAAATTTTCGCATTCGTCTTTACTTATCACACCAGCGCCCCATCAGTGCGCGTTCGTATGGTACACATTGTGGCGGATGAAACGTTGCAGCCCTCTAGAGGGCTTGCAGGGGTCGTTGCGAGCAAGCCTTCCATCGTGGACCGCTAAATGCCGAGACCGTAGCGTTTGGCGCTCTCTTCTACCCCGCTAGGGATATAGCGTGAAGCTAAGTAAGTATCTTAATACTACATTTCCTTTGCCTACTCTGCTACGTTAACAATAAAGCACAAAAGTGAATAAAAATAAGGCTTTTTACACAAAAAATATAATACTGCCAACTAAAAACACATAAACTATCACTATATTCAATTTTTCAGCTAAAAAAGCTTCCCAAGTCACATCAAGCTAAATCGTATCAATAACTATGCAGGTAACAAAACGGCCCGTCAATATGTCGGGCAAAGTAATCGTAGGCCACTGTAGACTGTAAATTGAAAATAATACATCACATATACGCCAGGAGAGCGCCGACTATTTATCTGTGTGAAGCCGATGATCCACTGGCTTGGGCGGATTTATCTATGCTGTGGCTAAGCTGCGCTTAAGCTAAGTTTTACGGATTTTTACGGTTTTTTTTGCCTAATTTTCAGCATAATGCGTATGTAAAAGAGCGCAAAGTTTGTTGGCAATTGTATTAGTGTAACTAAACGCTGTGAATTATGATATCATTTGGGTAATGAAATTAAATACTGTTCTGGCCGTGAATCTAAAACCATCGTGTGTTAATCTACACCGCCACGATTGAAATTGTATAATTTCTAAAATAAGTTTTGTTTCTTTTCTTGTAAATATTTTCAATTATCAGAAGTAAGGATAATTGGAGGAATAATTGGTCCAATTATAAGAAATTATTTTTAAATTTCATAAAGAACCTGGAAACCTGAAAGAAACCCATAAAAAACTTGCTGTCAAAGTGTTAAGACATTGCGTGTCGAGTGCGTAACTCAACGCAGTGCTGTGCCCTTTCACCTTCTTTCTACTTTCTTTCAAAGCCTGTATATGTGACGATAGTGGGTTTAAACCCTACCCAGAGGAAAAAAAATATTTTCTTTCATTAGTCTCAAAAATTGCCGTGGCCGTGCGTGGTTTCTGAAATGTATTTTCACAGATTCTTTACCAAATAATAAAAAGCGTAATGTAATTATATATATATATATATATATATATATATATATATATATATATATATAGATATATATATATATATATATATATATATATATATATATATATATATAATATTATATATATATATATATATATATATATATATATAATATATATATATATATATATATATATATATATATTATATATATATATATATATAATAATATATATATATATATATATATATATATGTATATAATAATAAGTAGATCAACTTGTAGTATGCACTGACAGACGCTATTATGGCAATATTAAAGCCTGAAAGCCTTTTGTAGCAGCAATTATGATGGCTTAAATATTGTACAATATTATATTAAAAATAATAACGCATACGTTGTCGCGGCTTTTAGGTAAAGTAGATCACGGTGTGGTACACGACGAAGAGTAATTATATTAATAGATAATATCATTTTTCCGCTCTAGAAAGGAAAAGCGCGGCGGTATGTTCCGCTATGGCTTCGGTTGACCTGCGAAAACTCAATATCTACTACAATACTGGAGGAAGGTCACGTAAATATCATGAGGTCTCCCAAAAGAGCGTATGTGCAATGAAGTACTGTGGACGAGGCGAAACAAGTATGCTGAGACCGTAGCCTTCTCGAGTTTCTCTGGCTGCCCCGCTGAAGTAATACAGCATAAAGCTAGGTATTTATTGCGCCTATAGCAGGTTACGCAGAGGAAACTAAAAAGAGCTTCATTTTTTCAATGTCATTTTTTTTATGAAAAAGACGGCAAACGAGCGTACGGGTCCCCTGATGGTTAGTGATCACCGTCACCCACGGCCCCGTGTAACTCTAGAGCAGCTACAGAAGCGTTGCCGTCCTTTAAGGAACGCAGTGGCCAAAGCCACTACTTAACGCTGGTCTTAAATGCCGGGGGTGGTAACAATCCGGTCGAGTCTGCCCATGCGTGCTGCCATTACTGGCAACGTGACTCTACCACTCGTACTTTAGTCGCCTTTTACGACACCATCAGTACCAGGGTGATCCTATTCAAAGCCGGAATCACGCGACTAAATGTCAAATAATTTACCTCCAGTTCATTAAAGTAAATGCCTCAGAAGAGACACTCACCTGAAAGGACCTGGCGAAAAAAACTCAGCGGGACGTGTTTTTTTTTATTTTAATTTTGCTTTTCACTTAGATACTTCAATTTGCTATTACGTGATACGTGACTTAAACAATGTATTCTTAAATCTTAACCAAATCTAACAATGTCACATAATTATATATAGTACATACATACATACGCAATGATTCAAATTCGGTGAATAGTGGGGAATGGAAGTGGAACGGAGTGTCTTAACACTAGGTTCCCAAGTTCCCTCTGCCTGCAGCTTGAAGCTGAGTGAGTGAGTGAGTGAATATATAGTACGTACATATGTATATGTCAAACTGACAACCTGTCTCTCCTTTAAAATCGTTCATTAAACGTAGTATTAAGCATTTCAAAGACCATTCATTGTAACTTTAATAGAATACCACACAACAAGTAATATCTAGTATAAAATGATATTGATGACTTAAGCCCAACGCCAGCTTCCACGCGCAATGAATCGCTAGCAATTCCTGGATATTTCCAATTTACAACTTACCTGGTATTATTTATTGTTATATTATACATTGATCGGTAATAGTACGAAATCTCTCATTTTACTGTAAAATAAAATGAGATTTCATGCTGTATCCTGCTCAGAGCAGGGTAGGCAGAGTGAACATACACAAACCAAATTTTACAACACTCCGTTCCCATAAAGACACTAAGGCTCTCCGCCCAATACTTGGGGCCTTGTGCGTGGGAATCGAACCAAAACCCGTCGCTTTTGCAATCGGAGTTTATTTCCTGTGTTATGACTGCCTTCATATCAGATACTTACTGGAGCTCAATAATATTTTTCTTACTACAATTACAACATTTTCTAACAAAAACAGCAATGTATATTACAATTTCAATACAATCCTTACAAATTCTCCGAAAATCGACTACAGTACAAGTAAAACGCAGTATACAGGTGCTTTATAGTATATAGAGGTATATATACTCTGTAGACTGCAAGTTTAATACTTAATGAGAGTGATTGACGCGATCGGTCTTTATTTATGGCCGTAACGTGATTTTGCACGCGTTAAAATTCATTTTGGATGTTTACTATGGAATTAATGTAATATGTTCGGTTATTACTTTGTAGGTAATATTTGAGTACATCGTAAACGTAAATCCGGTTGTGGGTTCGATTATTCAAGGAAATTAATTGTAAAAATACTTTATGCTGAGTTTCAAAACGCAACGCGTAATATTTTAAAGATAATTATTTTATGTTTAAGCTCAGCTCACTCTGTATTCTGCACATGGCGGAGGACAGGGAACCTAGGTTCCCAAGTTCCTTTTGCCATCCAAGTGGAACACTGTCTTAACACTAGTATTGAGACACTTCGTTCCACTTCCGTTCCCCAATTTCCGCCGACTTTGAGGCATTGCGTGTTGAGTGATAAAGCCGCGTTTTGCCTTGTACCAGGGCGAAGCAATGTAAATCTTAAATATTTAAATTGAAAATATTCAATATTTTATTTCCTCAAGTGGGAATCGAACCCACAACCTGACAGTTACAGTCACACGCAGATGCCGCTGCGCCACGACAGACCTCTAATGTTATCTAGCTATATGAAATGAAAGTAAAAACTGCTTATAAAAAATATTCTTTGAAAGGTTATATAATAAATTATATATTGAATTATTCTTAACGTAATTATTGTCAAACTATTTGAATTTACAATTTAACGTAAAAAGTCATTGTTTCTTTCATTATTATTATATATCTAATTATAATTAAAAATACAGCCAGCAGCAGCAGTAATTTATGCAAACAAGTATAGATTGTTTTTTGGTCGGTGTCAGGCAGGCAGACACTATCGAATACTAAAACACTACGTCCTTCGATTTTTGTTCCATTTAGTGGTAAAACATCGGGACATATCGGGAACAGAGTGTTCCCAATAAAACACTCGGTCCCCCACTTTCCGCCTAACGAAACATTGTGTATTGAGTGACGGAACTCAACGCCGCGCTTTTGCTTCATATCAAAAACGAAGAAATATAATATAAAATATTTTATTTCCTCGAGTGCGGATCGATATCGAAACGTATACGTTTACAGTCGCAAGTATTTTCCTATTGTAGTTAGTTACAAAATGCTTATCTAATATAAACGGACTGTTCAGTTTCTTAGACTAATACTGTAGTCTTTAGCGTTGATGTGGCTTTAGTTGTAAACTTCTAAAGTTTAGAGAACCTAATATAAATAGAGACTGCTTATGTAACTTTATCGTTATAGAAATAACTTTGTGAATAAATATAAGTTTTATAATAATTAAGCAATTATGAAAGTTGTTGAATTACTTCTTCTTAAAAGGAGAAAAGTTAACTCTTTTAAATGAAATAAATTTAAAACGAACTATTCACGCATATTGGTTTTAGAATATTTTTGAAAACTCAACATTTCGAACACTTTACAGTAGTCCGTGGTCACGAGTGGCATTCGTCTATCATGTGACATAATTATTATATGAAACTACCGCCAAAGATTTCTTAATTGCCTCGCGTACTGCTCTGGATTCTTGCAGAATGAGCTTACTGTATCTGATTTTCTGGCATAGTGTGCTTGAGATTTTAAATTTTAAAGGAATGGGTCCCAGATGATATGAAGTTTCCAACCATCTTCTTTATTGAAATTAGGATGTTTTTGTATTTCAATAGTCTCGCGGATCATTCTAGATATATCTATTCTTCCTAGTGAGTATGTGGGATTTATCAAAGCCTGATGTAATGGATTTGTTCGTTGTATGCTCTGCTCATAAGCTGCTGATTTTGATACACACACACTTGACATACGAGATGTGTGTTCCTTTACCCTTACACCAATGCTTCTTTTTGTTTGACCTATATATGATAAGCCACAGTCACAATCAAGTTTGTATACTCCTGCACACTGCAAAGGAATATTACTTTTCACTAATCAGAAGAATTGGCTTACTTTCTTCTTAGGCTTGAATATTGTTTTAATAGAAGCTCTTAAGATATTGCCGATTGTGAGAAGACCAACAAGCCACCTACAGTTGAGAGGCAGCCGGCACTTTTATCATAAATGAACGGAGTTTTAACCCCCTTCAAATAAGGCAAAAGTGCCGATTGCCTCTAAACTGTGGGTGGCTTATTGCTCTTAAGACAAGGCTGGAGGGGAAATGGAAGCTTGTTCTGATGAAGAACAGTCTTGAACTGTTGAAGCTGATCCCCTAGGTGGGCTCTCTGAAACAAAGATTTACCAATAGTAGATATCTGTGTAGGGTAGTAATGGGATTGACCATTGTGGTGTCGGTTTTCTTTTCAATATACTGTGTAACCTATTGTATCATTAGGATTCTTTATGATTGAAACATCAAAAAAGCTAGAGAATTACTATATGGTATGATACCTACCATTTATAGCTATAAAATCTAGAAGAAGTAAGAAATCAGAATATAAATAAAGGGAAAAATCTGAAAAGTGTAAAATTATAGAAAGAATAAATCGACCGTTACCCATTTTCCACAAAGATTAGGTTACGTATTGAGTGTCGGATTTCAAAACATTTTAGTTATTAGAGCTAGTAAAGAAAATAATTAATTCCCGTGAGTTAACATCACAGCATTTATATTATAGATATTTTGTTTAATATGTTTGCTTATTTCCTTTGAAGTTAGGACACAGTTTGAAAAATCCAATCCTTAAACAAAAATTACCCAAAGAAAACTTTTTAAAATACCACTTACTTTAAATTACATAACTTAGCTTAGCTAACACTATGGTACGAATGTTCAAAATAATATATTACCGGACATTAATTTCAATCCTTCACCTTTTGTTTCATTAATTATACATGGATTCACAAAATTCGTTTAGGTCTCAATAATGCGGGGCCTCAAAGCCTGACTAGCCAATTATACCATTAATTGGGTCAATATTCCAATCAGACTTGGTTCCACTGTACACAATTTTATGACTATTACCGACCCAGCGAGTGCATTTTACGTGCATAGGTACGGTACTCGATACAGTCGAGTTTTTAGGTTTTATTATAATGTATTGTATTCTTGATAATATTAGTCTTTTCGCGGCGTTGAGTTCCGCCACTCAATACGCAGTGCCTCGAATTCGGCGGAAAGTGGGAAACGGAAGTGGAACGGAGTGTCTTAACACTAGGCTACAAGTTCCGTTTGCCTACCCTGCCATGTGCAGGATACAGCGTGAAACTGAGTACTGAAGAGAGAGAGAGAGAGTTAGTCTGCAAAAGTCAACATACTTACTAGGAATGTTTAAATAAAATGTATCTTTTAGTACTTTTTTGTTCGTAATTTAACTTATAACAAGATAGGCTGAGAGAAATCTTGAATCCTTAATGGGTGAAATTAAATCCAATAAAATAAAATATTATAGATAATACTATCTTCTAAGTTCACAAGTTGCAACAAAATGTACGGCGGTGTTAGTTTCACGTCATCTTTTCTATGATATATTTAAACATTTTTTTAATTGTTTTCAATATGAGTAGTACAGAAATATCATTACGTTAGTATTGTGTTTTTTAAATGGCATTTTTAGTTCAATACACTGTTCCTTCTTGTCAGCTATTTTCGGTATTCAACAAATGTGCCGTTCAGATCTTTTTCCACGTGGACATATTTCAGTTGCGAGTAATATGTTGTTTACCATATAACATTACGAATATTGAATATATTTTGATATTTGTTTAATTAACTTTAAATATTTTATATAAATAAAAAAATGTCTTGAAACAGTCTATTTATTCGTGAAAAAAATGTTGCACCTTAGAAAATGGTCAATTTGGCAAAAAGAACTTGTAAAAGCTAGATTAAAACCCACCTTCTGTTTCCCACGTTTCACTAAATTTGAAGCATTGCAAGAGGTATAGAAGATTGAAATGTGACATTATATGATTTAATTTATACACATAAATTATTTGGACTTTTAATTTATGTAAAAAATTTGAAGTAATGATGATTTGTCTATTTTCAAGACAGTTAATATGCAGAGACACAAGCGGGCAAGAAAATATAATATATTTTCATATTCTCGTTTAGGTAAAGAGGCAAAGAGCGGCGTTGAGTTCCACATACACAGTCTCCAGAGTTTAAGTTGAAAGTTCTGAATATGTATAATAACGTGGACCAAGTGTTTTAACACTACGTTACCTGGTTCTCTCGGCATACCCTGCGGTAAAAATAAAAAATCCCCTAATATTTTACTGTTAGAAAAATAATACAATCAACTGTAATGCTATATGAACTGCTATATGAATTCCTACTGTACAGAAAAATGCTCAACATATGAATTTAAAAGTTATTTGATTTCAGTAAACTGATTTTGACAACGCAGCATCTTGAAAGTGCTGTTATATTTAAACTACATTTTCAAATAAATAGAATAAAAGTAGATGTTTATATATATATATATTATATCTATGTGACATCAATCAGGTGATCAGACAATGCGTGTCGTTTAGTTGCATACACTTTATCACGCAAAGTATCCATATTTCTTCTAAAAGTAGGAAACGAAAATGTATTGATGGCAACGTAGAGACTTAACACTAGGTTCCCGGGTTCCTTTTGTCCACCCTGTCATAGGTAGACAGAGGGAACATGGGATCCCAGCGGGAAATTTAAAACAAGTATTCGTATTCTTGGTAGTATGCAGTTAGTATGCAACGTCCGACTATAAACGCCATAGTTGTAAGTTCAATTTCCACTTGAAGCAAAGATTATATTTTAATTGTATTAATTTTCTAATTGTGGTAGATAGACAGCAATGTTTAAAATTGCTATGCAAAATGTGATTTCTAGAAAAAAAAATCGCATGGCGGAAATGGAATTGTTTTAACTCTAGGTTTCTACCTATTTTATTAGACGGAAAACAGTACGATGCGGTATAAGCTTGTGATTATTATTTTTATATTGCGGAGAATTCAGAGAGTTATTTTTTATTATTAGCTACACACTATATCCCGCACACTGGACCTCCGCTGTAACATAACTTGTTCTCTACTTTGCGAAAAAATTAAGACATTGCGTGTTGACTGACGAAACTCAACACCATTCTTTTATTTGTTGCCACAAAAAAGAAACAAATAAAACATATAAAATATTAAATTTCTACGAGTGGCGATCGAACCCATGACCTGTTGCTACTCGTATTACAATGGCACGCATAAGTCAGAAATGGGAAGTTACTGCCATCAAATAATGATCATCTCATTGTCTACCTTTCACATAACTAAACGAATATACCAACAAAATAAACTATTTTCTTAAAACAAAAATCTGTACAAAACCTCTCACTATCAAATACAAAACTAACATCTCCAGCTTCCCTTACAAATGCCTTGGGATCAATCTTGAACAACTTTATATTCAGACAGTGGAGCGCCGTTGTAAAAGTCTTCGTCAGTATTCAGTTCAATTGGAATTTAAAATATATTGATTCCCTTATGAACGGGGACAGAGAGATGAAATATTAGCGTTTCTTTGCAATTGGCTCCAGCTGGTGTAATTGTAAACGGTACGTGACTTGAATTGTGTCTGTCTTCGGTATGGCGATATTGCTGTAGCTATAGTTATTTTCTAAGTGTTGTCGTTCGTTTAAATAGGAAATAATGGAATTTGGCTCTTAAAAATGGTTTTTTTTTTTGCAGTTTTAGTAAGTATACCGCATATTGATGGTTAGACAGGGGAAATATTGTTAACAGATTTCCGCATATTTTTGATATTTACATTTTAATGGTGGTACTCGACGCCGCGCTTTGCCTTGGTATCAGAGCTAAGAAATAAAAATATTAAATATTGCTTTTCCTCTGATAGGAATTGAACTAGGCATTAGTCATTTTTACAGTCGACCGCTGCAGTATCTGTGCCATGATAGAACCGTAAGGAATTTGCAAGATTATATTTGTAGTTTGTTAGTTGTACCAATATAATAATGTTAGGTTCAGTGAATTAATGAAGGAATGGATTCAAATCCCACTACGTCAACATTTCTATATATTTTCTAAATAAGTATTTTTATTTCTTAATTGTGTATTTTCATTTTAAAAATAGGAAAAATATTTCAATATAGTTTCCATAATATTTACTGCAAATTCTCAATGTAAGTTAACTTTCCAGTAATAAATCAATATCCACTTAAACCATAATTATCATTAAAAATATATTTAAAAACTACCCGCAAGTCTACGCTACAAACTTGCTTGTTCAGTTTCACTTTGACATTTCGCGTTCAATTCGCTTGGCAGCAGTTCAGAATGTGTTTTAATGAGAAAATTATGAGTTTTACGTACAAAAAAAGAGGAATGCTAAGTACAAGTGCTTGTGGAACGTTAAATGAAGTAACTGGCGACCCAGTGCCCTCGCTCGGAATTATGTGATGAATAAATTTTGATGAGCGATTCAGCCAGAAATAGATGGTTTTATACCTGTCATATTTTAGTTTGAACTTTAGATGGGAGCTCGGCTTGGAAAAGGTTACTAAGTTGCATACTTTTTTCGTTACTCAATTTGTTTAATAAGGATGTATTTTTCTTTTTGGATGAAGCCAGTCGTAGCACAGGGTACAAGCGTAAAACTATGAAATGACACCAGACTGAGATATTTTGTTGGAACTGAATCCAAAACCTGGATTCAGTTCCAACAAAATATCTCAATTTGGCAGAAAGTGGGGAACAGAAGTGCCCTAATGGGAATAAAGTGACATAACACAAGGTTTATAGGTTCCCTTTGACACCCTTACTAATTATGGAATACATCATGACGTTAAAATGTCTCAATTAAACCGTAGGATCTTAATAACAATACCAAAAAACCAAGCTCTGCTTAGATAATCCACAAGTGACTGAGAAATACATGTAATATTAATATAGTATAGCTAGGGTAGGTTTGAGCCCGATGCTTTTTTTTTGCTCTGGTAATATTTATGACAAAGAGTAGCGTTGAGCTTCTCTGCCCAATACTCAATGTGTCAAAAAATGGAAAAAAGTAGAGAACGGAGTGTTTTTACACTAAGTTCCTTTTGAATAACATGCTATATCTAACATATGCAGGTAGCAGCATGAAACTGAAATAGAAAAACATAATTATCAAAAGGCTTTCGATTTAAAATCAAGGTCTAGGAAATATTGTGAACTACTTTACCAAGACAAATTATAGTTATATTGAAAAATAATAAAAATTTCCAAAGTTATAAACTTCCGTACAGTGACATTTTAGTTCCACTTCTTTAGCGCGGTGCTATTATTCTCAGCGACGTATTGACGGCGTCGTTTATCAATATATTAGCAGCTTTATTTTGTGAAACAACATTTACTTTTAATATAAAATATTATAGTTCATCGATAATGATATTTATATTATGTGGTAGAAATGAAAAAGCTTCTTATTTCATATAGCTTCACACTATATCCTGCCAAATTTGCTTTTTCTCTTGAATTTGAGATATTGAGGTGCTAAATGGCGGATCTCAACGCTGCATTATATACTAGAGAGAACAAAGAAGTCAAAATCAAATATTACCAAAACGGAGATTGTAACTACGACTATCGAAGACACCATCATTTTGTGTTTACACAGATATTCTTAAAACAGCGATTTCAGTGAATAAAGAAGAAAAAACAAAAAAGAATAAGTCAGAAATTAATAAATTAAAACGAAGAACGGAATAGCAAAATAAAAGAAAAGTAAGGTGGAGAGAAGCCAGGAGGGTAGTTATAGAACAGACAAACACCAAAAGTAGAAAAAAGATGTAACTAAATAATCTATAAAGTTAAAACAATGTTAATAAAGTTATGGTATTTATTACTTTATCAAATAACTATCTTACTTAAAGCTTAAGAAGAAGAACCTGGGACATGCAACTATAGATGTAGGGTTGAACGGGCTTTTTATATAGTAGTTAACAAATAAATTGTACAACGTATAGGGAACTTGAACGATATAATAGAAATCCAAATATAAACCTAATGACATTAATATACAAAAAGCCTACATGAATAATTTGATCTGAGGCCTGTCGTGGCGGAAATTCACAAGCATTGGACTTTATGCTGCTACTGTCGTGTGATTCCGGCATAGAATAGGATTACCCTGGTACTGATGGTGTCGTAAGAGGCGACTAAAGTGCGTGTGGTAGAGTCACGTTGCCAGCAATGGCAACACGCATGGGCAGGCTCGACCGGATTATTACCACCCGTTGGCGTTAAGTAGTGGATTTGGCCATTGCGTTTCGCATTAGGTAATGCCGGGCCCCGGTGCCCATCCACCTTAAAGGACGGCAACGCTCCTGTAGCTCCTCTGGAGTTACTCGGGGCCGTAAGCGACGGTAATCACTTACCACCAGGGGACCCGTACGCTTGTTTGCCGTCTATTCCATAAAAAAAAAATAAACGCGACAGGTACAGATATATTTAATATTTAAGCTATTTCTTATTTTTATTTTTTTGCTTTGGTAACAAGGCAAAGCGCGGTTTTAAGTTCCGCCACTTAACAGGCAGTGCCTCAAATTCAGCGGACAGTAGGGAACGAAACGGAGAGTCTTAACACTAGGCTTGCAAGTCACCTCTTTCTATCCTGCCATGTGCGGGATACAGCGAAAAGCGGAGTAAGTGAGTGAGAGTGTTTAATTATTTGGGCATATCGATACTGAAATCCATGTTATTAATTAATTTTCAATAATTCTTATCCTGATTGTTTACAGCTCAATAGTTTACTTAGAATTACATATGCTAGGAAATAATAATCTGCATGCAAAAGCAATTAAATTAATAACAAGATAACAATAAACATATTTGATTTTTACCAGAAGATAAGTGAAAAAAACTATTATTGTAAACGTTTATTGGTGTCATATAAAACAATGTATTTTTTTATATCTTGATCTGCTTGCCTGTGTGTTTTTTCGAATTAATCTTAAAAACCGCTTTATCAGTTTAATTACAGTTTTTTATATTATATTTTGGCAACTTTCCTTCAAAAGATTAGTGTTTATTACATGTTAATAATAAATAAAAAAGTTGTATCAATATAAATTATTTTGTTATAATAATTAATAAATAATATTATTAATATATAATATTTGTATCGTTTAAACGTTTAAGCCACGAGGGTCTAGTTGTAAATAAATGTGTAGTTTAAGCAGGCGAAGCCGCGAGAGTGTTGCACTCATATAATATAATAACAAATTTCTCGTACAAACCAATACAAGGTACTACTAGACGTAAGAACCAAGTGCATCTATATCAAAACGTGCATCTGTTAGAAATTCCCAGTTACCGCAATAATCCACCTTGAGTTTGAAATAACGCTTCGCTGTATTTTACAATTTACGTGAGCGAAACTTTACTTGTTGGATAGTATTTTTATTTCATTATATATAGTCTATAGTCTACGTATGCTTACTACCTACAGTTATATAGTAAAAAACTTTAAATGAAAAGTATGACTTTAAATGAATAATGAAACCAATTTTTTTAACACTAGGTTCCCTAGTTCTCACTGCCTACACTGCCATGTGCGGGATACAGCATGAAGACAAAAAAAAATTATATGGTGGCTAAAAGGTAAAATTAAATGATAAGAGTCACATTCGACCTGCTATTCCTTTAAACTACTGAAGATTGGTATAAATGCTCGCTCCAGTCAGTTCTAAAAGTAATATTATCACTAATAATTGTGTATGTAAGTAGTTGATTAAAAAAAGTCCTGTTAAACTTTTTGCGCCAGATCTTCTCATGTCTGAGGAAGTCACTTTAGTAAACCGTGTAAATACTTTTTATTTTAATGCAAACTCTTTGAATGGAATTAAAATTAATTGACTAATATTATTCATCTTCTTATGTGACAAAACTTATGTTGGCGTTGTTTTCACTCAAAATCATTTTTTTTTTTCAAAAGAGATCAAAATATTTTAACACTTGTAAGCTCTCTACGAAAAGAATGCAAAAACTATGTTAAAGAGCACTACCACCATCATATGGAATCACTCTTTGTCCAATTTATACAATTGGAAAAAGAGTGATTCCATATGATGGTGTTAGTGCTCTTTAACATAGTTTTTGTATTCTTTTCGTAGAGCTTACTAAGTAATTTTTAATTTTTATAAGTATATTGATTTTTTTAGCTTCACGCTATTATACTACACTGTTCATAGCAGGGTATGTGAAGAAGTAGACGCCGTGTTTTGGCTCGTTTCCAAGATAATGAAAATAATAAAAAAAATCCTCGAGTGTCTTCTATTGACCCACATCCTGTCACGCTTCCACTCGCATCCTTGTGCTCCTGTGCCACAATTGGCTTAAACTATAGTATTCTTATGATCAACAAAATAGGTGTACTGAAATGGTATAATGTACAAAAAAGACAGAATTATGAACGATTACAAAATACATTTTTTTTTGTTTACTCCAACATACTCACCTACAAATATTTTAAAATAGACAGCCATCTTAAATTTCAGTTCTTTACTTTAACTAGACGTCAGGCATTCTCAGTCTGGTCACGGAGCGCTGTGCAAGCTTCTTATGAACTGGGGAATCGTAAATCTTTGTGGTGTTCCAGACATATGTATGTATGTATGTATTTTACTTGTATGTAATCCCAGTGTGGCAATAGACTGAGAAATGCATTTGAATAGCAATTAATGTTTTTTACTTCTCCGTCGAAAGTTTCATACCAATTTTATAATAAAATTGTATATCAATGGCAAGTATAAATTATAGAAGATACCAATTTTTAATATTTTGAAATATTTAATATTTTCAATTTAAATAATTAATTTTTAATTTTTTCGCTCTGGTAATAAGGCAAAGCGCGGCGTTGAGTTCCGCCACTCAACACGCAATGCCTCGAATTCAGCGGAAAGTGGGGAACGGAAGTGGAACGCAGTGTCTTTACACTAGGTTCCCGGGTTCCCTCTGCCTACCCTGCCTCGTGCGGGATAAAGCGTAAAGCTAAAAAAAAACAATTTTTAATTTACAGGAATATTCACTCATTTTGAATGAAATAAACTATGAGTATGGATATGTAAATGAGTTTATTTTTGTGATGTATCTATAAATTACCGATTTTTAGAAGTCATTGCATTACATATTTTCACTTCTTGTGAAAATATGTAATGCAATGACTTCTCTGACTTCACTCTACCGGCCCTACCATGTGCGGGATACAGCGTGAAGCTGAGTAACTCCTTAATTATATCCTATATAAAATATAATATATAAATTTGCTATATGTACTTTGTTATAATACCGCTTGCATACAACACCTGGCCTCTGGTATAGAATGTCGCATATACGGTCTGGTGCACCCATTTATTTGACATTTACGCATCAGCTCTACGCTAACTGTACATTTTAAACAATTGCAATATATGTACATTTTGAATGATTTGTCATAATAAATTTTAATATATTTTTTTATAATTTTATAAAGTGAATTTATTTAAATATATTTTATAGCCTTTCTTTATTACTACAAATACTTGGTTCGTATCATTTTTTATTTGATTATTCTATCTCATTTTCTTAGAACAGTATTATTTATATACACAATTAATATACTGCGTCTATCGTGGCACAGCGGCACAAGCATGTGACTATTACTGATAGGTTCTGGGTTGGATCCCCAGCATAGGAAATGAAATATTTAATATTTCAATTCAATTTAAATATTTTATGTTTCATTTCTTCGCTCTGGTAATAAGGCAAAGCGTGGCGTTGAGTTCGCCCACTTAAAACGCAATGCCCCAAATCGGCAGAAAGTGGAGAATAGAACGAAGTGTTTTGCCTATATGATCCTGCAAAAAATTGTAACCTTTTTTTGTTGCGGCGGCCATTTTGTATCAACAACAATATTCACTATACTTAATTTCATTGTAATCAGAAATTAGGTCGTAATCAAAATTTCAGCATAATCGGACGCTGATAGTGGGTCAAATTTAGATTGCCAAATTTTAGATGCACTAACATACTAATACGACAAATTAAATAACAGTTTGTAAATATAAATATTCAGGATTTCCCACTATAGCATGGAAAGCAAAGAATACCCTGCGTAAAAACACTTCATTTCATACGTTAATTTTCGGAAATATAACATGTTGACTGGCAAAATTGTATGTTTTGTTACCAGAGCAGATAAATAAAATAATTCATTCCCTCGAGTGGAAATTGCATATAAAAATGCAACATAAACAAAGCATGCGCTGATTTTAGGCAATTCATTTTTCTATGATCATAGGGACTGTACTGGATATTGGATATTAATTTTGATATTACGCTAAAATCATTGGTTTTGACAGGTGTTTTCTTGTCCATCTGTATCTGTGTCGCACAAATAAACATGCAAACGTATTAAGTTGTTTTCTTCTGAGGTGCGTATCCAGCACTCCGTTCTATATGATTCTCTTGAATCCATGACATTGTCTATATAGTATTGGAGTTTAACACTGCGAGAACTTAAAAACCAAAAATATTCTCTCTATTTGCCTAAGTGTTCAGTTCAGTTCGCGTATCAGCCAGTTGAACGTAGAGTCGATGCGTGCGTGAATACCAAATGAGCGGTATCGTTCGACCGTGCTTGCAACAACACTGCCGCAACGTGCATTTGGAACTACTCACACGGATAACTAGCCTCCAGTTAGGCGTTATTATGCTAAATTGATACGGAATATATAAAGAATTTAGAAGTGAGTGCTAAGTCACTCTATTAGTATAAGTATTTAATTCGTTTAATGATTTTATACATTGAAGTAAGATTTTAAATGTATTAAATGTTGTCGTTAATTTCCACTTGAGTAAACTTTCTCTCTCTGGTAGCTAAGTGCTGAGTTCCACCACTCACTCACTTCTGCCGTGTGATCCCGGCTTAGAATAGGATCACCCTGGTACTGATGGTGTCGTAAGAGGCGACTAAAGTGCGTGTGGTAGAGTCACGTTGCCAGCAATGGCAACACGCATGGGCAGACTCCACCGGATTATTACCACCCCCGGCATTTAAGACCGGCGTTAAGTAGTGGCTTTGGCCACTGCGTTTCGCATTAGGTAATGCCGGGCCCCGGTGCTCTTCCACCTTAAAGGACGGCAACGATCCTGTAGCTCCTCTGGAGTTACTCGGGGTCGTAGGCGACTGTGATCACTTACCATCAGGTTACGTTTGCGGTCTCTTACATAAAAAAAAAATCTCGACACGCAATATTATTTAATATCTGCTCTGTGCCTCTCAATGCCAAAATACAGAATGGTTGATAAGTCCTCAGAAAAGTAAAATTTAAATAAAACAAAAATGACGATATGATTCACGAGTTTTTCACACCAAAATTACATTTTTTTTCAGGCTTTAATTCCCGGAAGTGGTTTTAACAGAATAAAAGCATCTTCCCACACTTCTAATACTTCTGTGCCCGTCAACTTTTCCCTAGAAAAGTGATATCTAAGAGGGGAGATATTTTCTGGCCACCCCGTAATTCATATCTGACTCCAATGGTTTTCTTTTTGTGGGACTATCTATAGTTTAGTAATAACTATATAATAAATGTATAGCTAAAGTATATGACTTAAAAGAATACCCGTAGAGAAATGGCAAGCATTTCAGAAGCTGACAATTTTGGACATCGTTTGCAAGAGTGCCGTAATCGTAACGGATGACATTTAGAAGATTATTTTCAAAAAAAAAAAAAATCCCGTTTTTAAGCTTCATTTGTAAATAAAATATAATTAATAATGAAACGTTTTGTTTTCATTGTTTTTTTTCATATCTAAAGATTTATGGCACCATTCCGTATTTTAATACTATATCCTCTCTAACTGTTTCTGTTCTTTTTCTCTGTCCTGAGAGCCTAGTTTACATTTTATCTTATAGAAAAGCGACTAAATGACATACTCTATGACCATATAATAAGTAGTTGTTGTAACCGGATGTAGCTCTGACTATCTGATAATATGTAATTTGTACCATTTACTTTGACAAAACAACAAAACTTAGAAATTACAGTTTAAAATATACTTTCATTACACAACCATCTCAAATGGGTGAAGTATACGCGTTTTTTTCCCAATTGGCTCGTCCGCAGCTGAGGCGGTTGTAAAAAGGATACGTGACTTGGTATCGCTATACCGACCGACTTCGGTTCGTACGTTTTAAACGATTAAAAATTAATCTTCGAGTATCGATGCTGCGGATGTAACTTGTAATATTTTAGTAATTTGATATATTTGGTACAATGTACAGTTTAATAATGTTAGTTAAAGACGTAGTGAATTCAGTTCTTGGTTGGGTAAATTATTTGTTTTACTTCTAGATATCGGCAAACACAGTTTATTTATTTAAGCATTTTAAATATTATTTTTTACTAATTGTAGATTTTTTAAAAAAATATACAAAAATATAAAATTTAAGTTAAATATTGAATTTAAAAAACTAGTTCTCTGTAATGTTCTATTTTTTTTTATTTTAAGAAGTTATTTATTTATTTAAAACCACATTATTCATGGAGGCCGTCGTGGTGGAAGGTTAGCTTGCGATTGTAAACGTCACAGTTGTGGCTTTGATTCAATCAGAATCAAAATACGAAATAAAATATTGATTATTTCATTATCTTCACTACTAAGCGCGGCGTTGTGTTCCGCCCTCAGCACAGAATCCCTTAGGAATTATCGGAAAAAAAGGAATGGCAACACTATGTTCCCAAGTTACGCCTGCTTACTGCAATATGTGCGGCATATAAATAAAAGTAAATTTTAATTATATATATATATATATATATATATATATATATATATAAATATATATATATATATATATATATATATATATATATATATATATATATATATATATATATATATATATATATATATATATATATATATATATATATATATCCTGTTGGTGTGCGTGTTAACTTCTTAAGGCATGTACCGACACGTTATAGAAAATTACTAAAAAGAATATATTGAATCAATATTTAGACAAGGAACGGATGTACACAATTTAAAAAGGCTCTCTACTGTACAGTAACATTTGGGATTTTAATTTGAAATTATACAAAACTTTGCTAGATGTTGAATTAAGTACCAAAATATATAAATAAACATGAACAAAGTATACAAAAAGCACCATACAAAAGATACCATTCATAATTGATTTGCTCTACAATTGGCTTGTACATTACAATACGTAAATCAAAATAAATATTGATAGTAATAAAATATACACCAGCGAGCAAATGTCAAAATGTGTACCCACAACATACACACGAACACACAACCTCTACACACATACAAACAAACAGAGAAAATTTTCTAATTAGAACTGAATGAAAATGCCATATTTCCTCAAGCAAATTAAAAAAAAGAGCACTATATAGTAAAAAAATGTCATTTCATGGCGAAGACAAAGACTAGCGCTCCTACACATTTGCGCTCCCACTCCACTCAATTGTCCTTACATTTTACATTTCTGCATCATATTCTGTCGTCGCTATGAAAAGTAAAAACATTGCAGATACGATACTCTACTATATTGAAACGAGCTTTAAGCTCTGAAGTATAGAGCTTAAAGTTACTTGTACGTAAGCTTTAGGAAATTCTGATGCAGGGAAAGATGAGAGTGGCTGAATTGAGGTAGAAGCTAAAGTGTGGAATAAAAGTGACGAGTAAAACTCGAAAGAAATAAACTAGAAATGAACGCTGAATAACGGCTATTGGAGATATTGGTAACGATTTCTGAAGCTCCGAGCTGTAGCAAATTGTATGAAAGCTTTATTGTGTATTGTAATTGGTATTATTAGATAAATTGAAAAATAGACCTTTTTTCAATTTATTTAATAATATCAATAATAATACCAATTTGTTATTTTCTTATAAAAACCTTATAATTATATAAATAAAAATATACCTATATATTAAATCATGGACAAAGTTATGTTAGACTTTATACAATATATGTGGTGGTGGTAGGTTCATTTTTCATTCAGGGAAACGATTAAATATATATATATATATATATATATATATATATATATATATATATATATATATATATATATATATATATATATATATATATATATATATATATATATATATATATATATATATATATATATATATATATCGTACGGTTGTCTAGGGCAATAGAACAATTGATTGAAATTTTTAATTAAAGAATGTGAAAAACTAAGTGTCTACATTATACTAAATAACCAGCTTCAGGCGTATCCCACATTCGCCGAATATAAGGCATTGCATGTTAAGTGGCGAAACTCAACGCCGCGTTTTGTCTCGGTACCAGAGCAAAGAAATGAAAGTATTAAATATTTCATCTTCTCGAGTGACAATCGAACCCACAGGATGTGGACGTGTTTACAGTCGTTTGAGGCAGACCAGGCCACAGGTTTACTACACTAGTTCATAAATGTTAAGTAAAACCGACAATCAGTCGTGTTATTAACTATGAATGTATTTCGACACAGTCAGGTCACGTTACAGACCGTGAATACTGTAAATGTAAGCAACTTCCGGTGTCTCGGGGGCCGTAAATTTTAAATTCCCGTCCGCTGTGGCATACAGATATATTTAATCTATGACCAAAATGCTTAGGCTTTGATGCTTTAATTTTATTGTCTTTGAATAATTATTAATAGGCCAATAGGCCTGTGTGTGACGCAGCGGCACAAGAGTGTGACTGTAACCGACAGGTTCTTCACGCTTTATCCCGCATGAGGCAAGGTGGACAGAGGGAACCCGGGAACCTAGTGTTAAAACACTCCGCTCCACTTCCGTTTCCCATTTTCCGCCGAATTTGAGGCATTGCGTGTTGAGTGGCGGAACTCAACGCCGCGCTTTGCCTTATTATTACCAGAGCGAAGAAATGAAACATTAATTTTAATTGAAAATATTAAATATTTCATTGCCTTGACTGGGGATCGAACCCAGAACCTGTCGGTTACACTCACACTCTTGTGCCGCTGCGCCACGACAGGCGCATTTTTACATATAGTTTTTCATGATTTGGATATGCAGAGTAATTCTAGTATCGAGACTTTGAGAGCATATTACATGGAGGAACTAAACCCCTTCGTCTTATAATAGTGGGTAAATAATTAAACTAATTCCCTTGTATAAGAGTGCAGTTCATGAATCTTTTCAATTAAAACATATGATAATGTGTCATAATGGTTTCATTTTTACTATTAAATAGCTTTATGTTTCAGTTTGACGAAGAAGAAAATAAGAAATATTTAATAAATGTCAATGTCTTAATGGAAATGGAGAGTATTACACTAAGTTCTCAGGTTCCCTTCTTCCGCAGTTCCCAGTGTAAGATACGGTGAGTGAGGTGAATAGTGTGTAAAAAGAAAAAAACCATCCTATTCAACTTTTGCTGTAAATATATGTACGTATTTACTTATAATAAAAAGATCCCTTTTAAAAATATAAAAATATTTTTTTTAAAAACGAGAATGTTTTTAAATTTAATATTTGTTTCTACATAGTGTGAAACTAAAACCCTTAAGACATATTCTAAGCTATGTACCCACAACAGGTGTATAATTTAATTATTATGACAACAAAAACTAATTTCAAACTTAAATTTAGTATACACAAGTAATTAGTCCACATTGTTTGTATAACGTTCTCATCACTTTCCTTCAGTAACTGAAATTTTCACTATAACATAGGTAATAGTACCTACAGACCGTTGTTTTAATGGTAAAGAGAGTTAACCCATATATTACTAATTTCGATACAATGAAAGCAACGGAGATACATTTAAATTCAATAAGGTATTTTTAAAATTGAGGCCTGTCGTGACGCTGTGGTACAGACTTGTGACTGTAAACGACAGGTTATGGGTTCGATCCCCACTAGAAGAAATGAAATATTTAATATTTTAAAATTAAATATTTATTGATCTCATTTTTTCGCTCTGGTAACAAGGCAAAGCGCGTCGTTGAGTTCCGCCACTCAACACACAATACCTCAAATTTGGCGGAAAGTGGGCAATGGAAGTGGAAAGAAGTGTCTTAACACTAGGTTCCCAAGTTCTTTCTGCCTACCCTGCCGTGCGCTGGACAATGCGTGAAGCAGAGTTGAGTAGAGTAGAGTATTTTTAAAATTTTATTGAACTAGACACAAACGCATGAGCGTAAACGCGACAGCTTATGGGTTCGTTCTCACTCGAGGAAACGAAGCTCAACTAAATCGCCAAGTTTCCTCTGTGTATCCTGCCATATGAATAAAATGTAACAAGCGACTAAGAATTTCGATGTAGCGATGACAAACATATTAGTAGTAAAGTTCTTGGACGGTTTTCGATTTTCAAAAGGTGCTTTATAATTTGTATAGATACATAATTATGTTTACTAAAGAAATATTTTATATATATTTTTGTATATTGACTTGAAATTTGTAATATGTGAGTTGACTCTCTTCTCCATTAAAACGATATACACCTGTACCTAAAACCCTTGGAAAGTCGTGACTGAACAACAAATTAGTCGCTAAGAGGCGATTAATGTCCTCTGAAGATGCTCCAATGAACTAACTTTTCAACACCAGTCTATCTCACTCTGACACATTCATTTGTTTTAAGTGTAACAAGGACGGAAAACTGAACTATTAACACTCCATCAGGTAAATGCTGGTTCTACGAAAAGATTTTTCCGAATTGTAAGTTATACATTGCTGTGATTTTATAGATTTTCGTTATATATTTTTATAATGAATGGTCAATGAATATGCATTTTTTAAATTAGATCAACAGACATTGTCCGTTATACTATATAGTAACAAATCGACTGAGGCAACCCTATCGGTAACTATCAAGCAGTCGTTACAGGAAAGTGATATTTGAAGATAGAAGTTCCACTTTTAGTCTAATTTACTGCTACTTTAAAAATAAAAAAGACAAAGTATATCTATGTCTATTAGTAAATGGTTATAATCGCCTAACTAGCGTAAGGTGAACTGATTGTATAGATAGTAGCCAAAAAAATAACTTTATATATATATTACTTAGAGTACTAGAAATGAGAATAAGAGCTTTGTTGGAGTAGTTATTACCCCAATTATGGAATTATAATAGACAAAGACAGAAATATTGGAATAGAGAATTATATATAATAAAAATAAACGTCGTCAAATTTTAAAAAAATAATTAGAATCTATGAGCGAACATCAATAGCTGATAATAGCGTAGGAACATTCCAGTTCTAAACTGACCACTGATTATTTTGGGAGGGGGTTCAATGAATGGTAAGTGCTCGGAATGAGCTCAGCCCAAAGCACAAACTTAGCTTTTATAGTCTAGAAACACGTAATGAAAGAAGAGAACGCCTTTTTATAATATTTTTCAATCTCACTCTGTATCTGCATTTAAAATGTGTAGTAATAGCGAAAATCAAAGAACGTATTACTTACAATACTAGTTGTTATGAAAGAACCCGCAGACAGCCGCATTAATGGACACTTAAATTTGATTTATACGTCTTTATACTTTTATAATTGTATAGATTTGTAATCTTATAATATCGGTCTTATTGAGTCATAAATCTTCTAGTATTTAATTCTGATATAAAATAATTTTATTCATCACATTTTGACTTAAATATAAAAAAAAAAATACATTTAAGATAGAAAGAAATAAGAAACTTACAAGTGAAGCCATTCGATCCAGCGTCTATTTACTTAAAGCAAATAACAAAATCTAATATAAACACGCCTTATATCCAGAGCAAAGTAGTAAGAAATAAGTTTAGCAGTTATGTAAACAGTTAACCTACCGGAGGTAAGGTAACTTCAAATAATAATCTAAATATCAAACCACTTTGAAAGTTCCAAGCTTAGCTGAAATAATTAAAGTCCGTTGAAGTGAAGGTATCATTCGACAGTATAAACAGTATATTTACTACAAAGTAACCGATAGATCCAATATCGGCGCTAAACAAAGGTTTACAAGAGTTTTAGACACGCCCATATCGCATATTCAATGTAGGGGCAAAGTCAACAGCGTAGTCCAGGGGACTGAATAATATTATGAGTATTTGTACGTACAATCATGATAATATACCTATATAATATTGAAATTAGATTAAAACCTGTCGTGGCGCAGTAATTAAGTCTGAGTGTAAATGAGACGGTTATATGGGTACCTTCAAAAAGCGCGTCTACCTCCACCTCATTATATATATATATATATATATATATATATATATATATATATATATATATATATATATATATATATATATATATATATATATATATATATATATATATATCCACCACACGTAAGGCAATGGCTCAGAATGGACGAAAGGATTATTATTTATTATTAATCTCATTCTCAACAAGATTAACTTTAAATAAAAATAATAATAGCCATTTTTTATTATCGTTACTTATTTCAGTTTTAAATATTATAATAGAGGTATGTATGTACTACCATAACAATCATTAACAGAACAGACTCTTTAAGAACTTTGAATTATTAACTCTGCTAACTCTATAGCCGTATTTATTTTAATTAAATAAAAACATAATATAGTAAATAACTTATAAATCAAAAAGAAATATGTGCCATAACTATGTTATTTAAATATTATTTTTTCAAAGAAAGTTGTCCAAGCTTATAAAAGAATTTGACACAACGGTTGACTGAACGTGATAGCTGTAGGTTTCCTTCCTACTCATAGAAGTGAATTGTTTACCGTTCTCGCTTTGGTAACAAGAAGCACCACAGATGAGTGCTTCCACTTAACACTCGATGTCTAGAGATATGGACGGATAATTAGGAACACATTATATTTTCTCTGCCTATATAAAGTTTTAATATATATTTGTAGCGTTAAGCTATACTATAAGTCAATACAAAATGAATATATTGACACAAAAAATATATACATCAGTTCCCTGGTCTACATGCTTTACGCATCGCTGCCACTGACCAATATGCGACGACTAACGTGAATTTCCATTCAATCTTCATAGCTTTTCAATAATATCGATACAGGCAATTACTTTTGTGTTAGCTTAGCGTATATTGTGTTGGAAATAACAAGCTCTACATAGTCTATTATGAAATAAACGATAAATTCACAAACTAGAGTCATCACTATTTTTATCGATAGATTTTAACTAGAATTTGATTTAAATATATTTTTATTAATTCTTTATTATCTGTAATATGTAATTGGTATTGTTACAATATATCGCATATATATTCGTACGCCATAAACCAATATAACTGTGTTAATTATTCAGAAATTACAAAATATAATGATGTACCTTCGTAGTAACATTTTTGTTTGGTTTTTAATTAATATTTACTGTTAAGATTATACTAAGTGCTACTTAAAATCAAACATAAAACACAGCGTTGAGTTCAGAGTTTTTATTTATTACGCCCTACTAACACCCTACTTTCATGGGCCTACTTCTAGCCCTAAGAATTGCATAATAAGGCGTACATAGCAGCTACTCTACTATGAACAGAATATGGCGTGAACCTTAAAACAACACAAGGTTTCATAATGAAATCATATAATTTATGATGATTTTTACATATATATACATATATACAGAGAAATAATATAATTTATACAAATATTTGAATTTGGTAATCTAGTCTTTCACCACGCGCGCTCTTCATCTTTATGTTGACGGATGTGAAGCTCACTCCTCCGGCAGTCACTGACGCTTTAGCTTTTGTCGATGTCATATCAATAACAGATATACCCTGAAGTTATAACAAAGATATTTAAGTTGTAAACTCTTGTAAAAAGTATTGTGGTAGTATTATGAATTAGAGCAAATATATATGAATATAATTTTAAATAAAAAGTAATCTCAATAAAAAAATCACTGCTTCAATATGCGGCAATATGCCTTATCTAATTTTCATAATAAATAGCTAAGAATTACTGCAATAAACAAGGCTTTTGATTAAAAGATCCGCACTCAAATAAATTTATTTATTTAAGAGCTACGGTACCAAACACGGGTACACAAACAGACCAAACTTAATAATGTCTTTGATTTTCGACCAAACTTATTTATTACACCCCTTTTTTATGTCGCGGGTTAAAATAATAATTTACATTTGGAATGAGTTAAAGTGGGAATGAAAATTGGAATGTTGGAATAATTATATCAGGTTCCAACTGAAAATAGTTGGAGTTATCATATTTAATTCAATCTTTTTGCTTATATAAAAGCGCGGTTAAGTTGTTCTATTTATTGACTTCGAATATAAAATTCAAAGACACTGTGTTCTTTATAATCAGTTATTTATAATTACCCAGCTTTGCAGAATAAAAAGTTAAACTATCAAATCAGAACAAAATCACATCAGAAAACACATCAGAATTTTATCTACAACCACACCGGTAGAAAATATTTAGATATTAAAGTTATGAAAGTATTTATTTTTCTTAATCTTACAATGAGCCAAAATCTAACAATATAAATAAATAGCCAGAAAGAAGAGAAATATCACATTCTTTCACCTTATATACAAGCATCATATGATATAAATATAAAACTTACTTTTATTGGTTGATTTCCTTCATAAAAAACTTTTTTGGTGCGAACTTTGAACGGTATAGCCGAACGCTTAATACTTTCCACATAAGCTATCTGCCCTGTTACGTTACCTATTAACAAACTGTCGGATGTACAATAATCTATAAAAAAGAACACTGTTAAAATGACTGCAAATTTCATAAACATAGTCATTTTTATAAAGTGAAATATAGAATTGTCCACACAAAACTGAGCAGTTTCACCTTATTTTATCTTTTTTATATATTTAAAAATTTTATCCCGAGATTAAGATGACTCAAGCCCTTGAGATTTATCTTAAGATTAGATATTTTGGTACATTCTAGTACGATGTTTGCATGCCTGTTGTGGCGAAAGTACACAAATATGTTAGTGTAGACGCAATAGTTTATGGGTTTCATTTCCACTAACACAAAAAAAATATTTTTATGATTTATTTATGGAATCACAATAACTTTATCGTGATGTTGATTATTTAGGAAATAATGTAAAATGTTTTTATTCAACTACTTATAATAAATAAATATCTTGACATGATCCTTCCCGTGTTGGAAGACATTACTCCAGTGATCACCCACATAATAAATTTCTCACTGTCACGTAATGTTTTTCCGGTTCAGTGGAAAAAGGCTTATGTCATTCCTTTACCTAAAAATTTCAACCCAACCAACGCTTCTGAATATCGACCTATATCTATCCTTCCAATTCTTTCCAAAGTCCTTGAATCTATCGTGCATAACCAACGTTACTCTTTTCTTTCTTCCAATAACCTGCTCTGTCCTTACCAATCTGGCTTTCGTCCTTTTCACAGCACAGTAACTGCGCTGTTGAATATCACGGAGGACATACGATTTGCTATGGATAACACCAAGCTCCCCGTAATGGTACTCCTGGATTTCAGCGGCGCTTTTAACCCGGTGGACTTTGATATACTTCTGGGCATTCTTCGTGCAGTTAACCTTTCTACCTCAGTGATTGAATGGTTTAACTCTTATCTCTTCGGTCGCCACCAATGTGTTAAAACTAATGACGAAATCTTGACGTGGTTAAAACTCACTGCTGGCGTGCCACAAGGCGGTATTCTTTCTCCACTTCTGTTCTCTATTTTTATCAATAATATCTCAAAAATCATTTCGTCTCCCTACCATCTGTATGCAGATGATTTACAATTATATCGTTCTTGTAACTTGAACGAATTGTCAGACGTTATTGCAGCTATAAATTAAGACCTTTCTGCTATTCATTCTTGGGCCGGATCTTTTGGCTTGCTAGTGAATCCTAAAAAATCACAGGCAATTATTATTGGCAGAAACAGAATAGTATCTAAAATAAATTGGGACTCAATACCAAAAATTCTATATGCAGGAACTGACATTACATATTATATGAAAATTAAGAATTTAGGTCTAACTTTTGACAGTAATATGTCCTGCACATATTAATGATATCAGCAAACGCATGCGTTTCTCTTTCCATTCTCTTAAGCGTCTCCAATATTTCCTCCCTTACAAAACCAAAATTATGCTTGCGCAAAGGAGAAGACATTCTCCTCCCAATTTTTGACTACGCCGACGTCTGCTATATAGATGTGACCGAGGAGCTACTCAATAAGCTAGAGCGACTTCAAAACCTTGCCATACGTTATATTTTTGGTCTACGTAAGTATGATCGCGTTTCCCAATTTCGAGCTCAGCTTAATTGGCTCCCAATCCGACTTCGCCGAGATATGCACATCCTTTCACTCCTATATAAAATTCTTAATTATCAATATTTCCCTTCCTATTTGCGTTCCCGTTTTACCGTACTCCCCCTCCCCTTACGTTCTAGGCGGTCTTGTGTCATACCGACGCTTGACGTACCGAAATGTAATACTAAATACATGCTAAAATCATTTACAGTTCATGCCGCATCATTATGGAACCAACTACTTAAATCCATCCAGAAAAGCCCATCCATTATTTCCTTTAGATTCAAATTAAAAAAATATTTTCTCTCTACTACTTTAGACGGTGGTTAAAATTTTTCTAGCTCTTTTTCCTGGTATTTATACTTATGTATATATATATATGTGTATGTATGTGTGTATATATGTATATATATATATATATATATATATATATATATATATATATATATATATATATATATATATATATATATATATATATATATATATATATATATATATATATATATTATATGTATTTTATAGCTATGTTTATATATTTATTTATTCGATGTTTATATTTGTTTTATATGGATTATATAAAATATATGAATATTTAATAATATCTAAATTTAAATTTCTTTAATTGTGCTTGCTTTACCCGCTTATTGTAACGTATCCACATACACTGGTTGACTGGCAGAGATCTCTTAAAGAGATAAGTCCGCCTTTGTATACTAACTGTTTTTTTTTATTTCTGTTTTTATATTTTGTAGTACAATAAAGAATATTATAAAAAAAAAATAAGATTATTGAGCAAGTGCTTTGTGTCACAGAGAGAGGCCTGTCGTGGCAGAGAAGCCTGCTCGATTTAATTAAATATTTAATTTATTTAGATTTATGTTATAAACGCAAAGCGCGGCGTTGAATTCCGCCACTCGACACATAATTGCTCATATTCGGCTGCCCTGCCTGCTGTTACGATTATGTTTCATAGTTACAAAACGTTATAACTCTTTTAATTATCAAGAAAATACAATACATAATTATGTACATGTTTTTATTCACAGTTCAGATAATCCTGAGTACAAATTAAAATGGAACTGATTGAAATTTATAATAAGGATAGTCAAGGCACAATAAAGTTTACGTTGGATTCTGCAATCCTGCACGATATTTATTCTAAGTAAGCATTATGAAAGATGATAAGTGTTATCTTATAGATGATCTTATTTTATTAAGCCAAAATAAAGTCAGCAAGAATTTAAGAATAAAAATTATATATTCGTTTTTAACTGATTGCGGTTGACTGAAAGATTTCATTTACGTGTAACTTAATGGTCCTCTAAGAATGGGCGTTCCACAAGGTTCTATTCTCGGTCCCGGTTTATTTTTGTTATATATAAATGATTTACAATTTTATGCAAAGAATTTAGTTATATGTATATAAGTTAAATGCAAAAAAACTAAATGTATACAATTTACGTTACCTAACGTTAAAAAACAAAATTTTGGTCTTACTATTAAAGGTGAAAGTGTCGAGGTGACGGAATCAACGGTTTTTTTAGATATAACTATAGATTCCAAGCTTCAGTGGAATTCCCATCTTGCAACACTCGCAGATAAACTCAGCAAAACCGTGTTCACAGTTAAGAAAGTAAGGCAAATTATGGACGTTAATACTGTCCGACTAGTTTATTTTCAATATTTTCATAGTATTCTTTCCTATTGCTACTATGGGGCAGCGCCGCCGATATGAATTCAATATTTATACTGCAAAAAAAGAGCCGTAAGATCTATTTATAATCTTAAAGCTCGAGATTCTCTGCGAGATGTTTTTAAGGATACAGGTTACGGTTGCTTCTCAATATATTTTTTACAATATTTTGTTTGTCCGGCAACATATTCGCTGTCGCCTTCAAAAAGTAAATAAGTCATTTATGGATCTGAATATACGTATCTACAATAGTATTCCGCAGTGTATTTTGAATTTGCCACAAGAGAAGCTTAAAGTAAATGTGAAAGTAATGTTAATTAAGAAAGCGTACTACACTGTCGAAGATTATTTGAATGATACAAATGTATTTAATTAAGGTCATTTGAATTTCATGCAGGATAGTCACTATTGCATTAAACAATGAAATTGTAACTTTATTCAATATTGAAAAGATCAACTGTTGAGTTTCTTGCCGGCTCTTCTCAGCAGAACCGCATTCCGAGCCGGTGGTAATTTTTATGTTTGTGACAATTCAAAAGTGCTTGCTAAAGCCTATTTGAATAAAGAATTTTTTGAATTTGAATTTGAATTGTAAACGAGGCAAGTTGTGGGTTCGGTACCCACCCAAATAAATAAATTTTCATATCCTTGCTCTGGTACCCCAAGAATTTGGCTGATTTTGTAATTGTGGTTCACCACTTGAACAGAAGTGTTTTAATGAAAACAAAATCTCTTAACACTAGGTTCCCAGGTTCCCTCTGTCTACCCTGCTATGTAAATATGGCGTAAATATAAAGGAAAACGTTACATAAAACTACAAAGTTTTACCACACTTTTTATTACAAATACAATTAATTTTTCAACGCTTTGATGCTATAATTTGAAATATTTTTACATAGTTATATAATTTAGACAAATATTTGAATTTGGTAATCTAGTTTTTCACCGCGCACGCTCTTCATCTTTATGTTGACGGATGTGAAGCCCACTCCTCCGGAAGTCACTGATGCTTTAGCTTTTGTCGACGTCATGTCTATTACAGATATACCCTGTGAGATAACAAACATATTAAAATAATAATAATAATATTGAGGCCTGTCGTGGCGCAGCGGCACAAGCGTGTGACTGTAACCGACAGGTTCTGGGTTGGATCCCCACTCGAGAAGATGAAATATTTAATATTTTCAATTTAGATATTTAATGTTTCATTTCTTCGCTCTGGTAACAAGGCAAAGCGCGGCGTTGAGTTTCGCCACTCAACACGCAATGCCTCAAATTCGGCGGAAAGTGGGGAACGGAAGTGGAACGGAGTATTTTAACACTAGGTGCCCGGGTCCTCTCTGCCTGCCCTGCCTTGTGCGGGATACAGCGTGAAGCTAAGAAAAGAAGAAGAATGATAATATTATTATTTATTGTACACCTCAAAAAGATGTATAACAGTTACAACAAAAAATGTAAAAGAGGCGACCAAGTCATAGGACATCAAGACGAGAGATAAGGGAAATGAAAAAGGGATTACAGGGAGTGAAAATTAAACATACATACCTACATAGATACATACATATATGGCTATTTTGTGTAAAAAAGATAGAGAGAGAGAGAGATGTGGTAGTATTGTGAACTAGTGTAAATTAAAAAAAAAATTAATCTTTTCTAAGAACAGCAATGAACAACGCTTTAGATTAAAAACTAATCAAAATTGTAACATCCCTTCTTTTTTATAGTGGGTTAATTGATGATTTACTATTGGAATTATTTACATTTGGAATGAAAATATGGTTGTTGGAATGATTATATCAGATTCCAACTGAAAATTGTTGTAATAATTATATTTAATTCTACCTTTTTGCTTACAATAAAGTACAAAGCGTTAAGTTGTTCTATACAATAAATTAGAGTTGGAGAGATTCGAATCAAGCAAAGGGACACCGTGGTCTTAACAAAATATATTTCTAGCTACCCAGCTATGCAGAATAAAGAGTGAACATTAAAGAAACATATATCAGAATTTGCTTTACAACCACACCGTTAGGAAATATTTTGATATTTATTTTTAAATAATGTATAACGTTATTATATTTTTTTTCTTTATGCAACAATGGACAAAAATTAACGCAATTAATAGGCAAAAGCAGGGATATGTGACATTCCCTCACCTTATCAAATTGCAAGATATGATAAAAACATAAAACTTACTTTTATTGGTTGATTTCCATTATAGAAAATACTTTTAGTGCGAACTTTGAACGGTATAGCCGAACGTTTTATACTATCTACATAAGCTAGCTGCCCCGAAATATTACCCAATACCAAACTATCAGATTTACAATAATCTATAAAAAGGAACACTGTTAAAATGACTGCAAATTTAATAAATAAAGCCATTTTTATGAAGTGAAATTTAGTAATTTTCTCAGTAAACTGAGCAATTTATGCTCATTTTATATTTCAAATCATTATCTTAAGATAAAGTTTATCTTTTTTTTTATATTTCAAATCTTTATCGCGAAGATGATTCAGGCCCTTGAGATTTATCTAAGGATTTGATATGAATAGGTAGATATTTGGTTCACTCCACGATATGATGCATAAGGCCTGTCGTGGCACAGGTGCACAAACAAGCGAGTGTAAAAGTGATAGGTTGTGGGTTTAATTTCCTTTTGGTAACAATATTTAATCTTTACCGCGGTACTAATTCTTACTAATAAGAAAATGTACATGTTTTTATACGAACAAACATAATAAATAAATGAAAAAACTTGATTCTTACTCAGCTTCACGCTGTGTCTTGCACTTGGCTAAGTGGGACTTGGAACCTAGTATTAAGATACTCCGTTGCACTTCCACACTCTTTCGGAACTCAACGCCGCGTTTTTCCTTTTTACCAGAGCGTGGAAATGAAAACATTAAATATTTAAATTGAAAATATTAAATATTTCATTTCGTCGAGTGGTTCCCAAGTTCCATCGGCTTTTTGTATATCTTTTATAGACATACTGTCAACAAAACAAATTAAATCAAATAATTAATACTAGTATATTACTCCACATTAAATCCAAAATTGTGGTAAGTGCACAACACTCTAAATATTACAAAAAAATTTTTAGCTTCACGCTGTGCGTGTGTGTTTTAAACCTAGTGTTAACTCCGTTACGTTCCCCACTTCCAAATTTAAGATACTGCGTGTTGAGTATCAGAGCTCAACGCCGCGCTTTGCCTAGTTACCATAGCGAAAAAAATAAAATATGAATTATTTCGGGATCGATTACAAACACTGGAGACAACAACTTACATTATAAAATAAATAATTATCTAAGAATTAATTTCAACTATGTTAATTATGTACCAATTTAATTATGAAAGTATTGAAATTCCTTACGTATTTTAGATGTTGAAAACACAGTTTCTAATTCACACATTGTTAAAACTTTCCAAACTTAAATACAAATATCAACATAACTAAATAACACTAAAATTATAAAACGGTATTTTCTAAAAAAAAAAGAACGATTCAATAAACAATATCTGCACATTAAATCTTAGATAAGCTTCACCTTCGAGCAACGTCGAGTCCAAGGCTTGAAATTCGGATGAATTATAGCGATATCATATAAATAAGGATTTAAGGCATCAGAATAAATTCCCGAAGGCCCCCAGCAAAGCTCACAGTATTATTTTACGTGCTATTTGTTTGTTTTTATTGCTTTCGCTGGCTTGGAACATGCATTAATATTGTAGATCACGGGTCCTTGAATTCAATGTTTTGAAGGGTTCTTTATTATTTTTCTTATAAAAACGATAAGGCGGAAAATTAAAAATAAATTATTTTTTAGTTTCAAGCTGTTGTTTAGTTCCCGCACATGACACATACGGGATTTAGCGTGAAACTGAAAAAAAAAATTAGTAGGCAGAGGAAACTTGGGAATCCAGCGTTGAGATCGACTGCGTTTCGTTCTCCATTTTTAGCCGAATTCGAAACATTGCGTGTTGAGTGGCGTAACTCAACGCCGCCTGCCTTATTACCATAACCAATAAATAAATATATTAAACTCTTCATTTCCTCGAATAGGGATTGAAACTACAACTTGTCGGTTTTTCAGCCACACGCTTCTACCCCTGCGACAGGCTTCTAAGATAACTCTCTCTTAAATATGATGTATATGGACATTTAACGTTACTGTGTTAAAATGGATAAAGAAATGGAGTTTAAATATTTTTCCTTGAATGAGATCCAAATCCAGAACTCACGTGAATGTCACAATTACGGTATAATATTAGAAGATAAGGTTTGACTATGAAAACAAATCATACGCCAAGAATTCTAACAAAAGATTATCAGAATTCTTAACGTCTTTTTCACGTCGCCGGCTGTTAAAATTGAACACTGATTTTTATTAATAATATTTTCGTTCACGGTATCACTTCTCTTTTATAATTAATTTATGATTATTTCATTATTTCCCCATTAAGAGGCGTAAAAATTAAAAAAATCTAATTCGATTTATATATTAAAAATATATATAAATATATTTTTATTACGGCGGTTGAATCGCACGGTACATGAGTTACAGGTTATATTCCCATTCAGCCGAACAAAATTTATTATTCACTTTTGTTCGCTTTGGTAAGAAGAAAAAGCATGGTGTGGCGGCGAATTTCACCACAAAATACAATGTCACCACAAATTCGGCGAAAAATGACCAATAGTAGTGTCTTAATGAGAACGGAGTATCTTAAAATTAGGTTCCCAAGTCTACTCCGCCTATCCTGTTATATGCGGGATATTCTAAACACAAGTAAAAATATATAACAAAAAGTGACAAATAACAACTAAAATAAGTTACACTTGACAACACAAAACCGTGTCACATTTTATTTTCACCAGACGTTCTGGTCTTGACATTGAGAGTAATCTGTAAATAGAATAAAAGACCATTTGATATTTTCAAAATATGATTTCTTTTTAGATATACTAGATTGTTTGTTAAGATGCCTGTCACAGCACAGTGGCAGAAACGTTTGGGAAAGGACACATGACGGTGCCAAGTACTACTGAAGATAATATTAAATATTTTATTTGATCATGAGAGTACTTATGAACAAATAAAATATTTAATATTATCATCTCTACACGCTGGTAGGAAACAAAGCGCGGTGTTGAGTTCCGCCATTCAACCTGCAAAAGAGGAGAACGGAACAGTGCCTTATTACTAAGTTCCATATTTCCGTCCGCCTACCCTGTCATGTGCAGGATGCAGCGTTAAACTAAGTAAAATATTACAATAAGACGCAATACATTCTTTCCTGCATAGTATAGTTGCTTAGAGAACGTAGTGTTAATAGTCCATATTTTTCCGAGTTTTTGAGACATTGTGCATTGAATATTGAAATGCAAAATATCTCAAAAACTTGAAAGAAACGGCTAATTTCTTTAACTAGAGAGAGGAAATAAAAAAATATTTAATTAAATCTTGAATGAGAATCGAATCCATAACCAACGGGTACATTCAGAGGCTGTGTGCTCAGGCACGCACTGTATTACAACGATCTAATAATTAAATATTAATTTAATTATTAATTAGTTAAATATTATCTTAAAACACGACGTATGTATATGTATTTTATGTATCAAGCTAATTATAGGAACTATTCTGATGTTACATAGTTTTTTTTATAGTTTCGTAACACTCTATTCTCATTATTTGTTTAAGGCTGGTGACATGTACTGTAACCTCAATTGTAGACCTGTTCCTATTCTCAGCACTTTATCTAAAATATTCGAGAAATTACTAGCTGTTTTAGATTTATTAACTTTCACGCTAAACAGAAAATTATCGGAATCTTCTTAGACCTATCTAAGGCTTTTGATACTGTCTACATCCCGAAAGAAAGGGGCATAATCAATAATGTTTTTCGGAGCTACTTAACTGATCGCTCTCAATGACTTGTAATAGATAATGTTATAAGTTGGCAAGAAATTCTAAATATTGGCGTTCCTCAAGGAAGTGTCCTAGGACCTACTTTGTTCCTCATTCACGGTAACGATCTATCTAACATATATTTACTAAACTGTAAAATAGTATCAAATGCTGTTGATATAACCTTTCTTGTATATGGCGTAAGCCACTGAGGACTGAGGCTAGAACTCTTGTAGAAAATCATCTGGCTTCTGTGTATAATTGGTGGGCTAATAAATAATTAGCTTTTTACTGGCAAGACAAAATAGAATTTATAACATTTGCTCCACATTTTAATAATAATAAATTTAATAATATTCCATCACTACCAGTTTCTATAAGATTTCGTACTAAGCACTGTAAAAATAATGAATTTGGAACTACCAGGATACAAAGATTCCTGGTCTATTGTGCAAGTATATTCACCAACAGAGCAAACAAAAAAGGAAATGATAAACAAATTCTACCACGATTTGAATAAAGCAATTATAGAGCACTGCCACAAAAACTTAATAGTACTAGGAGATTTTAACGGTCAAATTGGTGAAAGACGCTCAGGAGAAGAGTTCATAATAGGAAACTTTACGTATAATAAGAATAGAAGTAAGAACGGAGAAAGAGTCGTCCATTTTGCATTGGGAAATAACTTAACTATACTAAACACAATGTATAGAAAAAATAAAAATAAAAAGTGGACCTGGACCACACCCGATGGGAAGAACACAAATGAAATCGATTTTATAATGACTAATAGAGCCAGATACTTTACTAACTTCGATGTGATTAAGAATTTAAATTTCAACACGGACCATAAATTAATAAGAACAGAATTTACTGTAAAGCAACCAAAAAATATCAGACCAAGACAATATATAGAGCACAACAATTCTAAAAATTACGATATGGATCAAGTTATAACTGATCTTAAAGACGCATTCACAAATTTCGAGGACTCAACAAAGGAATTTGGTATACAAGAAAAGTATAACTGGATAGAAAGCACAATAAAATCACAAATTAAATTATCTGCAAACACAATCAAAACATTAAAGAAAAATTTTACAACTAATACTCTTAATCTATTAAAGGAAAGACACATTTCGATTAATGCTAAAAGTACACCAGATAGACGAGAACAGATAACCAAAATTACCAAAAAAATAAATAACAGCATGAGAAAAGATCGCAAACAGCACAGAATAAAAACTATTGAAAAATATATTGGGAAAACTGGTGGAATAAAAAAAGCGTATAGGGAATTACAGAATTCTAAAGACTGGATAGTGAAATTAAAAAATGATAAAGGGAATTGGAAAAGCCGCCGTAGAGACATACTCAACATAGCTACAACGTACTATAAGAAACTGTATGCAAGCAACATTATCAACGAGGAAGTTGATCTGGAAGATATCTATGATGTCCCTACAATCATCTCATCTGAAGTAAAAAAAGCTATCGAAACCCAAAGCGTAGCCAAGACACCAGGACCCGACGGAATAAGTAACGAGATCTTAAAGCAAAGTAAAGAGATATGTATACCTGTTCTAACAATTATGTTTAATGATATTATGAACACAGAAATAATTCCGCATCAGTGGTTAGAATCTAATATCATCCTTCTATATAAAAAGGCGATAAACATGATATTGGAAATTATCGTCCTATTAGTCTTATGTCAAATCTATATAAGATATTTTCAAAAATAATATTAAAACGAATAGAAGGAAAATTAGAAGAACATCAACCAGTAGAACAGGCAGGTTTTCGTAGAGGTTATTCAGTTATTGACCATATCCACGTAGTACGCCAAATTATAGAGAAGTATAAAGAACCTTACATACTATATAGCTTTTATAGACTATAGTAAAGCGTTTGATTCTCTAATTCACGAAAAAATATGGAAGGCTCTAAAAAAACAAGGAATTGAGCATAAATACATAAGATTAATAAAAAACGTCTACAGTCAAAGCACAACAAAGATTCAACTAGAGAAGAAAAGCAATTCATTTAAAGTAGAAAGAGGCGTAAGGCAGGGCGACCCTATGTCACCAAAACTATTCTTAGCGGTACTGGAACAAATTTTCAGGAAAATTAATTGGGAAAACCTTGGGATAAATATTAACGGGACGATGCTGACGCATTTAAGATTTGCTGATGATATTGTACTATTTGCCAAAACTTCAGATGACATATGTAGAATGATAAGAGATCTTGCGAATGAAAGTGATGAGGTAGGTCTAAAACTAAATCCAGAGAAAACAAGAGTAATGACAAATGGAAAGAAAAATACAATACAACTAGAACATAAGGAAATTAATTACACCGATGAACACATTTATTTGGGGCAACTCATAACTCAACAAGAACCTATGCAAAAAGAGATAGCGAGACGAATTAATAACGGTTGGAGGAGGTACTGGGGGTTAAAAGAAGCTATGAAAGATAAAGCCTTCACATAAGCATGAAAAGCAAGCTATTTAATACCAGTATATTACCCGTTCTCATGTACGGATGCCAATCGTGGACTTTAACTCGGGAGATAACCAGCAAATTGGCAACCTGTCAAAACGCAATGGAGAGAAGTATGCTTACAGTGAAGAAAGTAGAAAGAATTAAAAACAGTGTAATAAGAAATAAAACAAAGGTTATTGATATAACAGTAAAAATTAGAAGACTTAAATGGAGATGGGCAGGGCACATGCTAAGAGGTCAAGACAAGTGGAGTAAAAGAGTTACTGTATGGTACCCCAGAGATGGTAAGCGAACGAGAGGTAGGCCTCTGAGGAGATGGGACGATGATATCCGTGAAGTAACAGGAATTATGTGGAACAGAGTGGCTCAGGAACGAACAGAATGGAAAAGGTTGGAAGAGGCCTTTGCTGACTGGCAAACGGATCTACAGAAAATTAAGAAACAAGACATATTAAATTAGTAAGAGTAAGACTACTTCATGTTATGTTATATTGTTTAAGTTTTGTTACATTAAGAATGTTATAATAAGATCCGAATAAAAGGCTATATTATTATTATTATTATTATTATTATTACTAAGCACTGTAAAAATATAAGTGGGTGTAACTGGGTGGGTTTAATATCTATTTTAGTTTTTTATTTGTGTTATATCGAGCAACAAATATACTTTCAGTAAGAAAATTATTTATAATAACACCGCAACGTAAACACTCGCAAACACCTTACAATAAATATCTTATTAACAGCAAGTATATTTTAGTATATAATATCGTTAGTTCAAGTATTGTTTCCATCGTTGTTTTGTTTTTTTTTTTTAATTCTTCTGTAAAATTGCTGGAGAAGGGCGTTAATGATTACAACACATTTTTCAACTAAGTCACATATCAAGCCTAATTCTTTTAGTACCAATATATTTATTTTTATTTTTTTTATTAAGTCACTCAAGTCATTGCTTATTGACTAGCGAAATTCAACGCTGCACTTTACCTATTTTCAGAGCAAGGATTAAGGATTTAACTTTTTTTTATTTTCCCTACCGGAAATCGACTTCACAACCGTTGCGTGTACAATGACATGTCCAACCAACATATTTTTATACTGCTTAAGCGAAGTCGAGTGATTTCAGTGACTATACATACATAATACTTACGGGTATTAAAATAAAGAAAAGCCTATAATAGATCAATCAAAGATTTTTAAAAATATTGTTCGTCAAATTAAGCAACAAAATAGCCACAATTGGAGTATCTACGTGAACGAAACACTTGATATCAGTATAGATATTACCCTCGTAGATATTTAAACCAACTACTCTATAACAAGTTATATCGTATAGATCTATACTTTTATATTAATACCTATTTTAAAACTAAGTAGTTAGTTTGTTCAGCAGAAAGTTTCAGCCTATATTAGAAACTATTGATATGATTTGAAAAATTGTGTATTTAACAATAAAATAATTTTGATGAGGAAGTCTATAGGCTACTATAATATCATGTTAATGACCATGATGTATAGCAGCAATGGTATCACAAAACCAAATTAACAAAGAAGAATAATTAGTTTTATAGATTTTTTAGCTTTCAGGGGCAGAGTAGACTAAGTTTTCGTACATTCAACTTCATCTTTTGCTAAAATTGACGCATGGCGTATTGAATGGTGGAACTCAACACTGCGATTTGGATCGTTACCAGAGCAAAGAAATGAAAATATGAAATATTTAATTTCATCGATTGTGAACTGAACCCGTAACCTATCTCAGTTACAGTCATATACCACTGCACTACGACAGGCCTCTTTAACAATTTAAATATTTTTACATTATAATTATAAATTCATTGACTGTAATCCCTTAACTAAGCATCGTTTCGAGGTGACGGCTCATATTAAGCCGAATTAATTACAACTAGATCATCCAGATACCGCTAACCTGACAGGTGACATGAAGCAAGAATATATACGATATTTATGTATTACAAATTCACGACTCACTCGCGGCTTCGTCCGCTTGAACTGCACAATTATTTATTTACAAATCTGTATAACTTTCGATTTATAAGATTAAGGTTTAAAAGACAATATCTACCAATTAAAAGAGCAGTCTCAGTAAACTCTATAATACAGTTAATTCGTATTTATTTTATTTTTTTTATTTAAATTTAGTGAAAAACTTTGTATTGACAAATTTTTTTTTAAATAAAACATTCAAATTTTTAGGAAAAACCAATTTACAATGGTGAAAATTTTTCTGAAGTTAAACAACAGAACGTACGGACAAATAGATGTTCTGACAACGGTTATCATCAAAGTGAGTCAAAAGTTTAAAAAGTACTTTTAAGCTTCTATTACATTAATGTTCTGAACATTATAAAGATAATATAGCATAAAATACATTCTATTGCCCACTCTCTGTCGAATTTTCGAGACATTGCTCCGTAACTCAACGCCAAATTCGTTTATCCGAGCAGAGAAATTATAACAATCTAAAATCTAAAGCCGACTAGGGATCGCACTAGCAACCATTATGATGATAGTCATACGCCCCACTGGGCTATTGCGGCTTCTAATCTTCAGCCAGTTCGATGACCCATTGTTTTATTCTTATTTTTTAAAAACACTGTAAAAAATAGTGATAAGATATGTTGATTCAGCAATTCAATAAACTGACTAAGACTATGAATATATCCAAAATCAAGATAAGAAAGAATATTGAGCATATGCCAAAAAAAATTTTATACAGAAATAACCAAATATAACTAAAAAGTAATAAAATTCGTATTCATGAACACCAGTTGCATAACAGTTCTGTTTAATAAACAGTTATTCAAAACAACGCTGGAGTCATTAAGTATTCATCTAGGAACTGTGGAATAAGCTTACGTTGTAGCCAAAATTAAATATTCCCTCAGTTCTGGACTTGTCCCGGTGGAAATTTCAATGTTCAAACCTTCTAAGATAGACATTGTGATGTTTGTTTTGGTATGTATTTTTTGATTTATTATACAAGAGATCCGTTTTGATTTTCAGATTTTCCGTCGTGGTACAGGGGCATGGCTGTGAATACGATGGGTATGGTTGAAAATCATACTTAGGGGAATATTTTCATTTCTTCGCTCTGCGAACGAGGCAAGGCGTGACGTTATATTGTGTGATTGCTATTGCGATATGGTGTAAGTGGTGACTCAACACGTAATGATTTGGAATTCTTTGGAAGCTGTAGAGCGGAAGCGTTTTAATAAGAATGGAATATTTCAACACTGGGTTTCCAGATTCTTTCTGCCTTACATGTTGTGTGCGGGACATAGGTACAGCTTGAAGCCAAATGAAATCATGATTTTTTTTTTGCTTATAATATTTTTTGTTTGATTAATATTTGTTTTATATTAACAATAGATAATCTATTTGATTCACAATAGAATCGACCTTACAACTAAGGTCATGTACGACCTGACTTCCACACGAAGAGTTCTTTAAAAAATGTGAAAGTGTCATGTTTATTGTACCGAAAGCCCCTGAAATATTATTTTAATTTATTTTTTAGTTTTTGGTATTATATCGGCAAAAGAAACACGTCATTTGTGAAAATTCCAACTGTGACAGACGGACTAACTGACATATAGTGCTTGTCTTGCCTACAAATAAAATATGTAGTTAATCAATTAATATTTATTTCCAAGTAGAATATCATACAGAATTGAACCTGTACTATCATCATCACGAAAACAGTACCCTGTTAATAATAACTTCTCAAATTTTACCATTTTACCTACAATATAGGTACATTAAACAGTTTACAAATTTACATATTACTAAAATTTAACAAGACTTAGCTAATATCATTAATATAAATTCACAACGTTCTAAGATAAGGGCCTTTTCAAGCTTATTTATTATAAACTTTTATGAAAATTGCGGTTATAGCAATAAATTAAAGCTTTCCAGCTTTGTTACGTTTAGGATCTCCTAATTAATTAGTTAAATTATTATATACGGTGTATTATATTACAACAAATTTGAATGTTGATGAATAAATAATTCAACAACGAGAATAAACAAGTTGTGGCGCAGCGGCAAAAGTGTGCGACTCTAACCGATCATTGGTTTGATACCTACTGGGGGTAATTTTATATTTTTAATACCTCTCTCTTATAACGAGGTAAACGCCACGTCAGTCAACTTGCAATGCCTTCACAATTTGACGGAAAATGGGGAACGGAAACGTTTTCATACGAGATAACCTACACTGCGAATTAATAATTAATCCAGAGGATAGTTCTGAAGCACGTTTTGTCGCCATTTTATATTTCATTTAAATCCATTATTTTATATATTTTATGTAAATTATAAAAAAAAATACTTTACTGTAAAGCTTCCTTTAAATGTGTTTAGGAGTTAAAAAAAATACTTTAATAGCTTTGACATTTATAATATTAAAAATATCCTTTTAACCTTTCTTTTTTATATATCATTGAAAATTTGCATTAGTCACCTCAGAAAGTTAATTCTCTACTTTTTCTCAATTTTAATTTTAAATAAAAAGTAGCGAAAATCAGTGTTAATATTGAGCTAATCAAAGAAACATTCTCTCCCCTATTACTTACTAGCGACCTATGTATTTCAGTTGCTTAAGTTTTTGCTATTTTATAGCCAAATTATTTTGCTTACATATATTTTATGTATACGCTAACTGTAAATCTGTCGTCATTTCAATCTTTCTTGTAACTTTGGCGAGAACTAGAACAAAAATAGTCTTACAATATGATATGATACCTAAAAAAATATTATAAAATCTTATTATGCTTACCGTTTTTGTAACTTAACGCTTATCCTACGCAGGTTAGTCATAAAAGACATTCCCTTTCCCACTTTCCATATATATTTTTCAGACGTGTTTCAAGTGGCGGAACTCAACATTGCTCTTTGTATTGTTCCGAGCAAAGAAATGATAACAATTCTACTTCTAAAATTGAAGTTGATCCCAAAGTATTTTGCGGTAAATATCGTATGCTCTCCTCCACAATACATCTGTCAATGAGTTTGAAATGCTAATAAATTCAGTACAACATAATGCACGAAATAATCGCATTAATTAACCAACCACAACCAACACCGAACCATCTGAAATACAAAATATTATTGTTATAGAGTAAATTCGTAATTACATCGAAGCCCAGGCTCTATGAAGCTCAAGTTATACGCCTAACAGACTGTGAACTGACATTTGAAATTATTGACAAATTATACTTAAAATAATAATAAATTGTAAGATGGGTCTACCAATTTAAAAATTAAAATTAACTTTTTATATATAATATTTGTATGATAGTATGACTTAGTTTTGAGTGGTGGGACTCAAAACAGCGATTTCCCATGTTATCATAGTAAAGAAATGAAAATATGAAATATTTCATATCCTCAAGTGGGAATTGAACCGCCCTGCCCCGTTTACAATAGTACGAGTGTGACCCTGCGAAAAAAAAATACATAAATATATTCCTATGTGTTATTCTGATATATCGCCTAAATAACTGTCAAATTTCATCAAATTCTGTTCAGTAATTTTTGCGTAAAAGAGGAACAGATATTTATAATACTAGCATAATTAGACATGCTAGGTATCTATCTACTTGTTGTTTACTTTCTGATCATCTCAGCAAGTTAATTTTTCAATGACAAATATTTTAGATTTAAATACGCAATCTGCGATTGAATTGAGCTCAAAGTGACCATTTCTCATTGGAGTACTCGATCACTCACTGTGAAAACACCTGAGTTTGAAGCTTATTGTCCATTGAATGCTAATTCTAAGATATATTTATTTAAATATTTTAAATTTTTAAGTATAGTCGTGGCGCAGTGGCACAAGCGTGTGACTGTAACCGACAGGTTCTGGGTTCGATCCCCAGTCGAGGTAATGAAATATTTATTATTTTCAATTTAAAGATTTAATGTTTCACTTCTTTGCTCTGATAATAAGGCAAAGCGCAATGCCTCAAATTCGGCGGGGAGTGGGGAACGGAAGTGGAACGGAGTGTCTTAACACTAGGTTACAGCGTGAAAAAATTATAGCATGAAAAATAAATACATAATTTATTAAAACTCACCATGGCGCAATGGTATAGCGTCCGACTGATAACACGATGGTTATTGGTTCGATTTCTACTTGAGAGAGTGAAATATTTTGTTTTCTTCTAATTAGAAGAAAAAAGTGTGCCGTTAAGTTTCGCCACTCAAGATAATATATCGATTGTTAAAGCGATTGTTTTCATTTCCTTACTCTGCTAACAAGGCAAAAGGCGGAGTTGAATTACGCCACTCCTCACGTAATTCCTCGAGAATGTCATAGCACTGGGTATCCTCTGTCTGTCCTTCCATGTGCAGGATGCAGTATGAAGTAAAAAAAATATTAAACCGTCGCTAATATAAGATATTTAGCGCTATACTTGGAATGGATTGGGGGCAATAAGAAAAATATGGTTCTACTAATGAAACTCCTCCAGGCATGAGCGATGATGATGAAATCTTTCAGCTGGAGCGATTGCTAGATTTCATTTCGAGATGTATTCCAGCGATAAATTATAGTTAAAAATTTTATTCATTTGAATCTTTACACCTTTTGCTTCATTAGTAAAAAATATGTAAAAAAAATATCTTCACGCTGTATCCCGCATAAACACGGCAGAGGAGAAGTGTTAAGATATTACGTATGGAGTAACGAAACTAAACACCGTTTTATCTTACTACCAGAAGGAGCAAATGAAAATAATAGACTCCCACGTTTAAAAATTAATCCTGAATATTACAACATAAATAATAAAAGCAGTATATAAGCAAGTTATTATTTATTTTTTTTCACGTTGTATTCTGCATGACGGAACTTAGGAACCAAGTGTTTAAACACTCCGTTCCATTTTTCATTTTGCACCGAATTGATATATTGCGTGTTTAGTGGCCAGAGCTAAAAAATGAAAATATTAAATATTTAATGTCCTCGTATGATAGCTCATCTAATGTCACACAAGTAAAACCATAAAATTAATTGATCATACAAAATAAAACATAATCCATAAGAGTAATGACTTATTTCTAAGACGTAGCTCCAATTATAATTCCCAGTTAAACCCCTACTTACAGATACCGCGGAGCTTATGTAAATTATATTGTCATACAAACGACGCGGTAAGCTTTCTTACTGTATAGACAATGTATGAACATGCCATTTATGTTTTGAATTTTCTTAGAAAATAGTAGGTACTTACAAAATATTTTTGTATTCATAATGTGATCGAAAATCAATTTATTTTTTTTTGTTTATATATTTGAAGTAACTATAGTTGTGTAGCCAATACAGTATAAAACATTAATTGTATGAAAAGTCCATTGACAGAGGACAATTTTACGTGATAACATCATAAGAAAATACTAATGAAGAACAGCATACTTTTTTGAATTAAATACATATTTTTTTAGTTTTACGCTGTATTCTGCAGATGGCAACGTAGGCAAATGGAACATGGGTAGCTGGTTATTTGCGGAACTTAACGCCGCACTTTCTGTTATTATTAAGAAGATAAAAAAAAATGACTAGCTTCAAAGGAATAGAACTCGTCACCATCGTAACAACAGTCACAGCTGTGCCACTGCACTATGATAAACTCAAAAGTGTTCCCATAGACATTTATATATTGCAATTTAAATATAGCTTTAATGAAGAGCTAGTTAGAATCTAAATACCGCAAATGACAGAGCAGAAGAAGAAAACACTCGAGGAAATGAAATATTTAATATTTTCAAATTAAATTAAATATTTAAATTGAAAATGTTAAATATTTCATTTCCTCGCGTGTTTTCTGTTTTCATTTCTTCGCCCTTGATAATGCGCGGCGTTGAGTCACGCCACTTGACACGCAATGCCTCAAAATCGGCGGAAAGTGTGGAACTGAAGTGAAACAGAGTGTCTTTATACTAGGTTCCTAAGTTTCCTCTGCCTACCTTGCTATGTGCGGGATACAGCGTATACCTGAGTAGAAGGAGAAAACCAGTCAGCAGTGTCATTCCGTCCACTAATCGAAACTAAAAAAAAATATTTTAAAAGAAAACACATTTCTATGAAATATTTTAGCTCAGCGATATTTTTCTAATTCTTTCAACTACGAATGAATTAGAATAAAATATGTCTGGAGGTCTAATTAGTTACCCTACGACGGGCTGCAAATGAATAAACTTGAAAGGGAATAATTTTTAGAGGCTGAAGCGTTTGTACGTTTCTCAGATAGTTTTATTGTGTATATGTTAAAAAATAACGTTCTAATTTATATAATTTTATTTGAAAACATTTTACAGCTTTTCGCTGTATCGCGCACATAGCAGAGTAGGCAGAGGGAACTTGGGAACCTGGTTACGACACTCCGTTCCATTTCCCACATTCCGCCGAATTCAAAGCATTACGATTTGAGTGGTGGAACTCAACGCCGCGTTTTGTCTTGTTTCCAGAACGATGAAATAAAAACAATATATACTTAATTTGAAAATATTAAAAATTTCATTTCCTCGAGTAGGAGTTGAACCCCAAATTTGTGTGTGCGGTCACACACTTGTGCCTCTCCACGACATGCCTCTATTAGAACATATATTTACTAGATTTTATTATAAGCTAGAGAATTGTGACTGTAAAGGCAGACAGGTTATAAGTTCGATCTAGGAATCATCTCTCGAACGATCTTGAGGAAATTAAATTTTTATTTCCTCCTTCTGGCAACAAAAGTTGAAAAATTAACAGTAATTCGTTTATTATTTGAATAGAAACTATATTCATCGCCTGTATTTATGGCACTGGCAACAGCTACACTTTATTGTAAACTTTTATTTGACTTGCCGTGTTAGTATGAGTGTTAGTGTATGTCAAGTCTTGCAAGTTCAATTTGACTTTCCGAACAAAGTGCCGTCCCCATTTTCCGAAAGGAATTTCCGAAAAATTTAAATTGCAACTTCAGATTTGATGACAATGTGAATTGATGTACACATAATCAATATAACTTATATCATTTGATATAAAATGGCTGCCGATTTGCCGATTGCCGGTTGCACAAAAACACCCCAATATCAGAATCAAATTACTTGATTTGTAAAATATAATATACGATGAAATAAAATAATATATAAACATGTATATTTAAGAATACAACCTTATTTTTTATTTTATTTTGTAGGTGCTTTCACGTATTAACCTTAAATACTTATAATATCTTAAAAAGTTAAAAAACGTTGTCAATACATATAATAAATCTGTAGAAAATATTTGTTTGTACATTGAAGAAATTGAAAAAAAAACTAGCCAGCGTGTGAAAAGATAAGTAACAGAACCCATTTCCATCATTTTTGAAAATTTTGTCTGTTTGTCTGTTTATATGTTTGTTTGTGCGCGTATCACGTAAAATCTACGAATTCAATGCAGACAATGTTTATATAAAAAAATTACACGTAACTTGAGTTATAATTTAGTTTTTGTTTCATCGAAATCGGTTAAGTCTATCAAAAGATATGATTAATTTAGTGAGTTCAAGAAGTTAAATATTACTTTACGCAATTCTGTGTAGTACTTGCAACGACATCTATACTAATATTATAAAGCTGAAGAGTTGTTTGTTCGCTTGAACGCGCTAATCTCAGGAACTACTGGTCCGATTTGAAAAATTCTTTCAGTATTAGATAGCTTATTTATCAAGGAAGGCTATAGGCTATATACATCATCACACTAAGACCAATAAGACCGGAGCACCAATTAAGAATGTTTCTAAATGGGGGATTTTTTTCCTAATTGAGTTTCCGCTGCGTGCGTTGCGTTAACGGTTAAGGTTTCGCAAAAATCATGTATGATAGAAATGTTCTCCTTTGAAAGTTTTTTAAAAAAGTCCGCGACTGGATATATCTATCTTTTTAGGTTAGCTTTTTATGCTAACCAATTTGTTCTAAAATAATGCATTATTTGCGAAGAAGGTGTTTTTATAAAATCTTAACTTTCTCAAACCCCTTAGTGATAAAGGTTGAACAAACTTAAAATGTTTCCCTTTTTATGGCAAAACAACGTTTGCCGGGACAGCTAGTAAAAAATAATCGTTAATGTTTTTCACTTAAAAACATAGTATTTAACATACGGCCTCGCAGAACAAGGAAATATTTTGAAATATTGCGAGAAGAATGTAGGAAATCAAAGCGAGAAAATAAAAAAAGCTAACCCGAATGTATATAGAACTTATAACCATCGTTTTTACAGTATAACACCGATTCACTAAGCCAAGACAGTATAGTAAAAATAGCAATAATATTATATAATGTAAAACAATAACAAAAGACAAAATCAGCTTTTTTACTATGTTTTAAAGTGTTATTCCACACTTAGGACAGAAAATACTAAACTTAAATTTAAAAAGCGTATAAAAATTTTGAACGAAGCAGGATTTGAACCCGCGCCTCTGGAATACCGTTCCAGCGCTCTGACCAACTAAGCCATTCGTTCTCACCGAGCTCCGTCGAAATTCTTATACGCTTGTTACAACTTATTTATGTTGTTAGCATCTCTGTAGGGAGATTTTTACAAATTTCCGCTACCCAAAGACGGAACGGTATTCCAGAGGCGCGCGTTCAAATCCTGCTTCGTTCAAAATTTTTATACGCTTTTTAAATTTAAGTTTAGTACAAAATCAGCTGTTCCAATTAAAATAACATTTCTATATATTTTTCAGTTCCCAAATCCACATTTAAAGTACAAGTAAAAGCCGGTACCGTATACGCCTGAATATGAATGCGTCTTAATAATTCTGACTCGAGTTGTAAAAATTAGGGTTGAAACTAGGTTATCTTTTGAAGTGAGCTCAGAGGTGCCGTTACATTACTATATATCTACTTTTATTGCTGTAGTACTTACATAATTTTGAACAGCGCAGATGAGCCTGATAAGGGGCGGTTGTACAAAGTATTTGCTAGCGGATGAACATTATTAAATAATATTAGGTCGTAGCTGCGGCTTTCCTTGAATAATAAAAAGGAAACGGCTCACAGTTGTTTATATATATTTTTAAGATAACGAAGTGCCTGTTTTAGCTCTAGCAATACTCAATGAAATAAATCAATTGAAACGAATTCTTTCGCCTTATAATCTACTTATGAATGGCCTGCAGCTTCACTTGCTTAACTACTTGATTGTTGATTATAATGTAATAAATTCAACTATGTTTGTGTTCTGAAATACGTTTTTAGTGGTTTTATAGTGATCATTAAGGCACTCTATTCCCTCGACACACAGAAAATCTAATTTGAACTAGTGCCTTCTGCATCACGTTCGCGGTTACTCGCAAGTCGTACGTTGCTCGACGCTACGATGATTTGGCTGCCGTATTTTAGGATTGTACTATATCTTCTAAAGTATTAATTTTATTGACAAGCTGTTTTTTTATGGAAAAGACAAGGCAAATGAGCGTATGGATCTCCTGATAGTGGGTGATCATGGCGCCGTGTAACACCAGGGAGCTACAGGTGCATTGCCGGCCTTTAAGGTGGAGGTAGACGCGCCTTTTGAAGGTACTCATGTCGTATCGACCTGGAAATACTGCCGCGGGTAGGCTGTTCTAGAGATGTATGGCGCATGGAATGGAATCTTGGAATCTTTTTAAGTAACAACAAAAACGCGCGGCGTTAAGTTTCGCCACTAAATATGCTATATATAAAAAATTGGACAGTAATTGAAGAAGAACGGAATATATCTTTAAGTAATGGCTACCCTGGCATATTCTAATTTTTGCTCAAAATAAAAATTATATATATATCCATTAATTTATTAACAACAGCCTTATTTATCTTTAAAATCTAACTTTTAATAGAAAATAAGATAGAATTTACGTGAAAATGTAAGGATATAAAAACACTACAGTCAACCCATCACTGTAAAGTTTTTAGGTGCGAAAGCCGGTGTAAAGTTAGGTAGACTCATTTATTATTTACTATATGTGGTATCGAATGTGGGTTAGTCGTACGCTGTATATTGTGCTATAGTATATTTTGTGTTTTAAAACAGTCAGAAATTAAATCCGTTTTTGTTTTTTACGAGTTAAAACGTTTTTTAGCTTCAAGTAGAATCCCGCATAAGGCAGAGTAAGTAGAGGGAACTTGGAGACTTAGTGTTAAGACTTTTCATTTCCATCAAGGCACTTCCGTTTAACATTTTCTGTTGAATATGAGGTATTGCGTATTTAGTGGCGGTACTCAAATCTCCGCTCTCGCCTCGGTTAAAGATATTAAATACTTCATTTGCTGGAGTGGTAATTGAACCTACAACTTGTCTCATTTACTAATTACTTTAAGACTATTTACTAATTTACTAGAAATATCAACAGTTTTAGTCTGTTACCTTATTATATAGTGTTGGCAAGAAAATTTTGTATTAAGATATTCCGTTCTCAACTTTCTGTCCGATTTTTCGATATTGCATATCAAAAGTCAAAATTAACGAACACTTTTTTAATGCTTTACACTGCACGCACAGGAAGGTAGACAGACAAAACCTGATAACCCATTGTTAAGTCTTTCTGGTCTTATTAGAACATTTCTGTTCCCCATTTCTCACCATCTGTATCTGTATCTAAAGACGAAAGTAGTGTCTTAACACTAGGTTGCCATTTGCGATTTGAAGTTAAAAAATATTTTTATAGAGGTAGACGTGACACAGCTACATTTCTCAGTGAGTTCAATTTTAACTACCAGGAATTAATATGTTTTATGTCATCGCCCTGGTAACGGGAAAGCGCAGCGTTAAATTCCGCCAACTCACTGCGCATTATCTCAAGCTAAAAATATATACTCGTAACACTACAAGATATTATTAAAAACCCAAGTTTCCACCAAGCTCGCTACAGAATCGCTAGTTTGTTTCATTAGCAAAGTAAAGCAACTGTAATAAAAGGCGAAAGCATAACAACGCAAAGTATCGTTACCATAAAGCTTTTAAAGTCATACATATTAAATGTAAGCAAAAAGAGGGGGTATTTGTCACTGGTTGACAGAGAGGCTCAGGTGCTCTCCCAGTGTTCCAATCACGAAATAGAAATTACACAAAGTTTACGATTTCACTGTCTCACACGTTTCTGCATACTCATTATGGGGTACAGTATATTGAGTTTTGTTTTGGTTGCTTTTAAAATTAGTATATATGGCTGGTTTTGATGATAACCTTTGAAATGTGATATTTTAATAAATATATATTATAACTTTTTTGCTATAAGTTGTAATACAATTGAGGCAAAAGAAATCTAATATTCAGACAGTTCGTTACGCAAATAACTTTTTATTTACATTGATTAATCGTGTAAATAAAACAATGTGTGGGAAATGAAAATATATCAACTTCACTGCGAGAAAAACTAGAGTTTCCCCACTCAATACCAATTCGCAAAACCTTATAATTTGGCGAGAACTGGAAAACGTCAATGTCCATGTAGTTAACTTAATAGGATACAGCGTGATATTAAAATAGATAATTTTCCTTAGCGAAAATCGAATCCATATTTATAGCGCTTACAGTCCGAATCTGGGCCAACGATTCACGAGTATCATCCTTTCTTCTGTCCATCCATCTATCATTAGGTTTGTATTTCATAAACGATGATAGAAGAGTAGTGAATTTTTTTACCACCAGTCCTGTAACAAATAAATACTGTAAAAACAAAAAAAAACATATTTAAATGTGCCGTGTGTTCCTAGACTAGGATTTTTTCTCATTATTACTCAATCTTCATAAAGACAACATCGATGTATATAAAATATTTTTTTAACAATATTTTTTTTTACAAAAAATAATAATTTAATACTGAAATAAAACAAATATTTAAGGGGGCTCCTATACAGCGAACATAATTATTAATTTCGTTTCTATAGATAATTGTACGGAGCCCTTTTCGCTCGAGTCCGAATCGCACTTGTAATTTCTGCCATTTATTCTGGCATACTGCAAATTCACCGTTTTTACTATTAGAAAGTTTACATACTGTGTACTTTTACAGGTACCTTCCTAGCCTAACTCGCCTCAGTTCGAAGTTGTTTAGCAAATCGACGGTAATGACGAAGGAAATTCAACGGCTATTTTCGCTTTGCTATCATTTACTCTTGTTGTTTTTCAGCTGTCGTCCGATTGACGTTAACAACTTGGTACGGCCAAACATAGAACTTCTGTTTATTTATGTCACTATAACAATATAACTTATACGATATTTTATTTTTCCAACTTTTTTAGCTTTATAGTGGGAAGTCTTTAAGGTAAAAAACTAAACTTTAGTATCAACTAAATTGTTAAAGTATTCTTGACTGGCACGATTTGCAATCAAAATTTAAAAGCAAGCTCTTATATAATGGCGTATATAAAATATTCAGCATATTCAATCGTTAAACTCTCAAAGTGGTAAATGTGGTTCAGGTTACGGAAGGACTATCGAATTTCAAATGCATCTTTAAAATCTTATAAATATTGTATGACCTTAATTGAACGAACTTAGTCAAGTTTCTTTCGTATGTCTAGAAGAATTTACTTACTTAAGAATCATTTTCAACGGTTTTTTTTTTGAAATTTATTTCTTCCTAACCCTTAGTGAGGTACAGCAAAAAGCACCAGCAAGTTATTATTTCTTTAGTCCTTATCTTTATACATGCCCTTCGACAGGTCCTCTTGTTTATTACGTGACTTTCATACAGGATCGACTGAAAAAGAGTTTGTCAATAATTAAATATAGTTAATTTACTGTCGTTTATTTTTTTAAATATTTAATATTTGAAATATATCTCTGTGAATCCAGAATTTGAATTTATGTAAAATGGTAATACTTGCTTATCTATAAAACTGGCAAAACTTGTTAATCATTGCTTTTTCAGCTTTCCTTTAATTAAGTAACTATTTCATTTTTATGACTAAACTGTGAAATTTTTCATTTTGATAGCTTTCACGCCTTTTTCGGATCAGTGAGTGGGATTTGTGTTAACGGAGCGTCCGTTCGCCAATTTCTACCTATTTTTTTTTATTTTCAGAACGTTACATACGGTTTTTACTATTTTTTAAAGTGTTATTTCAAACTTACGACAGAAAATACTAAACTTAAATTTAAAAAGGGTCTAAAAATTTTGAACTCTGATTCAAACCAACGAATAGCTTAGTTGGTCAGAGCGCTTGAACGGTTTTCAAGAGGCGCAGGTTCAAATCCTGCTTCGTTTAAAATTTTTATACGCTTTTTAAATTTAAGTTTAGCACGTTTTATACTGAGTGGCGAAAGTTAACGCCGCGCTTAGTCTACGAGTACATGAAAAGTATAAATAAAATATTGTTATATGTTTGTAGTGTTTGAAGTTTTGACCTCTACTACTGTTACACTTACTATCTGACGCTGTTCCACTATGATGAGACTGCCTTAAACTCGAAAATATAACGATGATATAAGTTCTAACAATAAACCACTGTGCTTTTATATTTTTCACAATCTCAACGAGATACTATACAAATTTAGAACCCTTCCAGCCTATTATTCTCAAAATGTTAAAATATTCCATAATATTACGTCTAAAATAATAGAAAGCACGCAATAATTTTATTGTTGCCATTCGAGAAGATAGAAGTTCAATTAAACCTGCAGTTAGAAGGTATTATTGTTTAAAGTTGTAAAGAGCAACTGGCACTGACAGCGCCACCTATTGTGGACTTGAGATCTGTGTACACTGTGAAGACTTTGGGAGTTTGTGGTATAAGTTTATAGGCTTAAGCGGTTTTGTTATAAGTTTTATAATTTTTATTAATAGTTAAGTCGTAGTAGCTGTAAATTCATACTGGTATATAGCCTAGTTAGATCTAGCACTCGGCTTAGTTTCTGTCGAATTAAAGGTGTTTATTTTGACCTTATTTAATAACATTTACCTTCACTATCTTCAGCCTGCGGCTCTACCCACATGTACAAATGAAAATAAATATATATTGTATATAATGATAAAATCTAAGCGACTGAGGTATTTTTGATTACGATCAAAATTATCTGAGGCGATAAGATTTTGTAACTGTTTCTACGATCACAGAATATATCAAAAAACAATCGTAGTAAATAGTTCTGAAGATAAGAGCATTGACCTAAACAAACTTTTGAGCGTTCTAATGTTAGAATAAAACTCTTTTGTATTTTAGGACAAAACTTTCAATAAAATTATTTTTTTTAACTACTTATTGAGTTTATATAAGTCCCGAAAATACCATTTAAATTTGACTTAACTGAAATTCACTTTTTCATTTAAGAATATTAAGTATGAAATATTATTGCTCAAATTAATTTAAAGTCTACATCAATATAATAAAACTGAATAATTTGTTTGATTCAAAGCTCTAATCCCAGGAAATATTTCATTAAAAAAATTATAAACATGGCTTTAATTAAATAAAAGTAGTATATAATTGCAAAGGAAAATATTCTTTATTACTTCCTTAGGTATTTTTTATACAAATATTATAATTTACTATATCGTTTAACGAAAATAAACATATTTAAAACCAAAAAATATATTTTTAAATCTAAAATAAATTATACTCTGATAACGTCTTAATACTGGCCAAGTTCTCTCTTCTTGTCCTGCCATGTGCGGGATACAGCGTGAAGCTGAGTGAATAAGTAATTTATTTATTAATAAAGTTATAAACGCCATATTCTCACATCTTATATCACCCTATAGCCTTTGCGCTCTTTTCAGGGTGAAAAACAACGATACGGCCCGCTTTTGTTGGCAACTTCCTTTGTCTCTAACAAGATACTTATCTGGTATTTACTCGTTTACTTGATGTCATCCGGCTTTTTATAAGCCGTCAGGTTTATTATTTTATCCTTAGACAACCCTTTGACTGCAACTAAAGTAAAATGAGTCCAGTTTCTAGGTAATTTAATAGTCATTAATATAAAATATCCTGACATTTACTATAGGAGAATTATTTTAATTTTGTATAAATTGTATAACAGGTAAAATAAAGATAATTTCATAAAAAATCATAAAATGTATAATATGTAAATATTTTACATCTTATAAAATATACGTTGAGTTCCGCCACTCATCAAACAAAGCTTCAATTTCATCAGAAAGCGAGTACGATAGTGGCTTTATGGGAGGTTGTTTTCTTCTAGGCTGGTAAGTTCTCTGTGTCTACTCTGCTACGTGTGGATACAGAGTGAAGCTAAAACAAAAAACTATATTACACATCGTTAATCCTTTTTACATCATAAATTATTTTTGCGGTCGGTTAGTCCAGGTAAGGTTAAGATAAGTTTCGATTTTTTATTATTTTAGAAGTACTTAAAGGGAGGCCTGTCGTGGCGCAGCGGCACAAGAGTGTGACTGTAACCGACGGGTTCTGGGTTCGATCCCCAGTCGAGGAAATGAAATATTTTAATATTTTCGATTAAAATATTTAATGTTTCATTTCTTCGCTCTGGTTATAACGCAAAGCTCGGCGTTGAGTTCCGCCACTCAACACGCAATGCCTCAAATTCGGCGGAAAGTGGGGAACGGAAGTGGAACGGAGTGTCATAACACTAGGTTTCACTTCCGTTCCCTCTGCCTACCCTGCCTAGTGCGTGATACAGCGTGAAGCTGAGAAAAAAAAACTAAAGGGTCTTTATACAAAAAGAAAGCTCTTTTTTATCTAAGAAGGATCAGGATCGATTTCCATATTAATCAATATATAAATAAATCTTTTCCGCTACTGAGCGACTGATTGACAAGTACTTGCGAGATTATGCAAGTTAGTACCTGACATTTAACACTCCTCGGTGAGTGATCTGAAAGTAACTGGAGGTTTAGTGAAATACATATAAGGTACAAAATCCCAGGTATTTTACAGTTCCACGCCAACGCTGCTTGTTGTTAATACAACTTTGAATAATGAATATACTCTAAGGTATTACATGAGCTGACACATTTAATTTTTTGTCCTAAAACTTTATTTTCGAGACCATCCATGCAGTGAAATTATGTCTGACTGTAAATGCGAAGTTTGTGGGTTCAATTCTCACTCGGGGAAATTAATAATTTTCATTTCTTCGCTCTGGTAATGAGACAAAGCCCAGTGTTCTGTGCCACTAATCAACAAGCAAAGTTTTAAAAATAAGACAAAATGTGGAGAAAGGAGAAACATTGCTTTATGCAGAATTAATACAGCTATAATAAAAAAGTACTTAATTTAATTCTCTCAATTTAGAACATTAACTTAAAATCCAATAAAAGCCTCTAAGTAAACACAATAAATATATTATTGTGTTATATGTAAATATATATAATATAATTATTATACATATTTAAACACAAATACACCTATCAAAATCACTAAACACAATTTCCTGTTAACTTCATATATTATTAAGGCGCTATTATTAAACATACCCTTCACTCGAGAACTCTTGGAGCGAAGCGCCCTTTACTCTCTATGGAACTATTATGACGTTTATCTAATATACTCTATTACTTGGCTTTATGAGTATTGATTTATTATGTAACAATATTATCACTAGCAAATTTAGATTTTTTGTTGATCTTTTTGTTTTTTTATGATTTTCTTATAACATCTAGGCGACGAGTTTTGACAGACGAAGACTGCCTTTCATCAAACCAGCCAGCTCTCCGCCAGCATTGTTAGAATACCAACAAGCCACCCATAGTAGAAAAGCAGCCGGCATATTTACCACATGTAATGTGTGTTACAGACATGATTGGCAACATGTTAAACACAATTTTCAAACCTACTATATCAGAGAAGGCCAAGATACAGTCAGCTCATTCTGCAAGAATCCAGGACAGTACTCGAAGCAATAAAAATTCGTTAGTGGAAGTTTGATATAATAATTACGCTAACTGACATACAGATGTCACTTTAGCCACGGGTAGACCGTAAACACGGACTGCTGCAAATAAACTTTCCATCATAAAGTTCCTAGGAGTTTCACAAGCTATTTTAGTCTTCTCCAAACGTCTTTTCTCAGGAACATATTTTGGGTAACAATTTCCGTATGCCTCGTTTTTGCACATGGTAAATGAACAAATAGCTTAGGATTCTTCTTGAAATATAATCAAAACTGAACACAACATGGCTTATGAACAATTATCTGATGTATTCATTAATAATTATTTTTTGTTACTTTTTAATAGTTTAGAAGATTTTACTTCCACATGTTTGCTTATTTTTTTGTGTGTAAAATAGTTAAGTACATGTGTATATTTATTGCATGTGGTATTCTCCTTAAAATCTTACGCATTTAAACATAAGATATTTGTTTATCCAGATTAACCACTGATGAATCTGAATAAATACATTAATATACAAGATATAACGTGAAGTTTAAGTAAAGGAAAAAAATACGCCATAGTGTAAAACAGAATTTTTGGAATTATTAATATTATATTTTAATATATTAATATTTTTTATCTATAATATAAAAACAACGTAAAAAATTGTAATCATTTCAATAAATGTTGAATAACTTTTTTTTTTTGCTAAATATTTTTTTCAGGCTACATTGTAAGTTATTAAGAACGTGTAGTATTAAGGATCTCTTTTTTTAAAGTTCCTTTTAAGAATTCGGAAAATAGCAAACGAAAGTGTCGCAACAGCAAAGGAGTGTCATAGGATCCCAGATTTCATCTGCTCATGTTACTAGTACCAGAATACAGTTTGAAGATAAGAAAACATTTTAATTTTACCGTATATTTTTCTTCGCTTGACATTGACAAAGTTGGCAGTACTCATATGATATTGTTATAATCTGCCTGTATCTGTCTGTAGAAATCGTATTTTACTACAGGCACTAAAATATGTAAGCTAAAAGTAATTAATTTCAAACGCCTTTTACTTAAAACTATAATAATGACTTAACAATAGCAACCATTAAGAATGTTAATTCATTTTTATTGGTTTAATTATCTTTTAGTTTCAAACTTTATCCTTGAATAATTATATATAATTTTATAAGTAAAAATAACGAGAAAAGCATATGTACTTGTATAATTAAAACGTGTAATAATGTTGTAACTGATAGCTATTTCTATATGATAGCTATTTATGAATATGTATTACAGCGACGTTTATTAATTTACCAAAAAAAAAGTTTTTATTTGTTTTTTCACTATGCTCTGTCGCTTATATCGTTTTTATTTGTATGTACATTTGTCTATGTCAAACTCAAAAATAGTTTAGCTGATTTTAAATTCAAATTTTTGTAAATTTTCTATAACGTTTAGTGTTGGTTTTATTTTTATAGGTATATATATAGAAAATGCATACATATATGTAAAGTATTATGGTGGACAAAATTGGTATAAGGTTTATTCAGCTTAAACTTTTATTTTGGAAATTGCACAGCATTTTATTTAGAATTATAATATAGACAAATGATATGTTGTAATTAAGGTTATTAAGAAAATAATTATATAAAACAAGCGGGCGAAGCTTATCCAATACTTTTCTAATGTATAACAGTAACATGCAACCATCTTTGTAGTATATATGTAGTACAATTTCTAGTTACAAAGTAAATTTGTCGTCTAAATATTGCCTGGAGTATGAAGTGCACTGCGTTACGAGGGCCCTCTATCAGAGTGGTTTATACCGTGGCGGAACAATAGGCCCAAATCATTCAATATTGTTCACTATACCTACTTTAATTTCAAACTTACATACTTTTGAGTTTAACGAGAAAATTGTGTTGATCTTTGAAAATGTTTATCTTTATAGTTTGATTGTGGGTTATTGACATTGAAATTTGTATTGAGATTCTACACAGGAAACTATATAAATCCATAATAACAAATCCCACGTGCAATCAGTGAAGACGCTGGCGGAATTGTATTAAAAAATATAATTAAACTTGGTATTATTTACTTCAAATGAATTACAGGAAATGTTATAATTAAAAATATTTTATTTTTCACATGTAGTTATACAAACGCGGCGTTAACTTCCGTCTTACAATATACGTGTTTTGATAATGAATGAAAAGTGTAAAAATCTTAATACTAGTTCTGTTTTACACTTGGAAGGAGGATTCACCAGAATGGTATGTAAAAATAGTGCGTTTAGACAAATTGGTGTCAATACATATGTATATATGTAGGTATAAAACGCCTTGCTGCTAACGACATCTGCTTCAGCCAAGTTCTTGCAATTTCTCAGGGGCTTTATCTACTATCCATCTTTTCTACTCTCCCGCTGTCAAGACTACTAGAACTACAGTATAAGTAAGGTCAGTAAAGGTAAAGGTCTAAGTCTAAGGGTATAAGCGTGCAGCTGACTGAAAACTTGACAAGTTGTAAGTTCCCCACTCGAGGAAACTAAATATTTTACATTTAAATATTTTTGCTACATTAACAAAGCAAAGCGCGCTGTTAAATTCCGCCACTCTACATATAATATCTAAAATTCGAAAGAAAGGAGGGAACAAAACGGTATGTCTTAACTGATGTGCAGAATACAACGAGAAGTTGGAAAAATTAAGAGTATTAAGTCAAATACGATAAAACAAATATTCAGAAGTAATTTCAGCGGCTAACTGTAAAAACTACATATCTTTCTTTTTCTCTTTTGAGACCAACAGTTTACATTATACTGTCCCCCTGTACCAACTTTAAGGTGACACATGGTGGGTCCAGTATAACTGCCTCCGGGTTTTACCCCAGTGGCAGGGACCATTAGGCAGCTCTGACCTCCTACCACTTTCGTCGTAGTACTTTGAGAGGAAGTCGCCCCACCGTACCGGTACCGGAGTTGTAAAGCACACTCGCTTCCCGATACGCGTCCCGCGTTATAGCCTAAACCTACAATCGGCTACGTTGGATCCGAGTCTAGCTCCCGGCTCTCATGCTAAGCAGGCATGTACCCGAGCTGCGGAAGCCAATCAGGCCGCCACTATCGGTCGCTTCAAACCACGCTAGGTCCACCAGGTAGCCCTTTGCCTTGAGCCGGTGAAGACACTTGCTGCGCGCGAGGTCAGACGCCTTGGTGACAACTGTACCGAGGAGACGAACATGTCCAACCTCTGCAGCCAACTACAACCATTGTTAGTCCAACCTTAAATGACCGGACAAGGGCTTTGGGAACATCCGATCCCCGCGGCACCATAGAGAAACAACCGTCTCGTACTTCCAGCTGCGACCTGACTATTCCCGGGTATCTGAACAGCCAGGACCCGTGTTGCTCAGATTCCTCTGAGGTCGCTAACAGTCGAGGCATTAAATAAAGCTTTCGTCTGCCTTACCACAGCCCGCGCAACTAAGCCCCTTTGAACATAGATACTCTCCAAAGCAGATACTGGAACCAGTTTGTAGCCACCCGGTATTATGGGTGCACCCGGTAAGGCCTATGCCAATGCACTCATTGTAAAAACGGCATATGTAGGCCGAAAGTTTACTAGAGAAAATATTTATTTACATTTTTCTTGTTATGGAAAGAAGGCAAAGCGCAACATTGAGTTCCGCCATTAAACATGCCATTCTTTATTAATTAAAAGCAGAAAGGTAATATATCAAAATAAGGTTCCCTTCCTTTATGTGTGCTGAATACAGCATAAAGCCAAAAATACATATTTATAAAATACATTAACTCTAACATCGTATTAAAGAATAACTTGATATGATATTAAATCAAACTTATGAGATAATTTGTATTATACTTAAAGCCCAAAAGACATTGCTTGTCAAGTTAACGAATAATTTGACAAATTGACCTCTTTATATGATTGCGCTGTCAATTTTTGTTCTATGATCCGTGTTGACGCAGTGGCACCACATCTGCATTAAAACACAACGGTTTGAGGTTTCATTCCATTTCGAGGTAATAGGTATTTAAATTACGAGGTAAATTTGGTAAAAAGACAAATCGTGACGTTGAGTTCCGTCACTCAACATGCACTGTCTTGAAAATTGAGTAGAAGGTTTGGAAAGTACTGTCTTGATCCTCTTTGCTTTCCCCAATATATAAGTGACATAAACGTAAAACGTCAAAACTATACTAATTAATTGTACATAATCAGGAATATAGTTTTTTTTTAAAAAAAAAAAAGAACAATAGTTAGTTAAAGCTAAATTATTTAGGTTTTTATTGTAAGTAAGCTACATCATTTTAAAAATGTTGTAAAATTTCCTATCCTCATATTTTTTATGTACGTATGACCCAATATAGAATGAATTACTTGTTCATTATAATCAAATAATTAATCTTAACGCATCAGGTTCCGCCGTCTGACACGAAATATTATGGAAACTGGATTAAAAAATGGACTAAATTTAATAAAGGATTTTATAAAAATTAAGTATTAAGAAGCACATTAAGTAAATCTACATCAGTTATATACCTAACGTAAGCAATCCACGTCACACTATAACTTATTTTACATCAAAGTTGTGAGCGTAAGTAATGAGAAAACTTAAGGTATCTCTAGAGATCTCACGTTATTTTGCTTTATCTTAGTCGAGTTGAAAATTATCGTAAGTGATAATAAACTTTTGTTATTGTACCGTCATAATAATCTTACTAAGAAAATTACAGCGTTTGGTATACTACTAACTTTTAATAGGACTTCTTATACTGTGGATGTTATATAAGTCCAAATAGTTTTGAGATTTAAATATTTTTCAATGAAATTTATGAAATTAAAATGTTTAACTTCACAAATCTTAATAAAAAATACTATGTATGTATTCTTGAAAATAGTTCTAGAATAATAGTTTAGTAGCCACTCAACTCTAAAATATCTTCTTAGCATTTTCTATCTGCTCCTTAAAAATTACTTTTCTATATATCTTTTATTTTTTTTGTAGATTAAAAAATAATTAAGGATTAAAATAAACAAACACTTAGTAAATAAAAAAATAAAATTCATTTAATATATTATTCTAAATTGTTCTAATAAATATGAGTTTTTCTGTATTTATCGTATATATATTTCCACAGCTGATAACCTTCCGGATGTAATATTGGTCCCATCTCTAGCTTATTTCTTATATATAAGAAATTTAAACGCTCCTTGCTACTTGGTATCCATTTAATCGGTATATCATTTGTATCCGGCGTAGGGTCGCTGAAAATAATAATTATTATTATTCAATAATAACAGAAAAAGATTCATATTACAAATATCAAAAACAGACAATTAAAGAAAACGATCATTATAGAATATATATAGGACAATAGTGCCTGATAAAACGACATGTTACAACCAAACATATATAATGGTTTTCGAAAAAACTCATACTTCTGTTTATTTTGTTGATATTTCTGTTCGTAACACACACATCTTACAATCAACATATACTGAGAAAATAACTAAATATACAGAACACACTGTAGAAGTTAAAAGTACAAAAACGAATCCTAAATTCTATTTACTATAGAGGTTATACATATCATCCTTCACGAAAAGCAGTAATTTTAAAATAGACAATAATCATAATAAAAGATATCGACATTTTCTTTTACAGCTATATAAAAGATATTGGGTGTTGAGCGGTGGACCTCAACGGTGCCTTTTTATAATTTAAATAATAAAATCATCATTATCATAATTATTCCCTCCAATGATGTTTGTGTCGTATCGTGTTCATAGTCAACCGATATCCCCATACGAAGTTACAAAAAACCACCTCTTATTTGTGTTTGATTTATAATTATTAAAAATATAATAATTCGCATTTTTTTAATTATTTCTGGACATGGTGGAGTTTAATGAATATATCCGCACAAAATAAGAAAAAAAAAACACATAAAGTATTTTTTTATATAAATAATTCTTACCCATATTTAGCAAAATTCGTCCACATAGTGGTCATGTATTCGATTATTTTTCTATCACTTTCAACAACTCGGAATGGTTCTAATAAATTACCATTAAATATATAAAATAATTCATCTCCATGACTAGCACCACTTTCATATCTAAATCGACCTCGAAGTTTCAAAAAATTTCTATACCCAGCGTGATCAAATATATAATTGTATACTTTGGAGTTGTTCCTTTTCAATAAATATTCAGTTTCAAAAATTGTTGGTATTTCAAAATAAAGTTCAGAATACAAATCTGTAACATTCATTTCATTTTTTTGACTTATTTTATTTTCGCCAAAATAAAACTGATGTACCTTTGTAGCTACTGACCTAGCTTCTTCTTCAGATGAAAACTCTAAATCTGAAGCAAATAAATATCGTTTGTTCATTTCTTCAAAGGTTTCGTCAGTTTCCTCGGCTACTAAAAATAAACCTTCTTTACTAGCAGTTCCATGTATTACATCAACATCTAGAGGATTTTTATTAAAAAGATTATATGGCAAATCAGTTATGATCGGCTCGGTTCCTGGAATATCATACTCAACACATGGTAAATGAATAAGTTGAGTATCATAAAATAATCCCAGAGGTTTTTTAACAGCAAGAGAAGTAATTTCCTTATAGCTCATTTTAGAAAATATTTTATATAATTCGTTTGGATCTTCGGTATCGTATCCAAGGGATTTTACAAGAAGACTTGCGATCCAAATTGGCTGTCTGTTAATGGCCCAATTAGATACAGATGAACCACTCTGAATAATTACTCTATTAAAAAGTCCTTTCGATACTTTACTAATAAGTAATAAAGAAGCCGATGTGGCTCCTGCACTTTCACCAAATAAGGTTATATTATCAGGATCACCTCCAAATGCTGCTATATTTTTCTTAATCCATTTCAAGGCAGCAATTTGGTCTTTAAGACCTGCATTTCCTGGCGCGTCTTTTGTTCTTAAGCATAGAAATCCTAGTGCTCCCATTCTATAATTAAATGTGACAAAAATGACATCTTTCTTTATAAGGAAACCGGGTCCATACAAAAGTTTGCTTCCACTCCCTACTAAAAACGCTCCTCCATGTATATAAGCCATAACTGCAAGAGGTTTCTGTGTTTTAGGCATTGCAGGTACGTATACATTAATTTTTAAACAATCTTCATCACCTACCACTCCAAAAAATACACTTTGTGGACAAATGTGAATTTCTTCAGTCGCTTTGTAAACACCTTCCCATGACGGCGGTGGTCCAGGGGCCTGTAAAAAAAGTTAAAAAGTGTAATATTTAAATATAAAAAAAAATATTAGGTAACATTTGATAAAACGAAAGTACCACGGCCGACTAAGCCATATATTCTTATATAGTTACGACGAAATTTTGTATACGCGTATTATAACTTATATATATAGTTAGCTAGTTGTAGGGAGATTTTTACGTATTTTGACTACCTAAAGATAATTGCTTAGAATTGTCATTTGACACGAGAAAATGCTATTAATTATATATATTTGAAGGATCCGTATACACACAGTATAAAAAATTCAGTACTCGGGGATGTTAATTAGGATATTTAATTATTTAATATAGCGAATGATGTATAATATATAATATAACTAAACGAGTACAAGCGAAGGTCGAGGATTCCCTGCTCTGGTAATACGGAGAAATTAGATTTTTTATTTTAGCTTCACGCTGTAGTCTCCCGCTAATGGCTAGGTAGACAGAAGAACATTGAGAAGCTAGGATTATAACAGTACGTTCTTATCTTTACATTCCATCAAATTTGAGGCATTTTGTATGAGTCATGGAATTCAACGTTGCACTTTGCCTTGTCACCAGAGATCTTAGATCGAACACATTTTTTTTTTCATGCGCCACGGCAGACTATATATACCTATTTATTTTTATCTATTTATTTATTTATTTCCTATAAAAACGGTACAGATAGTCATGCTTGCTCGAAAAAATAGCAGTAACTAACGTTTACAAATTCATTACCGTTTCGGTTTCGACTCGATATTGTTTTTTAATTCATCCTCGATATAATATAATCCATCCCTGAATTCATATATCTACAAATAATTGATATTTACTTAGGCAAGACTATGGACATGGTCATATTCAAGTATTTATATAAAAAAACGCATATTATAAGTACTCGTAATTAATTTTTATACACCAATTTTGAAAACTAAAATACAGAAAATGACACGGCTGACTGTTGAAGATGTTTTCCTTAATTATAAATGAAAAGTAATTACCGTCGCAATTTTTTTTTTTACTTAAAAGTAATAAAAATATATTCCTTTTTTTTATTTATTAAGAAATGCATCTTCCACATATCACTTTGTTTTGTCAAGATTGCGTGTAGGTAAGAAGCAATTCATTCACAATAAATATACAAGAATTCTAGTCCCGCAAGGTGTTTAGTTCCACCACTAAACGCGCAATGCCTTAGATTATATTATATTAGTATTTTTGTTATAGATTAACTTTATATCCTGCACGTACAGTTGGAAAACTAGTTGATTCACTGCCCGAAATTAATGACTCAGCTTCACGCGGTATCGCGCACATGGCAGAGTAGGCTATAACTGTACTAATATGTAACCATAACTTGGGAACCTAGTGCTAAGACACTCCGTTCCTATTCGATTCACCACTTTCTGTTCAATTTGATTTTTTCAAATTTCTATTGAGTGACGAGAGTCAACGTCACGCTTTGCCTTGTTACCGGAGCGAGGAAATGAAAACATTAAATATTTAATTTTAAAACATTAAATATTTTGTATTGATAATATTAAATATTTCATTTCCTCAAGTGGGGATCGAACCCACAACCAGTCGTTTGCAGTCACACGCTTGTGCCGCTGCGCCACGACAAGCCTATTTAATCATTAATTAATAAATGCTAAATCTAATAGTAAAATGATATGTAGTGAAATATTTTGCTTAACCCGGTGGTCGGCAAAGTTTTTAGACAACGACCCAAATATGAACACTATATTAACTTTAAAAATATAAATAATTATTATTAATTAATGTTACCAATGTGTGTGCATCTTTTTGGAAAGTTTGAGTAAGTCAGGTTTGTATGTAATTGATTTTAAAATTAGGCATGATAAATTTTACGTTTTTGTAAAAAAAATATACAAGTTTAGTTTATTAAAATGAGATGTTTTTTTTCCTTAACAAGAATTATTTATATAAATATTATTGCTCCCCCTGTATATTTGTTCAAATGTGGGTATCGAACCAATAACCTTTCGCTTCTAAGGTCACACGTTTGTGTTCCTGCGCCACGACAATCCTCAATTTGATAAAAAAAGAACAATTTCACAAAAGAAAAATAATACTTACATTATCTCAATTATCTCATTGTAACGTAAAAGGATTAATAATTATTAACAATACACATTTTTTCTTTCATCTTCTTAAGATATCTCATCGTCGAAAGCCATATTTTCAACAAGACATTGCGAGTTGAGTAGCGGAACTCAACACCGTGTTTCGTCTTTTACCAGAGTAAGAAAATTAAAACAATTCTATCCCCTGAGTGGGATTTGAACCTACAATCATTGCGTTTACATACAAACGCTACGCCGCTGCACTTTAAGGTAAAAATAGACATTATTTACTTACATACGGTACAATGCAAAATGGTACAAGGCAAAAACGCGGCGTTGAGTTCCGCCATTCAACACACTATGCTTCAAAATTCGGCGGAAAGTCGGGAACGGAAGTGGAACGGAGTGTCCTAACACTAGGTTCCCAAGTTCCCTTTGTCTACACTGCCATGTGCGTGATACAACGTGAAGCTGGGTACATATAATATGTCTACATATAACACATTTACACATAAACATTCTTATTTACTATAATTTCTGAACTAAATACTACAACAACATAATTTGCATGTCACGCCTCACCTTGAACCTCGTACTACTGTTAGCAGTCGCATACGGTATACCAATATACTCGAAAACGGTTCCATCTGCACTTATTTTACCACTTAAAGTACCCTGTTCTATTACAATTTCCGGAGCTGGTTGATCAACAATGTTCATTATCACTAATGTAAACAAAACTAAATATTTTCTTAACTTTATTGTGTTTAAATACATTATGTTGCTGGATTTTTAACTTAAATATTTACGTTTTTTAGTCACATTTCCTGTTATGCTTGCTCGTTGAGCGCGTGTGTTGCGCACGCGCAGCTGTGGTTGACTAGCCTAGTGGCGAATATCAACTGTCATGGCCGTTACGTCACGTTTATCTTTTAATAAAATTGATATAATAATTTTGTGATAAGACTTGTTAGTTCTAAAGTCTATAGTAAGTTCTATTTTTTTAATATAAAATGATATATCTTTTCTGTAGTTTCTTTTTGCTTTCTATATACAAAGATAAAAAATATTTTATTGGTATTATTAAACATTAGGTATGTATAACATCCAAAGGTCGTTGATTTTAGAAGGTTACTGTAACGTTCATAGATGATTCATTCGTGTTTATTTTTATAAGTCACTACCTTAACATAATACTACATGCACTACGCAAGGAAGTCAATTAGCGTTTAATGTAATGTAATTAATGTATTTATAATTAAGCCTTTTTTTATTTATATTGGGATCCCGCTGTATTCTGTATATAACAAGCTAGGCAGAGAGGACCTGTAAACTTAGTTCTCATTTAAGTATTTTTAGTTCTTCACTTTTCGCTGAATTCTGGAAGAATTGCCTGTTTAGTGGCAGAACTAAACGCCTTGCGGGACAAGACAACAGAAAACACAAGCTTATTTCGGCACGGGTCTTCAGAAATCTTCCCAGGACTTCAGAATTTATGCAAGTAGAGTTTTCTACCCTACGCAATGCTGCTTCTTCGGCATATTATTGATATGCAGAAGAAGCAGCATTGCGTAGGGTAGAAAACTCTACTTGCATAAATTCTGAAGTCCTGGGAAGTCTGGGAAGTCCTTACATTGGATATTTTACCAAGAGCGGCTCATCCCATTCTTGATCAAAGGCCTTTGCCGTGTCTAGGCTACATGCCCTCTTCTTTACATTCAACAGTCGCAGTTCAGCGGTGGATTAGGTACATGAGAAGATAACCGATTGAGTAACCATGTCTTTATCAGCGATTCTCAATATAAAGTAAGAGCCGGCTATTTATTATGGTCTCCATATGTTAAGAAAGCCTGACCTACCTGGTATAGCAATAGAGCTTAATAAAATGATTTCAAAGTTTTTGACTAATGGACGTATAAAAACAACCTTTGTGCATTTTATACGAGAAGTATATATGAAAAGTAATAATTTATTAAACAAACCAAGAGATCTTTCTTGTAATTTCTCTTGTGGAACTCGCAAATGTATGTAAAATGAATAAAATATTTTAAATTCAGCGTAGGTCGCGTTTCGGGCGGTCACGCGCCGTGTTGGGTTAAAATTCAA